>CM042439.1:0-280000 GCA_023631565.1 Gymnocephalus cernua | reverse complement strand
AGTAGTCCTCTAGGTAAATGGTTTATTCCACTTAGTCCAGTTATGAACGACACGGATCAAAGATGTGTGGCTGCTCCCCTTCCTTGTCGGCCTGTTGAACAAAAATAGACACGGCATGTATTTTTAGCGGAGCGGAGAAGCGCTTATGTGACGTTTCTGGGACGTGCTGCGTCGCGGCCGGTGGAATCACAAGAATGGTCTTGAGTGGCCGCGACTCTGCAGGAAGCAGCGCAGACGCGCCTGGTGGAAACTAGGGGTGAGCCTCATTTATAACACTGTTTTGGGTTCATGCTGTCCTGACTCTGGATTTTGTTAGTCAAATTAGATTTGTGTCACACACAGAGGACCCACAAATGCACAACTCTGGTACGTAAAATACGAGTTATTAGCAAGCTAATAAAGCAAGGCCACAGTGTCCAGTAAACGGCAGGCAAAAGGGAAATCCGTGAAAACAGGCAATGGTCAAACATCCAAGAGAATACAGGAACTCAGAGAAAACCTCTTGAAGGCTGAACACATGGACGCAGACGACCTCACACTGGGGTGAGAGGAAGACTGAACTAAATACACAAGACAGGAGACAATGAGACACAGGTGCAACACATAGGGGCGAGGACAGGTAATCACACAGGTGGGAACATATAAGACAGGAAATGGAAAACTAACAGAAAACATGAAACAAACTAAAAACTGAAAATTGACACAGAGACAAAACGACAATGTGGCTGTTGAACACGAATATTCAACTATTCATTCCTTTGTTTCCATATAGACTATCAAGTAACGCTTCAGATTTTTTTTTTGAGGGGTTCGGTAGAATGTTTATATAGTAAACAAGATGAATAAAAAAAAACACCCACCCATCTCATCTAGGAGCGAAGCTTAATATTTAATTCAATAAAAGATGGTACAAAAGGAGCACTAACGCCACAGGTCTTATGTTGACGACGTGGACGCAGACATTGCAAACTCTGAAGGCAGTCGTAATATTCACCTAGCAGGCTAGGCTAACGCTGTTGCACTAACGTTAGCAGGCGTCGGCGTAGCGTTAGCTAGCTGTCTGATCTTGTGAAAAGCCAAAAAACATCCCCGTCCAAGCTGTGTTTCACTTTCCCTCCAATATTATTATAAACATAATAAAGACACCTGGACTCTGTCGAGACCAACAGCCATATTTGGCAAGACCAGTCCAGAGACCGAGGCAAGTCCAAGTCCAAATACCAGCGAGTCCGAGACAAGTCCGAGACCATAGAAAAACCATCTCGAGTCCAAGACCGGAACTCGAGTACTACAGCCCTGCATACATACATACATATTTTGCCATTACACATGATATGCATTCACATTTACATCAGAGGCAAATACAGAATATAAATACAGGTATTGTGAAAATGCTGCACTGATGGTATCTCTTGAGGCTGTCTGAGTATTTGTGTCAGCAGATTGAAATGCATAAACCATAATTCGGGCCTATTCTCCACTCGCACATGAAGGTCACTGGAAGAACGAGTTAAGGCAGAAAACTGTATATCTTTCTCTGCCAATGCATATGGAAACGATTGCTTTGCTCAGCTTTCATGAAGGAAAAAGTAAAAGAAAACAAACATGGAATGGGTAAAAGTAAAAACTCATTTATGAATTCATTTTGACCATATCTATCTGCGCCTGAGTGGCTCGTATCAATGTGGTTTCATGCAGATGAGGATCTGAAGCTGTTAAATGCAAATAAAACTACAGAACGCGCTAACCCTAACCCGATACCGTGAGTTATTTACAGCTTCAATCAGGACGAGAAATGGGACTTAAAGTGCTCATATTATGCTTTCTGGCATTTTCCCCTTTCCTTTTTTTGTGTTATATATCTTTTTTGTGCATGTAATAGGCTTACAAAAAGTGATAAAGCCCAAAGTCCCCCCAAAGGGACTTACCATCTCCAACAGAAAACACTGTTCACAAACTGCTCCAAACAGCATAATGAGGTACATGTAGGGACCCTCATTATGCTACTGGTGAAGTGTGGTGCTATTTTGAGCCTTGTTAGTGTTTTTTTTTTGTAGGAAAAAAGGAAGAATGTTGAGAAATCTTATGAATTGAATGGCTGACCAACTAAAATCCTTTAGGCCTGCCATAACTACTCATGTAAATGTAAATGATCAATTTGTAAAGTAAATTTGTGTGATTCAAATGCACCAGTTTTTGATTCAATCAGCTTGACTGTAGCTGCATTTCTCACAACTGAACCTCATAGATTATATATGATATATTATATATTAATTATACTTTCTATAAATGTCATATTTTTCTCTCTGAGCCTGTGAGCTCATGGCTGACAGTCATCCACCCACCGAGGGGTCCACATCATGTGCGCTGCCCAATGTCCCAGTCGTTTTGTCAAAACTTTTGACAAACAGCAAACAGCCTCACACCAAACACCTGCACTGTAAATCAAAAATCAAGTTTGAAATGGGTGACAATGAGAACAACTTCCTGAGCAGCAGTAGAAGAAGAGGCACCCATGTTATATGCATAATGTACAACCCAGTCTCACGGCAGTTCGTGAAATGGTCACGTTATTTAATCTATTTATACATGTTTATCTCGGGTTTTTTTCGTGGTGGTGAGCACGGTTTTTAAATGGGAAGCATCCTTCGTGATCACAGCACGACTACGGTAGTGAGTAGTAGGAAAGGTGAACATCAGCGTAGGGAGGTTGGTCGGGGGGGGAGGGGGGGGGGGGGTGGACGGGTCAGACAACACACGACCTTCACCCAGGAGACCGGGGGTTCTTCTTCTTTTCCTAAACCCAACCTCCGTATAGATGCTTCCCGTTACGTGCTGACCACCACGAAAACAACCACATAAACATGTCCGCGTACACGAATCAATAGATTAAAAACAACGTGACCATTTCACGAACTGCTGTGAGACCGTGTTGTAATATAGATTGCAGACTCACTGCGGGTGAAAGAGTGTATTGGACCTTTTTTATTCCCTGCTTCCCCCTGCAGCCACAGATTAGGATTAAAGGTTTAATGATGTTCTTCCATTCACCAACAGCTTTGCGCCTCCAAGATCTGTCTCTGAAGTAAATGTGCATGCTGTGTAAACTGAGGAGCGAGGTGTCATTCATTAGTGAAAAAGATTATTATGAGTAATGGATTAAAATTGAAATTGAACGGCCTATATAGAAAGGGGCTCTCCATGTACTTCACACTTGAAGACCATGAGAAGTATCACTCAGCGTGTGGAAAACATAATCTTTGTGTGTCCGGAGGCATGACGTGATGACGTCCTAATGATGTCATATGGGTCATCTCAGATTAGACTGATTTACCAGGTAGGGTCGGGTACAACAGAAGACACTATCAAGTTGCATTATGGGAAGTGATCCAGCAGCTGCTGGCCCGCGCGCTGCAGCAATCGTTTCGGCATCTCCTCTATCTCCGAACATGCAGCGTATCATTCGCTCTGCTGAGTCTGCCGTCTCTCCAGCAGCTGTACGCCTCCAGGACGCTGAGGCGGGCAGGAACGATGGTAGCCGATCCCTCTCACCCCGGACACAAACTGTTAGAACCCCTCCCCTCCGGCAGGAGGCTACGGTCCATCAGGACCAAAACCTCACGCCACAAAAAACGATTCCTCCTCTCAGCGGTCAGTCTCACCAACAAGGCTCCGGACCCCCACTGACACTGACTCTTACCCCCCCCCCCTCATTCCTAGTCACTACACCTGCACTAACCTTCATCCTGGACTTTACATCTCACCATTGCATATACTTTGTATTCTTTGCCATTTTGCACTCAACCCATGCAGCCTTTTTTCTTATGCAACAGTTACTTTGTATTATATATTTGTTTTTTTCTGTATTTGTTTATTTTATATTAACATTTAATATGTTTGCAGATTCCACATAAGTGTACTTATTGTGGCAATAAAACTGTTTCTGATTCTGATTCTGAAGGAAACTGATCAGCCTGCAGAGCAACTCAGAGCAGATTGTGACATTCTGAATCTCTCTGTAATAAGTGAGACGGCCTTTGTGTATAATATACTGTAGATGCATGTATTTGTTTTACTGTATCTAGATTAAAGCTTGAAAACAAAGCAGCAAAATTCCCGCAATTTTCCCTAAAAAATGTATTTGTTTTTCTAGAAATGCACTTAAATTTAATTCGGATGAGTTCAGTTTATGTTTTACAACTTCTTCTAAAGTTGGTTCAGAGTTTACTTCATAGTTGGGTGAAAGCTGCTGCCCCAGCATTTGGCCGCGTGGGCATCCTGAGTGTTTGATGAGGTCCTGCTTTTTTTTTACTTTAATGAATAATATATTTGGAAGCTGAAGCTGATAACACTTCATTCTCTTTGACTTGTCATATCTAGTATGTCTTTTCAATTACAAAGACAAGGCACTTGTTGGAAGACTGGAGCAAGAAGCCACTGAAGCGTAGCTCTATGATCTTATTCATCATCTTATTCATCATCTTTTTATTCCCTCTGCCTTCTCTCTCTCTCTCTCTCTGCCTTCTCTCTCTGCCTTCTCTCTCTCTCTCTCTCTCTCTCTCTCTCTCTGCCTTCTCTCTCTGTCTCTCTCTCTCTCTCTCTCTCTCTCTCTGCCTTCTCTCTCTCTCTCTCTCTCTCTCTCTCTCTCTCTCTCTCTCTGCCTTCTCTCTCTCTCTCTCTCTCTCTCTCTCACAATCAGACTCTCGTGTCCTAACTTTGTCTTGTCATACAAACACATCAAGTAGTCCTTGTCCTTTTTTTTTAAAGTGAAATGTACCGTTTGAAAATATGAACAATGAAGCATAAATCTAACCTCTGTCCTGATTATCCAAGTATTTAAGCTAAGCAGTCAAACGGCTTACGTAAAAACTAAGTATTCTGACCTGATCTCATAGAAATATTTAAAATGACCACGACCTCTTAACACTGCGAACATGGTGGCGGCACATAATGTGTAAAAATGACGTGCCGGTACCAGCGACGTCGTTAGGCCTATTTTACGGGTGCATGGTTGTGGTATAAAGTAGGTTGACTTCTGAGTGTCTATCCTGAAAAACGCTCCCAGAGGTTGTTTGTTCAATTACGACTCATATTTACATTTATAGTGGCGACGCCCTCTGAGGGCCTTCTTTAATTATAACGGGGCCAAAGCAGGAAGTAGCGTGACAAAGTATAAATTACGTGTAAGGAGGAAGGTTGGGGTGGTGGATAGGGTTGGGCATCGAGAACCGGTTCCAGTGGAATCGTTTCTTTATTTGGTTACAAATCCGATCATCGGTTCCATATTTAACACGCGTGCACGTTTGGGTTTCCGTAGCGTTGACGTTCTAAGTATTGTCAAACAAAACAAGGCTGGAATAAATGTGCAATAACACCATTTTGGTCCTTAAAATGCAGAATTCATCATCTTTGAAGGTCAGCTCGCTGGAAACTATTATTCCTACTTTCATTGCTCCATCTCGGGGAAATTCACTGCCCTCAAGTAGATACATTGGCAGCACCATCTGCCCAACTCATTAGGGCCGCTGTTAGAGGCTGATGAAGGTATCAAGGCAGCAGTGGGAAGAAAATAAGTCAATAAGAATGGAAATGTGGATGGGCTGGCTATGTTGATGAAGCTGCTTGGATTGCAGGGAAATGAATATATGTGGTTGGCTCAGAGTGGTTGTTGAAGCATCAGGAGGAGACAAACGTGGCAGAGACGGAGAGAAAACCAGACAAGCAAAAATATCAAAGTTGCAGGATTTGAAATACTGTATTTTCTTTCTGTATGGTTATAATTTTGAAGATGGAGCTGCATGACTGAAGGCGGGGAAGCATTTAGAGACAACCAGACACCAGAGAGAAACTCAGCTGCAAAAACACTGAAGAGCCACGTTGTTGGATGCAGATACGCAGAGACGCTACTTCCTGCTTTGGCACTTTTAATATCTTATATATATCTCATATATGTGATGTATGTATGAGTTAAAGCGTCTCTATGCAGTGTAGTCCATGTGTTGTGTGTTTTCTGTCTTGTTGCTGGCAGGTTTCTCTATAGAGCCCCCCCCCCCCCCCCCCCCCCTACAGCTCCTATGTTTCCTCGTGTCTGACTCCTCTCTCGGTCAGTCTGCCGTTTCCTCTTCCTCTCTTCCTCCCACAATGCTTTCCTAGCTTTCTGCTTCTTTTTTGCCGGCTCAGCCGTGACGATAGTGTGAAAAACTCCATCTCTACCTCGTTAGCCGGTTCCTGAACGGCCGTATGTGTGCGGCGCCGTGAAGCGATTCGTTACACGGCGAGACCTGATATCACGCCATACTTCCTGACACTGAGGCCGCCGGCTCACCGGCCCAAAGTTGCAAGGGAGGTTTTTCATCTCCCAGGCGCTAGGGGGGAGACGACCACCATTTAAACAGAAACAAGTCATATAACCATCACAATGACTCGGAAGATGCTCAGTTAAGGTACATTAAGATTAAAAAACTGCATAGTTCCTCTTTAAAAGCAGAAACAGCTTTCAGTGTGGCTGAGAACATGTAATTGCAATATGTCAGAGAAAAGTTCCAAAACATCACTGGAACAGAAGCAACTGTTTGATGGTTGTTGCTCTTATCTCCCTTCTCTTATATTACTGTGAGGTACAGATAGAGCACATCTTACGCATAATTCAAACACTACGAAGGACGATTGTTTTTGAACAGTGTCTGTGGATACTGATACGTTTTAGCCCGTTATTTTGAGAACAGGAATTCATTACCTACATATTACCAAAATACATTAAGGTTGTCATCCCAAACAAAATACAAGAAGGTAGTGAGCAAGCTTGCACAGCATAAATAACACAGTATGACTGGATATTTTGTACTAACTATATGGTATAACAAATAAATAAATACAGCAGCACAAACATGCTTGCCAAAAGAGCTAAATTGGGGTGGTGGGGAATGTATCAGATGCTGTTTTAAATTACAAAATATAAATTATATCAAACCACAAGACAGACCAAGTGTAGGGGCATGAATGCTGCTGAGAGGGAAAGAGCCCCTCTGTCAGTCGGCCGGTTCACATTAGTCCCCTGTTTTAAAGAAGAGAGTCATTTTCCTACTATTTTCTACTTCTCAATATAATTTCTGAATTTCTTGTTAAAACAAATCAACAACAATCTACACAGTCCAGGACCACAGTGAAATACAACATCAAACTTGTAATATATATGTATATCCTGAGGCCGCCTGGTCTCACAGAATTCCGTGAAATGATAACGAAGTGTTAACAGCGCATACGTGGTGGTGGCACGGCATGTGTGAAGATTCTGTGTGACCACCACGGAAAACAACGTCAATGTAAGTCAATGAGATGACGTAGCATTCAGAGCGACTACGGCAGCGAGTAGTATGACAGGCCGAAAATCTACATAGGGAGGTGACCTTTTCCTTAACTTAAGGGGCCGTGTTCATTTCACGGAATTATTCCATGGGCCCATCACGGACTTTTCGGCGATTTCGTGACACTGCCACAGATTTTGAGTTAAGGGGCCGTGTTCATTTCATGGAATTCTGTGAGACCAGGTTGCCTGAGGACAAACGTCAGAAGAAAACGTGTGCAATAAAACATGCATCAGACAGTCTGAGCCTTTGGTGCACATAAAAAAAGAACATTAAATAGAGCAAACGGCGACTTCTGACACATACACACACTTATGCAAGCAAACAAAAAGTCTTCCAAAAAAAACCTGAGGTTGGCAACTTCACATTAATGCAGGAGAAAGAGGCGCATTATGAACTGCTTGCAGGCCAGAATTGACACATCGGAGAGCAACAAAAACCAACAAGAGGCAACAGAAGTCTGGGAACAACTGGGATGACGGGGCCTATCTATTGTCCCAGAACTGGGATTTTGTCCTACAAGCTTCAAGGCAATGACAGAAATCACTTTGTGAAAGATGGAACCACCTGGCAGTGCTCATAATATTTCTAAAAAAGGTAGCAAAACTACAACCAAAGGTGTCGGGGTAAATCAGGCTGTTTTCATGAACCATTTCGTACAAAAAGGAAAGTAAAGAACTGTAATTCTTAAGCAATCCAAATATTTTTTGCCGTATGCACCACGTTGACTGCTGCAGCATAAGAACACTGTGGACCGCGTAGGGAGGAGGTCGGGGTGGATTGTTGGGTCATAAAATACAAGGCTTTCAAGCCAGGGAGCCAAGTTTGCTTCCCGGGGAAAACAAAAGACTTTCACCCAGGAAACGTGTTCCTTGGGAATGTTTTTATCCGATTTTTGTATGAAATCATACAAACCTGTTAATGAGAATGTGTTGCAGGCTGTGTTGGGTAAATACACAAATACAGAGTTAATGTAATGTAAGTGGTGTAGAGAGTACTGTGGGACCAGGACAGGCAGATTTACAGAAGGCCCTGGTCCAGGAACAGCTCTGGGAATGTAACAGCCTAATATTTCTTTCTCTGCCAGTTACACCATGAGTCTGTGGGAATACTGATGCCACATAATTAATTTACACACAAAGAGAGCAGACTGTATTATTGTCAACACCGAGGGATCCTTGCATGGACAACGTTTGATTTGGCTGGTACACAAACAGAGTGATTTCAATAATAATGTCAAGCTGGAAGACTGTTAGCTCATAGCATGAATGAATTCAACTGACAAATGTGAGTTTAATCTTTAACATTCAGTGCGTTTCAGGAGTTATAACATTAAATAATGTTGTATTTGACACGGTTTTATTTTCCCTCAACCTGCCTGGTGATTTCCTACACTTCCCACAATGCCTACTGACAGCCCCAACAGACGAGTAGTGACCTTTCTATTTGTTTAACTGGTAACACATGCTTCATAGGAGACACGTAAAACTGTCCATATCTGTTTACAGCTACACTTTAGCGTCTTATGAACAATTTAACGTGTTCATTTATTGTCGTTAAATTCTAAATAGAGGACATAAAACCAACCAGTCCTCCAACACAAAGCCCCCCGACAGTGGCAGTAGATCAACACGTCCTCATACCCACACGGAACAGAGCAATTTTAAACACGTGGTTACGTACGCAAGTTTTTATAAGTCAACATTGACTTTTAAATTCACACAGGACAGTCCTGTGGTTTTTCACCAACGGACGCCGCTCAAACGCCTCTGGGCGCAACTGGATAGTCCTTCAACCAATCAGAGCAACGATCCGGGTGACGTAGCAGCGACAGCGGCATCAACAGGTCGCTGCGCTTCAGTGGCCGCCATGTTGAACGTAAACAAGAAGCTGCTCTTGGTCATAAATATTGGTCATATTAAGCTGCTTAAAGAAACTACCTATGGGATCGTTTTCTTTTTTGGGGGGGGCATGTCTTTTCTCATGTCAAACACCGATATGATCCCTACTTAAAGCGTGTATTATTGTGTTCCCTTGTTTTAATCAATTCCAGATAATAATACTGGAAGCATATGATTTTTGGGCTGACTTTCAATTTTAGCTAGTTTAAAATAGGTATGAACAGACAGCCAGTTTCACAGTAAGTAGTCTGTTTATAGCATGCACTGCAGAGGTTTTACAGCTTCCTCCTTGGGATGAGTGACAGATTGCTCTGTTACAGATTTAGCCAGAAACATATGAGCAATTATTTAGAAAGCATCAGATGATGAAGATGAAAAGCAAAGTGAAACCATCAAACAATTCAGTTCCAGTCTTCCACTCAGCGTAGCAGCCATGCCTGATATTATTTCGCTCAGTCTTTGCATGTGCAACTGTAATTTATCTGGTGAATTAGCACTTCTTGACCTTTCATGGCATTAAGAAAGGGCATTTTCGTACGTAAATTGTGTAGTGTTCTTCCAGCCTCTCTATCACCAACAGAAAGAAATGCAGGAGTTATGGGACGTTTAGTGATTAAATGCAAATTCTTTCAGGTGCATTAACATATGTTCTTGACTTGACTGCCCACATTTCCAACATTGCCATCTTACATAGGATTTGAAAATTAGGTTTTATTGGCCAGAAATATCAAATGTTGTGTTATATATATATATATATTAATTATCATTCACATGTAAAAAAAGTTGAATTTTTTGGACCTCCTCCCTTTGTGGATCTTTGCGCTCTTATGCAGCAGCAATCATTGTGATGCATACAGTAATAACTGCGTAGAATACATGCATATTACAGTACCTTACTGCCTAGATGCGTTCTGAACAGCTGGGAATGGTTGCATGTGTTGGAGGAGAAGCAGTTTTTAGAGTCACTGGTAATGATCAACACCCTTATCAAATCCCCACAGACAGTAGATCGTACAGCCATGTTATGCTACAGGGCAGAGAGAATCTTGCTTGATTCTCCACAGGGGGAATTTCAGTTTCTCACTTACAGAAAGGGGAGATAGTCTGGCTAAAGCTGCTGTGGCAGGAATAATTGCCCACATTTATCTGTTTTGTCTCCAGGAAAACAGTGCCAGCAGTAATGCTCAGCTACTCGCAGTTTAACTCAATTAAAAACACATCATCAAGAACAGAAATAGTACGTACATGGCAGAGGGTAAGGGCCATATCATGTACCGTTAATTAGGTGTTACAATGATCTCTCTCTCTCACACACAAACACACACACACACACACACACACACACACACACACACACACACACACACCGCTATTATAGATAACTGTGTTTGTGGGCTTGTACTAATGATGTAAACAGCATCTAAATCTATTTTTGTGTTTCGCATTTTTGCTGCAACTCTGCCAGTAAACACTTCTAAATGTTTGTAGTGATGCAAATACAAAAAGGAGCTTCTTCACTCTCCTAAGTACATGCCAGATTTCACTCACAGACCTTCATTCACACAGAAAAAAACAGAATGAAAGAACACTAAGGTGTATATATAGACACTCCAGTCATTAGCCCCAATGGAAAACATCTGTGCATCCCTGACACGTGTCAATATCCTTAGGCTAATGCAAACTAATAGGACGTATGGACTACAAAAATGTAAAATAATGGTTACAACGAGCACGATGAAGACACCAGAACCACACTTCAAATATGGAGACAATTGCAATACACAGTAACTAAAGGCCAGGCAATACACATTGTATCCTATCTTATCTTATTTTCTAATAATTCCTATCCCAGTTCACACATCCAGACTCTAGATAATGGAGATGAAACAGGATGCCACTGATTTTCGAATTGATCCTTGAAAACATGCTGGTGCCACCCGCCAACACTGTCTAAAGACTCAAATGTCTTCCAGCTGCGTGACCAACAAGTCATACAACGGTACAGGTTGTTTATTCCTAACCTCTAATACCACCCACAGGATCATTTTCCGTCTTCATATCTCAATCAGAGAAGGTAATAGTCGTGTTTGTTTGACCCATCCACCACCCCAACCTAGCCTGGTCCTACCAGACTCTGGTCCAGACTAGCCCGGTCCTACCAGACTCTGGTCCAGACTAGCCTGATCCTACCAGACTCTGGTCCATTAGCCTGGTCCTACCAGACTCTGGTCCATTAGCCTGGTCCTTCCAGACTCTGGTCCAGACTAGCCTGGTCCTACCACACTGTGCTGTCAGACAGAATGGATTCTGCTTTCTTTTACAACTGTTTGCTATATGTACCATGATTGGACCGGTGGTGTTCATGAGAACGCGTTGCCCAAAATATATTTTGGTTTTGATCGCTCAGTTCATTTTTTGCTTTTCAATTGCCATTTGTAAACGTAACTTTCCCTCACTTCACAGCCGTCACCAGCGTTAATGCCGACCTCCTGTTCTTGACTCACTATTGTTTCAAATGGCAGACGAGTCGCCTCTTCCTTGTAACCTCTGACACACAAGATGAACAAATCCTCATTTCTAAACCAGTGGAGCGTCTCCTAATCCTAAACCCTTGTATCTGACGGACTGGCATATACAGAGTAGAAGGAATGAGTGTGGGGTCCACTGAAGATTAGCATCACTGTTTAACAGAGTGGACTTGAACCCGGATGTGTTGGGAGTCTCTCACTCTGCTAATCCTGCTCTTTCTGGTCCTGATCTGGGCACTCAGAGAGAGAGAGAGAGAGAACAGCACATTCCTCTCTCCTCTCCATCCGTTTCAGCCTGAGTTGTGACAATTCAATCTGTTCGGCGTCTTCCTCGCATGAATTATGCATGAACCCTGCAACCTCTGAATGTGGCGGGGATTTACGCTGTACAGCCCCTCCTGCTCGTGTCGTGGGCTCAGTGTGGATTTGAAAGAGGTTGGGGAAGAAAGAAAAATTCCAGGTAATTCTGAGAGCATCAAAGCAGAGCAATCGGCATTATTAATATCCTCTGATGGCAGATTCCTGATTGACTGTCCTGCGTTTGAAAGCCATTAGCAGAGCCCATTCCAAAACGGCCGCGCCGCGACTCCCCTGATAAGCAATCACTGAAGCATCATGTCTGAAAAACTCTGCTCACACAGGTCAGATAAACAGACTCGTTAGAGGAACACCAGGAAATAATGACATATGAAAAATACATTTTGTATGGTACATTATAATTTATGTGTGAATGAAAGTCTCCTTTTTAAGGCCCCCAAAATGATGCTTATTAAGCAAATACATTACACACTTGTGCATGATTCATCATAAAGCAGAATGTGGCCTCATTTCAATACATTTAGAATTAGGTGAAGTAATAAATACAGATTTCTTTTTAAATAAATTGCAAGATCTATCATTTGGAAATATGTCTGTCTATGATGAATAACGAAGCGCACCACTGTTACACACAGCGGTCGGGTAGGTGGCAGTAGAACACTTGTGTTGCTGGTTTACAAGAGAATGAAATGGACTCTTTTCTTAGAGTCCTCAGTTATAGAAGGAGCTGCCGGAGGAGATCTGGGGAGCCAGCACGCCGTCTTCTTTAACCCTCCAGTTGGCCCCTTTTCAAAGTCCTTTATATCAGAAATATACTGTAGGCTTCTTTCAACTGAAATGCCCAAAAGTAACATGGATGCATGGATGTACGTATAAAATTAATAATTTCCTTCACTGAATGTTGGGTGTTTTATTCAATTTTTTAGCACTTGAAATGTTTTTTTAAATGGTTTTAAAACAGTGTCCTGATTAAAGTTGGACATAAACTTCCTCTGATCTCAAGTATTACTCCCTCCAAATTAGATATGGCATTTAAATCTGCCTGCTCCTTCTCCAACTAATCCTTTTTTATTTTTCATTTATTTCTTTATTTTTGGTAAATTCTGATTGTTTGTGTTTTATTTTGTGGTTTTAATTTTCTTTTCTTTTTTCTTTTGCACCATTGTTGATTGTTCGAGATCAATAATGAAATTAAATTAAATTAAATGAAATAAATTAGGTTTATTGACTGTAAAAAAAAATGTTTTTAAAAAGCTACAAAAACGTCATAAAAAGCAACTTTGACCCGATAACAAGTATGAGGTCGACGGGAGTCAACACAAGGGTTAAATCTCTTTTAAAAACTCACCTTTTTATTCATTCCATTAATGTTACTATTTGTTTTTTTGTCTTTTCTTAGCAATTTGCAATTTGCCCGTTGTCTTTAAAAATGAATGTAACGCCCCTTGTTACTTGTTTTTGAAAAGCGCTTTATAAATAAAGGTATTATTATTATGCAAGTGTTTAGTTGTTGATTTATTGGTGCATGTGTATATACTGGTGCTAGAGTACTGGCCCACTGAGACCATGAGCGGTGTGTTGCTCGAGGGCACTGCAGCTGGGCAGACACGTGCAGATGTTGAAGTCGATGATGACGTTATTTGGTGAAAAAACATTTTCTCTGTTGAGCACTTCACTTTGCTCCTTCTGCACAGCTTTCAGCTGGAATAACATTTAGCAAAAGCTCAGATTCAGAGTGTAGAGTCAAGCATGGCTGGTGTTAATTATGGAAGAAGAGTGGAGCACAGTGACAATGCACTTCATTGCAGTAATTGTATTCACTGTCACCGTCTGCAAGTGTAGCTTTGAGAGTAATTGAGCAGAAGAGAAGGGAGGCAGTGGAGGAGGGTCGAGAAAAATTGAACAAAATGATGTAGCCTGCATGGAAGTGTGAACAGTTTTCTGAGATTCAGATGCGTTTCGTCTTTCTATTGAGACACAAAAGGAACGGAGAGAACAGATGCACAACGAGCCCGTGGGACGCAGTGACACACACCGGAAAGCAGCACGATGAACAGTAACACAGTGAGAAGCATCAACTGATATCCAAGGCAGTTTCTCAATTTCTCCATAGTCTCGCATTGCCAGACCTTCCACCACAGTGCTGCGGAGGAAGGTCTGGTTAGTCCACACAGCATTCCTGGATGGGAGAAAAATGTGCTCTGGTTTATTGACATTTCTGTAAACCAATCACAATGGTCTTGAACCACTGTAAAATAGTCGTGCAACAGAAAACTCCGATTGGACAGATAGTCTAGCTAGCTGTCTGGATTTACCCTGCAGAGATCTGAGGAGCAGTTAACCAGAGTCCTCACAAATCAGCCGGAGGTTAGAACGCCAACACCGGGACAGAGGAAGGAGACGGACATCCGGCCAAGGAGTGGGACATCCGGCAGAATTTCCTGCATGATACAGGACTGTATGTGAGGGCAGTACACGCTTAGCGTCTACACTGCTGTCATCCTACAAGAAGAAGAACGTAAGCTGACTCTCAAATGTAAAGACGGTGTCTGACTCCTGAGCTGCTGCATTGACAATTCATATTCACAGATCATTCTTCATTTTTGTTGCCAAATGATGTTGATCAGCCATATTTTGTATGAGTCTAGAATATTTACTTTGTTTTCTTAGGCCTACCTTTAGCTAACTGGTTTATAAAGACGTTAGCACAGCGGGATACCAGTGAGAGTTTTTCGGGTTAAGCAAACACTAAATTCAGAGAACTTAGATTGTCAAACACAAGTCTTCTTTCAAAATGATAAACTGCATGAAGTTTGACAGAGAGATTCAGAAAACCACAGGAAGTTAGGAGATTCAACCTTCAAAACAAAAGCATCAATTGCATTATTTGCAAGAGAGCTGGAACAGGAAATGTGTCAGCAGCAGGGGCGATTCTAGGATCAGACCTTTAGGGGGGGATGTGACACGGATACAGTGCCTTGTTAGTGTTACCCCCCCCCCCCCCGCTAAATCAGTAATTTCATTATCTGATAATCTCTGAGCTACTGAACAACAACGTCAGCTAATGTTTTTTGACACTATGATGGAACTAAACCAGACACTTTATAAGTCTCAGTCATAACGACCAGTTTTACATAATGTTCTCACATTCAGCAGTTTAAGTTGCTTACGTTTCAATTTTGCTTGTAATCTGCGCCATTAAAAGACCACAACAAACTTCCCAACCGTCTCCTGCTCTCCCTCTGACAGATCAGATAGAGACTCAGCTAAAGGCGGGAGTCTGACACGACCTCCTCTGATTGGCCAAAGCTACGTGTCTGTTGATGGTAATTGTTTGTCCTCTGTCGTAAAACAGACAAGTTCATAAACTCTCACTTAAGCTCTAAAATTGATTTAAAAAAAATGTTTAGGGGGTCTGAGATGAAATTTAGATACAATATGTATAATAAAAATCTACAGATTTCCATCAGTAGTTATGGTGAGTGATGTATCCTCAGACTAAGCTAGCTATTAGCTGTGCACACTGTGAGTATTGACATGCATCTTATTTCAAAGATTGTTTTTATTGACGTTTCTTGACAACATATGGAAAAAATATATAAAAATCAACACCCAAAATACTCACAATGCTGGGGGGAAGGTACAAGTACGCCCATTCATCTCAAACCAAAACCTAGAGATGTCCACTAGCATGCAAACAAAAAACTAACAAACAAACAAACATAAGTACGTGCATAAATACAAATAGAATCAAATTGGGTCCAGATATTCTTCATTCATGCTGATGTTTGTAATTCTTAGTCAGCAGTTTCTCACTGAAACGAGTTCATGTAGCCAGTAGCCCTAACCCAGAAGCACATGAATGTCTTTGTATCTTTGATCTGATATTTAAGGATTTATTCTTTTGTTTTATGTTTGATTTGACCGATGAACGCGGGCGGACTGTGAACACACCAAGACGATTTGCTTTGCATTCAGGCGGCAAAATACAAAAAGACTGAAATGTGGAATTAACTGTAATGTGATATTATGAATGCTATTAAATTATATATTATGAAAAACTAACTGTTGGGGACATTTTATATGCACATGTGTATGTCATTTAATAAGCATGTTGTGAATTGTTAATGTCTTTAATTGTGGAATTGGAATTGGCAAAACTTTTGAAAATATCAAATTCCTTCCTGGTGTTTTACAATTTACCACAGACGCCATTTTACAGGGAACATAAAAACTCAAAACGTATTCATTTAAAGTGGCGTTGAATACGTAGTAGCGGTGTGACATTTTCCATCTCCTCCTCCTGTTTTGATGTAACCTTTTCTGATTCTGCGATCTATGTTCTATTCTTTTATGGTATGTTACGTTGTTTAATTCTTGTTCTTGATGTAAAGCACTGTGGGAAACTGCTGGTTGCTGTATAAATACATGTTCATTGATTGATTGATGAAGACTGTTTTTTACCTGTTTAGGTTTTTGAATTGCACGTTAGAAAAGTCAGAGCAATGGTCTATTGTCTATTGTGATGAATGGTCTGGGTGGGTGCTGAAGACGAAGGGGGGGGGGGGGGGGGTCATGTCGTGAGTTGTATGTTTTGTATGTTGTTAAAAACAAAAACTGTTAATCACAAAAACAAAAAATCAGAGCAACTTATGAGTGTGGGGGCTTTTATTGTGAAAGTCATGACCGGACGTGGCGTCCGTTGGGGGTATTTCAACTAGCATGAAAACAGTCTGCCCCCCCTGACAGCCAGTCAGAGGGAAAGTTGTCTCCGCTCAGAGAAGCTGGGATTCGGGGTGTACTAGTTTCCACCGCGGCTGCTTCACACGCTTTCTCCCGGAGAGATGAGGAGGAAGGAGAAGAGGCTGCTGCAGGTCGCCGGGCTGCTCATAGCGGCTCTTCTGTTCCTCCCCAACGTCGGGCTGTGGTCTTTGTACCGGGACCGAGTGTTCGACAACTCGCCCGACACGGTGGACGGTCCGGGCGGCATCCTCCAGATACAGGTCAGGAAAAGCTTGGTTAGAACACACAGCTCACGGAGCGTTTCCTCCGCTATCTTCTTTACTTGTCTCCTCGTTTTCTACTCAATTAAAAAAAAGCTGCTCTGCCAAGGACTATCTGAAACAAATGTGTGCGACTTCATTGAAGATGTATGTATTGTATTAGGACAATGCACGCTAATTAACATTTCTGTAATGCGCAGCACGGCTAATTTTTCAACGGTAGTCCTAGTTTACCTCCAATGTCTTTATGGTGTGAGAAAACCGGAGCACCGCGGAGGAAACCCACGCAAAAGACAGTGAGAACATGCAAACTCCACCGGTAAAGGCCCTGCCCGGACTGGGGGATCGAACTCTGCTGTGCCAACTTGCTGTGGGGCAGAAGTGCTAACCACTGAGCCACCGTACCGTGCAGCCTAACCAGAACAGAAATCTGTTCAGGCGGCCGGTTAGTTCAGTCGGTAGAGCAGGCGCACATATGTGGAGGTTTATTCGGCGATGCAGAAGGTCCAGGGTTAGAATCCGACCTGTGACGGTTTTCCTGCGTGTCTCCCCCCCTTTCATGTCTGAGCTGTCCTGTCATTAAAGGCGGAAATGGCCATAACAAATAAAAAAAAAAGGGAAACAAAAACAAAGAAAAAGAAATCCGTTCAGATACAGAATAACAAAGATAGAGAATGTCTTTGACGGTGAAGAGTCAGGACCATGGAGAGCGCCTGGGCACTTCCATCGCTGCTCAGGTTCAGCACCATGGAGAGCGCCGATAGGTTGAACCGGGAAAAAAGGGGCTCCTTGGTTCTGTAAAACTGCTGTGATAAAGCTTGGAAAATGTCAAAAAAAATCATCCAGTCATAGGCGTAATTTACAGGAGGGACAGTTTTAATTATTAACAGTTTTAATAATTAAAACTGTCCAGCGCAACCCCGACAAACCCTATTATAATTTCCTTTACATAAATAAAGACATTTGCACCATAGCTTGATGCAAAAAAGGCAAAAAAGTGTTGCAGAAAAATTCATCAAAATGCAGGAAATTGTTTGTTATGCCCAAAATTTCAATTTTGCTGAAAAGTGGAGATCTCTATGTTGTTACGTTGTGTGGACACATTTTGAGTTTTATTGGTTGTCCTGTGATGTCATTCTGGGCTGACCAGGAAGCAGAGAGGTTCTTCTCCTCCTGTGAAGTCACTCGTGCTGTCAGTTCTTAGTTGTCCGTTATCTCTGCTCCAAACATGGTGATTTTGCTTTCGGAGCATTTTAGCAACGGCATTTTTCATTTTCCCCTTCATGATGAGCAGCTGTAGAAGGTTTAATTTAGTGATCATGTGTTTAATCGATGTCACTGCCCTTCAACATCGCCGTCTGTAGCTGTTGCCATGGGAAACAACTAAGCTTGTCACTATTTATCAAGAATAATGAGAAACAGCCACATAATTATCATTCACAGCTCAAGTTTGTAGGAACAAGTTTGTTGGAACAAGGTAAAACATTTTTGCATAATAATTCACCAGAATGCAGGAAATTAAGTGTTTAACGCTTAACATTTTCTGGGGTAGGATCCCAGTTACAGTGTGCCCCCCCCCCCTAATGTTGAAATACTACCCATGCCCTTGTTATAACGTTTACTGTTCTCCTCTTTTCTTTTGACATGACTTTGTGAAAGCAGTCTTCACTGTCGATGTGGAGATCAATAATGCAGGTTTAATTTACCCTTTAATTGATTTATATTCAATGTTTCAGTATGAGAGTCCTCTCTGTCATTTATCCCCGCGAATGTCTTTGTGCTTTGGTGTTATATCTTGTAAAAGGTTTATGTTTAAACTTACTCTGGGGGTGCTTTGAGATGTGGAACAAATCTCATTTGATATCATCCTGAGAGGACATTTAGCACAGATTGCTTTTATTATCCCTCCTGATTTCAACAACATAAAGACTAATTATATAATCCATCTTCATTTCGGAGTTGTTTCAGGAACAGTTTTTTTCATGTGGTGGCTCACTGTCCCCGGTGTCTGAATGGGCGAATAAGAGGCACATTTTTATTGTTGTTATTATTACTATTTTTTAACCTTTATTTCTCCAGGTAAGTTGATTGAGAACAACTTCTCATTGTCAACGAGGACCTGTAACATTCCCACAGTTCCCCATTCATACTGGAAGCTGCCCAGTCCCACCACAGTCTGATCTGCTGCCACTGAGCAGCTCCACTGGAGCCGGTGGAGGTTAAGGTGCCTTGCTCAAGGGCACCTCAGTGGTGGTGATGAGGGAGGGTCAAGAGCTGCTCTTTCACTTTCCCCCACCCAGATTTTATCCTGTCGGTCTGGGGATTGAACCGACGACCTTCTTTAACCTTTATTTCACCACAGCAGGATGAAAGCTTGTGTTTTAACTGTTTTATAGCAGGGATCTTGTCCTGCCACTAGGGGCATCAGATCTGACAAATACAGTATATGCAGTTGTGGAGGGTATTTACAAGAATGCATTTTGTTGTTTTATTCTGAGTACTTGCGTCATATGTCATAATTGGTTTTCAGAGGACTTGTTTAAAACCAGTCTCGTCACTCAGGTCTCTGTTCTCATGAGCCATTCGTACATATAGCTACGGAACGTAACACACTGCAATTCGTACTGTATTTATTCCACGTATTTATTGCTGTCAGTAACACATTGGCTGCTGGTGTATAGGACAGAGAAGATCCACGTAGGGAGGAAGTCAGGATGGATGTTTGGGCCATAAAACACAGCACTTTCATCAGGATTTAGAGAAATGGCGGACCCAAAAATGCAGAGATGACAGGGCAGTGTTGAGTTTGACGATTTAATAAATAAAAAGGGTTACAACAAGAGTCCTGAAGTAAGCAGGCAAAAATAGTTCCAAAAACACGTTGAGGAAGCCAAATGACCATGAAAACCAATAAACTGGAATACCGAGCCAAACGGGGTAGAAGTACAGACACAGACAATGATGTGACAACACAGAGACTAAATACACCAGGTAACCAGGTGACAGGTGACAAGAGGGCTCAGGAACAGGTGGAACACATCAGGGTGGGGCAGACAATCACAGAGGCGGGAAAACACAAGGCAGGAAGTAAAACAAGACATGACAAGAGAGAAAACAGACTACAAAATAGAACAGGAAAAACTACAACAGAAAGGCACAATCGTGACAACTTTCAAGCGGAGTTCGTGTCCCGGGGACTTTCAACCAGGAAACGGGTGCTCTTGTCCCAGGAGTACTCCTCAAGGCAACCAGTGTTTTAACCCAAACCATGATTTTTTTTCTAACTAACTAGTAACTAGTTGTTTTGGTGCCTAAAGGTAATCGCAGCATGATGCTCACCTTTCCTCGGTTAAACTCAACTGCCACGGCTGCTGAAATGACCGTCCCCTCACGGAGATCTATACCGGCTCACAGTCTCTTTTTTCAGCTAAATTTAACTGTGAAGACCAGTAATTTCATAGGATTTCATACGAATTGTTGTGCATAATGTTTTGTACAATATCATGAGAACCAGTTTGTGAGAATGCGTCACACAGGGCAAGATGTAACCCTATCCATCAGGCCGCAGAAAAGTCAGACTGCGTTGTGTTTATTTAGGATGTTGGGGACGTGGCAGGGACAGGAAACAAGAAAAACTCTTCTCATTTATTGAGCCTTTGGCATTGCCTCTGACATTGACTTCTTTATGTTTGTCAGTACAATGGCTGCAAAGTAGGCTGGTCAGTAAAACAAGAGTAAAAACAAAGTCACAAAAAGTGTTCAATTTGACCGGGAGGACAACAAGATCATAGTCTACAGGAAGACAACACACTTCTATTCAATTCAATTTTATTTATAGTATCAAATCATAACAAGAGTTATCTCAGGACACTTTGCAGATAGAGTAGGTCTAGACCACATTCTATAATTTACAAAGACCCAACAATTCCAGTAATTCCCCCAAGAGCATTTAGTGCAACAGTGGTGAGGAAAAACTCCCTTTTAGAGAGAAACCTGGGACAGACCCAGGCTCTTGGTAGGTGTCTGACGGAGCCGGCTGGGGGGGGGGGGGGGGGGGGGGGGTGATGAACAGTGGTAATAACAGTCACAATAAATATAATGGATCAGTGACTAGAAATAGTAGTCGTAGTAGTTCATGGCACTGCAGGGTGTTACAGGAGGGTTAAAGAGACCCAAAGTTACTACAGAGAGACACAAAACAACTAAAATTAGATGCAAAATGATTACAAGTAGACCCAAAACGACCACAAAGAAAAGTAAAAACGACTAAAAATTGATGCACAAGAAACTCTTTTACAGTGCTGGGAAACCGGCTGCAAGCATTCATCTTCTGTCCTGTTTTTATTGTTTTCTCGCAAACCTTTAATATCCAAAAGTGAATGGAACAAAGGACAAATGAGGAACAGGGAAGGAAGAATATGTGTGTTTGTGTTGTGTGTTTGAGTGCTCCCTGTGGGCTCTTATAGCTCCACTGAAGTAGATAAAAATCAATACCTTTATCCCATTCAGCCTTTTCTCACATACGTCTTGTTAGAGACATTTGTAGCGGATATTTCATTCCCCTTGTTGGTTTCTGTCTGCTCACGTGTAGACGACCCAGTGCTTCAACCAAATATAAACACAGCGAGCTGCAGTCTCGTTCATGCACTCCCCATGTATTAGATAAAATAGAATACTAATGAACAACTTTAATTAATACATATTGTTTTTTTTGAGGGCTTATTAACCCAGAGGGGAGGAGAAGACAGCTTTTCTTCAGCGGCGTCCTCGTTTATCTGGGTGCATTTTAGTTTGAGGAAGTTGGATTTTGTGATTATTTGTTGCTCCTTCAAGAAAAAAGTACTGCTTGGATTCACGGCAGGTACAAAGGATCGCATCGGCGACACCCAGCCATGCCGAACAGGTGTCCAAAAGTATCCAGACATCTATGAGTCTTAGTCCATGTGACCCACAACCCATATACTCATAGTTTAGTAGACTTAATAAGCTTTGTGTCAACTCTTTTGGCAATGGCTTAAATGTAATGGCCATTCATTAATATAAAATAGTCGTGCACTTCCCGAATTCAATACGTTTTAGGCACCGACTGAATTGCCTCTACAGTGTCGAGTATCAAAAAATGCCTCGCCATCCAATACCCAATATCAGTACCCAAGGAGTAAATCTCATCAGTGTCAGTGAGCCAATCAGCACGCAGCAAGCTTCTACCAAGATCTAATAATGTCTGTCTAACGTTACAGGAACAACTCTACGTTACAGAGACGTGGTAGGAGCTGAAAAATAAATTAAAAGATTTGAGCCGTAATGTGTACAGTTTCTTTTTCTTTTCTCTAATTCTTTTTATTTTATAAAATTGGTCTCGAAAAAAAGTATCATTTAGGAACCGGTATGGAAGTCACGGTATTGGTACCGGTACTGGAAATGTATGAATGATGCCCAGCCCTACGGCACACTATAACTTTAAGTGAGATATTATTTTGGATGAACTGGCCCTTTAAAGAGTACTTCCACACCGACTTACACAAGGCAGTAGATTGCTGCTATTATGTTTCTGTGCACTTTAAAAATGGTTTCTGCTGTCCTAATGGCTCCTTGCTCCTTGATGCACGTTTCCTTATGTCCTACCTCCTCCTAACAGGGATAACAGGTACTGAAGGACTTGAGGGAGGCATCCTCGCTCAGTCCAGCCTCATTTTAAGCAGACTGCAGTTAATCGTGAGGTACAGCATCTCCACTGACCTGTAATGTGTAGGAATAATTAAGTACTGACTGTCTCTCAAGTATTGATTAGAGATCTAGTCACTGTTGTGGAACAGTCGGCAGTATTCCTTTTACTGTCCCATCAGCTCATCATAGGCAGCTCTATTTCCACAGCGCTGTGGAATAAGGTCTGGTTACACCACAGATGCATTCTGGGTTAGGAGAAAAAAATGCTCTGGGTTGTTTGCATTTCTTTAAACCAATCACAATCGTCTTGGGTGGTGCTAAGCTCCGGACGCAGCGACAGTGGCTCTGTAAGATATTCTCAGGAAGGAAGTGGTTCTGGTGGAACATTTGTACCCTGAAAAAGAAAACTCCTCATACAATATTACATGAAGTTAACTGTTGACACAATCCAGTAACATGATCTATTTAAATTAGTTGATACATGGTTAAACCTCATTGGCTCTTACTATAGTAATAGCCGTAAATATATTCTTTGTAAATCTTTACAATGATTTCCAAAAATAACAAAGCAAGCCTGCCTTGTTGCACGATCCAAATTGTCTTGAAAAGTTGCTCGCTCAAAGGTTTTTCGTTGTTTCCCGAAGCGAACAGAGTTTGAGAACGTGTCAGGCTTTATCGTGGAAACGTACTTCCGTTGATCACGACTACCATCCAGTAACCAATGACACTCTCCAAGCTCCTCCGAAGCGTCCTCCCCCCTTGTTCCTAATCTCCTGTGAGATGCATTTGAGGATTTGGAACATCCTGGATGATAGTGAACCTCAATTGATGTGCGGGGCAGGCTGGAGGACCAAGCGGCGAGGATGGGAGGAAGAATAATTAGCTGAATGAAAAGCACTCATTGTAGAGCATGTTGAACACAAACTGTCTGTGATTAAGTTGTGGCAAGAAGCGTGAAATGGTTGAATGTTTCAGCCCAAACACTTTGGGTATTCTGTGTTTGAAGTTTGAGTTTCCATTTAATGATTAGATTAGATTAGATTAGAGAGGTAAAAAGACTTGTTGTAACTCTCCCGGCAGTGTAAACACAACCCGTTCTCCCTCCGAACTCGTAACATACGACGTTTGGACGGCGGCTGTCAGCGTCTGAAGAGACGCAAAAATCTCCCTTCAGCGTGTTAGTAGACCGTAGCGGGGAGAGCAGCAGCTACACGGCGTTTAGAGAGTAGTATGTGAGGGGGGAATACCTCGTAGGGAGGTTGGTCGGGGGGGTCAAACACAGGACTTTCAGCCAGGAGACCGGGGATCAGGTGCCACGTGGCACGTTTCCTGAAGTCTCTTTCTTCTTTAACCGTCCCGTTCTTCCCGCGTGTCACGGAAACGTAAGCCCCCCCCCCACGACCTTTTCCTTATAACAGCGTCTAAAGAGACGCCAATAGTCCCGACCAAGCACGTTTAGATAAAGCGCGTTATATGACGCTAAAGGAGACTTTTAGCGTCAATAACAACGACAAAGTCACCTGACCAAGAGTCCGTATGTTACCAGGTGGGGTGGGGGATCTGTAGGTAAACAGCAGTGTGGCTAAACCTTTCAGCAGCACACTGACAGCTCTTTGTGTTAAACCGATTGACTCGTGCCTCTTAACCATACGGAGCATTGATCGCTGGAGAGGAAAGGAGTGACCTGTCTCCTCGGCCCAGGACCGCACAGTGTGACTCATGCCCAGCGGAGCAGAGCGAGTCTGCTTTAGATGAGGAGATGCTGGGAGGAGAATTTAGGCGAGTCGATGTAAGCCACATCTGTGCTTTAGTAGCCCCATGGTGAAGAGAGTCCAGCTCAGAAGCAACAAGCAGAGACAAGTCACTCATCTGTAGTCTGAATTTAGCTGACAGAGAGCATGCACACAGAGGGAGAGAGGAGACTGCATGGCTGCCACGGTAACTGCCTATCTTGTGACTTAGAGCTTCATTTGTAGCTCTAAAAACGTGTTGCTGATGAAGCGATACACATTGTTGTGGCCTTCATCACAACAAGCAGATTCTGCTGTGTATCCGGGCTGCTAATTCATTTTCTGCCACTTGTTGTATGAACTTCAGTTTCCCTGGTAAAGTCACGCGCTTTGTTGACCCAACCATCCACCCCAAACTCTTAGACATTTTTCAGTAGACAGTACAATGACACTCTACTGTTGTCGTGATATAATTGTGTGTATAATTGAGTTAGTGTTGCACTATGTGAAGAAATATCAACTTCCTCTTGTGCAGTAAAAAAACTAAATTGGTAGCACTTCATTTCTGTCTAACTGTTCAGATGCACCAATAAGGGCCAGGGGGGGTGTCTAACTGCGTGTCAATCACTGCACACAACAACACAAATGTATTCTCCTTGTGGGGGGAGGGGCTTAGGAGACCGTTTTGGGCTTTAGCAGAAAGGGGGGGGAGGGGTCCTACCTACAGCACCTTTAACTAAGTAGTTTTGTTGATAAAGCTAACCAAACTGCAACCGTTACGTTCTCTGGTTTTGATATGAGGACAGAAAACGCTCCTGCGGGTCGTATTTCCTGCCACCACTAAGGGTGCTATTTTATGATGGGCTTCTGTGGGTCTATTTAGAGGAATAAACAATATATATCGCCGTATGGTTTGGAGGACTTGTTGTAGTTTCCTACACTGCTACCTCACTGCCTTCACACTTGACGGCCACCGTACAGTATTTCTGTGCTGTTGTCCCCGTGCCTTCCTCTCCCTCAGACATGACAAGGATTGGACTGGTTTGGACTGCAGCCAGTGGAGGCGGTGATCCCAGCAGAACCAACACAGCTGCAAATTACCCCTGAACCCCCCAGCGGGTCCATCACACCATGCTGATGGCTCCGCATGTGTTTTTGTCTGTTCCTTTGTTGGCAAGTCAAAATCCTTTGCAAGGTTGCTTAAAATGCTCCCCCCCACCTCTCCCGTCTTAAGGCTCCCAACAATTCTACCCCAAATAGTGTCTGGCAACACAGACATTTTCAGTTTCATGCGGCAAGGTTTTAAAATATGCATCTATGAAACATCAGTAGGCATCCCAGTACAATGGAGGATATATGGCATTTTGTGTGTCCCACTTAAAGTATTGGAAAATTACTTCTAAAAAACTCCACAGTAATGTGTATTTACACTGATAATATCTTGGTTATATCCACACATATCACTCTCAGTAGTCACAATGAAAATGTTCACTCATTATAGCAGCAAGCAGGCAGTACAACACACAAATGAAATCATTGAATGATCATGAATCATACTCATGCAAATATTCCAAGTTCATTTCCTCTTGCCCCTTCCTAAAATACAAAAAAACTCCTGTAGCATTGAGTTTGATCAGCCAGTTCAGCCTTAATATATGTACCTAAAAACAGAGTTTTATTAGTTTAAATGATGCGTTCAAATTCGGATATCTGCATGTTTCCCAGCTGTATCCCCCAACCGTTTTTATTAATATCCTTTAAGCTGTTTGGAGACTGCAGCCGGCTGTTAGCAGGTGATAGCAGGACTGCTTGGAGCTGGTGCTGTTTGTGTGCAGTTGTACACTTAATACTCCATAGTGTGTTAGTGAGGTTCTTTCTTTTTATTTGTCCACATACACAACTGACTGTATATCTCTTCTCTTGGTGTGTGTTCTTCTGTGTGTTTGTTTACTGTGTGTGTGTGTGTGTGTGTGTGTGTGTGTGTGTGTGTGCATGCACATATGTACAGATACTGTAAGCTGAAAAGAGAAGCAGAGTGCTGCTGAGTGAGAAAGTCCATTATATGGTCAGAAATATGTAGACACGCTAACATTACACCCATATGGACGGCAGTGTGCCGCTACATCAGCCTCCTCTCCTGGTTTTTTATATCCTTGTTTTAGCGGCATTGCGATATAATCCTTTAAAATGACTAGAAGAGGTGAATAACTAGACCAAGAGTCATTTCGATATGTTGAAATGTAAATAAGAGCTCCTTGGTTTCTGTCCGTTTCTCCTTTATGAACGTTGTCATTACTACTGCATTGCATTGTGGGATATTTATGCCGGCGTAGTGTTTAGTATTGCATACTATAATATTATACCTGAAATAGTACGCAATTTGTGTACTATTGGTTTCAAACTAAGGTTTCAGACATACTAAAAAATCTCATGCAGCAGGATGCAGCCAAGGACTATGGGGAAGACGCTAAGTTAGTAACATGCATTAATGGGACAAGAATGCACACAGATGGAGAGAGAAGTTTCCTAACCTATAGCAGCATAACTGAGGGCTAGTCCAAGACCTGAGCCAGCTCTAACTAGAAGCTTTGAGGAGAGGAGAGTTTTAACCTCATTCTTAAGCCCAGTTCACACCAAAGTTTGCAACGAGATGAGTTGAAACTTGCAACGCACCGGTCTGCTACGTTCTGAAACCTGCCAGTTCACACCAAATTAAGATCATTGTTGGGGGGCATTTTAAGGCCTCTATTTTCATAGGACAGATGAAGACAGGAAAAGGGAGCGAGAGGGGGAGTGACATGCAGCAAAGGGCCACAGGGCGGAGTCGAACCCGCGGCCGCTGCATCGAGGAGTGAACATCTATATATGGGCACGTGCTCTGATAAGTTGACATTTCAGCATTCAGGGTTTTCAGATGCATGTTGTTTAGAGACGACCTGCTGGCACGAGAAACTGGAGCCTGAGATGTGCGAAGCTGTTACGAGTCTCGACCATAAAAAGGTTTGGAGGATATTTACTGTGAGCTGAAGAAATAGTTTCACTACGTCAGCACAAACCAACATGTATAAAGAACTGTTCACTTTCATGTTAAGCAGACACTATGGGATACACACATCTTGTGTGTGTATACATGGCTGCCTCCTTTGTTCAATCTTGAATAAAGTATCAAATTAATCTCAAATGATGTCACTCCGACTCTGTGATAAATGTCTCCTTATCACCTGCTCTACCAGGTGAGCCACCCGGGCGCCCCACTCTTTGTACTTCTGTCTATTATCCGACTTTCAGGCTTTATTGTAAGTGGCTATATCTAGATATATCATTTCTATATTTTGTATGTATCAAGTAACTCTGCACTCTGGGAGCGCCGTGTTCCAGTGGTGCAACATGGTACTACGAGCTCTTTGAGATGTGACGGTGCCTGATCATTGACGGCTTTGTCGGTGAGGAGGAGAATTTTAACACAGGGAGCCAGTTCAGAGAAGCTAATACGGCAGGAATGTGATCTTTTTTTGTTGTAGGCTACACGTTGTACACGTGCCGCAGCATTCTGGATTAACAGGAGAGTCTTAAGGGACTTATTGCGGCCGTCAGATAATAAGTACTTACAATATTCCAGCCTAGAAGTACCTAATGCATGGACTAGTTTCTCTGCATATTTCCATCACAATCCATCAATATCTGAGCAGAAAGTCTGAGGCGGCAGGAGGCAGAGGACCCCAGGAGTCCTGGCCTCTCCCTGGTCCTCTTCGTGCTCTCTCCCTCACAGCGGGGCTCTGGATAATGACTCCTTTGGAGATAATGGACTGCAGAGAGGTCTCGCTGAGCTGCTCTTTGAGAGGGTTTGGAGTGTCCTCTCCCTCCAGCTGAGGTCTGGGTCAGCAGACAACACCTTATCTCATGTTTTAATGCTGTCGCTCAGGACTCAAGTGGGATGATAATAATAACATATATTTCTATAGCACCTAACCTTTCTTAACAAGGTTAAAAAAGTGATTTCCAGGAATCACAGCAGACAAAAACCATGAACAACAATGAAGTAAAATACCAACAGGTCCTCCCCCCCCCATCTGGTAACATACGGACGCTTGGTCAGGTGACTTTGTCATTGTTATTGACGCTAAAAGTCTCCTTTAGCGTCATGTAACGCGCTTTATCTAAACGCGGTTGGTCGGGACTATTGGCGTCTCTTTAGACGCTGTTATGTTGAGGAAAAGGTCGTGGGGGGGGCTTACGTTTCCGTGACACGTGGGAAGAACGGGACGGTTAAAGAAGAAAGACTTTAGGAAACGTGCCACGTGGGACCTGATTCCCGGTCTCCTGGGTGAAAGTCCTGTGTTTGACCATCCACCCCCCCGACCAACCCCCCTACGAGGTATTTCCCCCTCACATACTACTCTCTAAACGCCGTGTAGCTGCTGCTCTCCCCGCTACGTTCTACTAACACGCTGAAGTTACGAGTTTGGGTTAAAAATACAAAAACAAAAAAACAGAAGTATCACAAACTATAAAACACCTGAGAAAATAAATAAAAATATATACCCTAAGAAATATCTGTGTATTAACAGTGGGACGTGATTCACAGTTGTATTTTAGTTTTTTACATTTCGAGTGGCTTAGTTTGTGCTCAAAAAAACTTTTGTCTTTTTTTTACCTCATTTCTGTCGTAATTTTCGACACTTTGGGTATTTTTCCGACGTTCTTGTCGCATATTTTGACCTTTTAAAAGTTTTTTTTGGAACGTTTTCAGAAGTTTACTAACTGAGCAGCTTTGTATGATTGAATGCTATAAAGTCCTAACATTTTTACTGTAGCTACACACAAAATCTCTCTTTTTATTAACGGGGCAAAGTCTGGGGAATGAGCTGCCAGTACCTTTTCTGTTATTTGACAGATTTCTTTCTTAGAGTGTTTATATACATATATACTAGGGATGTAACGATATCAGTTCAATCCTTAACGATCCAATATTATAATCAATATAATAACATATTTTGATAAAACACATTATTTACACCCCTAATATAAACTGTACATACATACACACATACAAGTACATGCACATAACACATATACACAAAATATAATATTGAATGAATGAATGGACAGATAAATTCAGATAAATATTCATCTCTCTAGCCGTTTCTGTCCGTCATGTAACCGAAGCAGGAGTAGGTCAGTTAATGGATGCACAAGTTTGAGGTAACGGTGGGATTTGGGAGCCTCCAGCACAGACTGACTTGCCTGCGATGTGGCTGAAGGTGGAGGAGGAGGAGCAGGAGGGTGAGGGTGAGGGTGAGGCGGGGTCGTAAGCGGATCTGTCTGTGATCTCACGGAAGAAAAACGAACAGAAAAGCTTCCTCTTCTCACGCTGGGCTTCTGTCAGCTCACAGCAGGAGGAGAGGAAACGGGAAGTATTGACCCGGCGTGTTCTGATTCGCCCCCCTCAGAGAATGAATGAGAAACTCTGTTCTTATCAGACTCACTGCTTTTCCCCTATGCCAAACAAAGGCAGTCCAATACTGCTCCTCTATCTCTTTTTGTTCACTCCTCGGCTTTGTGTAGCACAGCAGACCTGAAAACAAGCGAAGCGTTGTCTGTTCAAAAGTGGGTGCTGGAAATAATAAAGTAACTTCGCCTTGAGAACAACTTTTGGGGAGGATATTGGATTTGAGCAATCAGCTGCTATGATAAAGGTAATCTATATCCTCGACTTTCCACTTCTGGGATTGATCCGTTGCCACCACAAATTCATATTGTGAAATTCACTCTTTTCAGCCGGATGTCCGTCTCCTTCCTCTGTCTCTGTTTTGGCGTTCTAACCTCCGGCTGATTTGTGAGGACTCTGGTTAACTGCTCCTCAGATCTCTGCAGGGTAAATCCAGACAGCTAGCTAGACTATCTGTCCAATCGGAGTTTTCTGTTGCACGACTAAAACTACTTCTGAACGTACACATGTTCCACCAAAACAAGTTCCTTCCTGAGACTATTTAGCAGAGGCACCGCGGCTCCGTCCGGAGCTTAGCATTAGCGATTGAATATCGCGATAACCATATTACTTACGATCAATAATGTATGTTAAATATATTAAAGATATTAAAGTGTACTCATTTCTGCATTTTGGCTGCTTTTAGTATGCTGCTAAAATACAACAAACTGCTTGTTGAATTTAAAACAAATGAAACTTTCTTTTATTGAACACATTGAACAGTGAATTGAATATAAAACACTTAAAAAAAAGTACAGTTTTCTACTGATAAATCAACGAATCAATAGATCAAAATAATGTGACCATTTCACGAACTGCCGTGAGGAGGGTTGAACCACGTGTGTTAAAACCCCGTCGCTCTAACCTCTTGGGTGTATCTTTTCCTCTGCAGACGTTTCCACTGTGAGTGAGACCTCAGAGGCCACTGGCATTTTGTTCTGATTTAGTTGTCACTTATTTCTCAGGAGAAAAGGGTTTTCCTTTGTGTCTTGATACATCCACCGAAGAACAAAGGCGCTGCCACAAAGCATGATGTGATGAGGTAACTCTCTGCATAAACACTGATGCCTCAGAGGTTAGCTTGGCATTTCCCTTCATTGTGGTGCCAATTTCACTTTGGTTTTTAAGGTGTTGAAGACCTTTTCAAGTCTGGTCAGGTGCAACGTGTAAGCCATTTTTACAGAAACCAGTGGGAGATGGCACAAAAAAGTCAGCAGATATGTCAAGAATATGAATAATGTAGAACAGTAAAGGGTAGAAAAATAATTATAACATGTAATGCAGTACAGAGTATCCAAGGGTTGTTTTAAATGAGAGAGAGCAAACATCACTTAAAGGGTAACTTCCGTTTTTTTCAACCTGGATGTTCAGTGTTTCATGTTTCATGTTTCCAGTTTTCCAACAATCACAACTCTAGTTCAGGTTGAAATAAACACATCGTTTATGTGAACAGAACGGTCTCAAATAGGTTTTAAAGGTCTATCTCTGAAGGGATCCTTTCCATAATGTTCTCAGACACTTAGAATATTAATCTGAGTCTGTCAGCAGCAAATAAAGCACTTTTAGTGGACCAAAGAGATGATGCACATTTGCCCCATAGAGTAACATTGCAGCCCGGTCTGTGGCTTTCAAAGATTGTTGTTGCTGTCAGTCACTTACACACAAACACAAAGGAAAAAAAGAGTTCAGGTTGAAAAACCAAACAAAATTACCCTTTAAGAGGAACTTATGTATTTAAAAAGAAACTTATTTTAACAATTGCTAAATATCACTGCATCACAACCAAATGAGTTAATGTATGGAACAGTTGCAGTGAAGAGATGAAATCATGCACAACAATGAGTCATTTCAAGAGACTTTTTAAAATGAATATATTGAAATTCTTACGAGAATGATGTGAGATGATGATAAATATTAGGTCTAGTTTGGATGTTTTAAGCCCCCAACGTCAACTTAAAGGCATCGCTGTGACTGTTGACTTCAAGGCACCTAACCCTAACCCTTTTTCAATTCATTGTCCATGTGAAATCCCTAACCCTCACCCTAACCCTAACCCTAACCACTCCCTAATCCTAGTGCCTTCAAGGCATCGCTGTGACTGTCGCCTTCAAGGCACCTAACCCTAACCCTAACCCTCACCTTAACCCTAGGCAGCGCTGCCTGGAAGGCGACGTTGGGGGCTTTAAACCACAAACACCTTTGGATGGGTTATTATTCGGTTTGATTTAAGTGACAGATGAAACATGGACATAGTTTGTATATGTGTGTATGCATGTGTACTCCTATTTTAACGTGGGAATCCTTATTTGAATCATTTACAATACTTTTGAAAGATGTTTGCTGAGTATTTTGTTTTTGTTGGTTTTCTTGCTTGTGTTGACATACGTGTTCTTATTTATCTTTTATCTTTTTACATTTTTAACGTGTTCAAAATAAACTAAAGTGAACTAGAGTAGGGAAGAGTGCAGGGAACAAGGTGCAGCAGGCTAGGTCTTTTATGTTCCTGATGTGCAACTGAACGTTCGCTTAGCTTCACTCAATTGAGTTACTGTTGCTATGCCTGTCAAGCAGTCCAGATTAACCAAACACAAGTTTTGACATAATTAATCATCTATCTTGCACCTGGCGCAGCGCAAAGCCTTGTGTCTTTGCTAGTTTTAAGACAATTTCCCGTCCAGCACCCGCGTCGTTTAAATAGCAAATGCACCTGCACCCATCTGTGGCCCATGGGCGTGCTGGTCTTACAAGGAGGTGTGTTCAGGTGCATTCTGGGCGTGCTGGTCTTACAGGGAGGTGTGTTCAGGTGCATTCTGGGCGTGCTGGTCTTACAGGGAGGTGTGTTCAGGTGCATTCTGGGCGTGCTGGTCTTACAGGGAGGTGTGTTCAGGTGCATTCTGGGCATATTGCTATCGTGAGGCAGCGGGAAGTGATCAATAACGCAGCATTTCATTGTTATTTTAACAGCACATTAGTAAAATGCTCCGAGGCTCGTGCACAGCACGTGCACACTATGCTTGTTACACACACAGGGACGCACAGCAGCACACACACATGCAGAAGATTACTAATAAACATATTAGGGTGTAAATCCTCCATCATAACAGCAATGCTCCAAGGTCCAAACGCGCCTGGCTTTTAAAGGGAATGGGAGATGATCTCTGATTGGTTGATTGCATGTTACGCCCAAAACACACCTCTGATTAATGAAGACACTCAGTACAACCATTTAGAACCAGGCGCCCGGCACACGGACACTTTTTTTTCCACCGTCAAACTAGCAAAAGTGGATTTGGACACGCCCTAAACACACCTGCACCAGGCGCTTCGCGCCGTGCGCTACGACCGTTAAAACAGGTCTTAATGATTTGATGAATGATTTTTGGATTCGTCTCTGTCCACGCTGATGAAAGAGTCAGATCCGGTTCTCTTTGTTTGCAGCACGTCTTCTTTTTAACACACAAATCCATGAAAAAGCCTCCAAAGTGGAACTCATAATATTTATCCCCAACCTGGGGCTTATTCTTTGTAAGCAGCGGACATGAGATGAATAGACCGTTAAAAGGCTACATGAAAGTTAATTAGTGATCACTCATGCGGCTGAAATAGCCCACTCCCCTCTCTCTCTCCCCCCCTCTCTCTCCCTCTCTCTCTCTCTCTCTCTCTCTCTCTCCCCCCCTCTCTCTCCCTCTCTCTCTCTCTCTCTCTCTCTCTCTCTCCCTCTCTCTCTCTCCCCCTCTCTCTCTCTCTCCCCCCCTCTCTCTCTCTCTGCTGAACGCTGAAAGTTTTGATAAAGGATGAATTTCCATTACGGCCTGTCACTAATCGGACACAGTGCTTTGTAATTAATGATTGAATAGTTGATGGAGATCAAACATGGGCTGCGTGGTTTCTGGTGTGTCCTGTAAAGCCCTATTAGCGAGTTTACGCTGCACCTTCCAGTAAGTATCCAGATCCTTTACTTAAGTTAAAGTACTAATTCCACACTGTAAAAATACTCGGTTACAAGTGAAAGCCCTGCATTGAACATGTTACTTTAAGGTGCCCTAGGTAGGATTGTGAAGATCACATCGACAACTTCTCAGTCACTCCCTGCTTTCTGCTATAGCCCAAAACGGTTTCCTAAACCCCTCCCCCCACAAGGAAGAGCTGTGCTCGATAGAGCGCGTGTGATTAGACAGGGGGATCAAATCTGATATACATTTATGAAAAAGGAAATGTGGGAACATATGGCCTACTTTTTTAAAATGTTTTTGAAATGTGGGAACGTAGGGCTGTGGGAACATAGCACACTCCCGCTCACCCCCTCTCTGTTGAAGCCCAAAAACCAGGTGAAGAAAACAAATATACTCATTATCACTTCCACCCAAACACCGGTGAACACGCCCACCACCTACAATATCAGTGCATAATATAATAAATCAATGAATAATATAAATGAGACCATAAAAAAATACTGGAGAAACATGTGGCTCCTACAGGCAGCACGAAGCCTCGCTCCTGTGATGACGGCCATTAGGAAGGTAGCAGCAGAGCGCTCAGCAGGGAGCCAGAGGACGCTACACAAAGAGAAGAGTAATGATTACCGTCCTTGCTGTTCTTTCTTTCCTCTTTGTACAGTGAGAATGCCACTTACAGCGGCTTTATGAGGCAGGTGTTGGTGATGTGGCTGATACTTCACTATACGCACAGCGGTGTAGATTCACTCCTTTACTTGGAGTCCTATGCCACCTGCCTCGCCAGTTGAAGTGGATCTTTTTCAAGTGGATGATAAAGGGTCAGGCAACCTGGGGGATTTGTTTAGTGAGGGAGCTGCAGGTGAGGCAACCACAGTGAGACAGAAGAAATGACTCCTCCGCGTCAAAGGGGGACAGTAAAGGTGGTTTGGGCATCTGATCAGGACGCCTCCTCATCGCCTCCCATTAGAGGTTTTCCAGGCACATGTAACTGGTAAGAGGCCCCCGGGTGGACCCAGAACACGCTGGAGAGATAATGTATATGTCTCGTCAGGCGTGGGAGCGCCTCTGGATTCTCCAAGAGCTGGAAAACCTTACTGGTGCAAAAAAGGCGGCTCTGAAAAGAACTTGTAGCTTTTTTATTTCTACTCTGAGGGACGGGTTAACCCTAGCAAAATATGAAATACCACTGCAACTGTGCTCTGGTACGTTCAAACAGTAATATACTATTGCATATATTGCATGTTTTCGTATGGATTTATTGTACTTGTATTGGAGTTTTTGTTATTCTTACTCTAGTTTGGTTTCAGCTGTAACCTCAGGAGAACATGTGCTCTATTTAGCTGTGCACTGGTGTGATGCATAAAATTCAAACTGAACTGAACTGAATTCAATGGAACTGAAATGAGTTGAATGAAAATGGCGGGGAGGTAATGGATGTTCCACTAGAATGCCGGTTTAATGTTGTGTCCTGTTTCATTTTCTGCATGTTAGTGTTGAGTGATTAAGACAGCTTTTCTTAGAGTGAGATTCTTCTGTTTGTTTGTTCTATGCAAAGTCCTCTACATCTGCCGGCACAGTCGCTTCCTTTTTGTAGGAAGCACACAGACATGGACTCTCGCTACATGTCCGGTCGGCTGTGGCTAGAAGGAATACAGCTACAGCGTTTAGCCGAGAAAACGTGGCGATGACAGTTGAGTTTAAGCACAAAAACAACTTGTTAACGTTTAGGACAGTCTCGCATTGCCAGACCTTCCTCTGGCTAGTTCACACAGTATTCTGGGATGGGAGAAAAACGTGCTCTGGTTTATTGGCATTTCTTTAAACCAATCACAATCATCTTGGGCGGTGCTAAGCTCCGGACGGAGCCACGGTGCCTCTGCTAAATAGTCTCAGGAAGGAACTTGTTTTGGTGGAACATGTGTACGTTCAGAAGTAGTTTTAGTCGTGCAACAGAAAACTCTGATTGGACAGATAGTTTAGCTAGCTGTCTGGATTTACCCTGCAGAGATCTGAGGAGCAGTTAACCAGAGTCCTCACAAATCAGCCGGAGGTTAGAACGCCAACACAGAGACAGAGGAAGGGGACGGACAGCCGGCCGTAAGATGAGGGACATCCGGATCAATCCCCTAAATGAATCAACATCGATATAGACTGTTTAGGAATAAGATTGTGGTTTTGATTAAAACACTACCGAGGAACGAACATGCGTTTCCTGGGTAAAGGACTTAAAATGATATTATTATTAGATTAGATTTTGCGAGATCTTCCGGCCGTAGCTGTATCCCTTCTTGCCACAACCTGTCAGCTCCTGGTGTGACACACGGAGGAAATATGATGCATTGCTGAATCCACCTCTGTAATAATCTCTATCCGTCCTTTCAGCTCGCATTAATGGGCTAGGTGGCTGCCACGGTTCAACTACCTCCTCATACAAATCATTACACCATCAATCAGAATAATTAGCCACTAATTATTCTCAAAAGGGGTGGCAGTGAACAATCGAAATGCAGATTTTCTACAATTAATTATACTAAATGGCTGCTGTGTTAAAGTTCTGTTGTTCAAATCCCTGCTCTGGTGCGTTCAGCCAGTCCGTCTGTCAAAACTGTCAGTCAGATTACTCGCTCGCTGCCAGCGGGGCAGTGGTGGCCCAGTGGTTAAGAAGCGAGCTTGTGACTGGGAGGTCGTTGGTTCAATCACCAGACCGGCAGGATACAATCTGGGTGGGGCAGCTCTTGTCCCTCCCTCATCACCACCACTGAGGAGCCCTTGAGCAAGGCACCTTAACCCCAACAGCTCCAGTGGAGCTGCTCAGTGGCAGCAGATCAGACTGTGGTTGGACTGGGCAGCTTCCAGGTATTCTAGGCTCATGCTTGTACACGGGAGGGGTAGAGTATGGAGGCCTTTAATTGGTCTTTTCCAAGCCAAGGTAGGAGGTAGTGATTGGTGGGTGTTTTGGTGTGTTATGTGTTGCTGTCGGGACACGTAGTGGACACGGGGGCCATGCCAGAGGCCACCAAATTTGGTCTATTAACGCCAAAATGTTCTCGCCCTCTTTGAGTAATTCTCCATTGCATCATGGTACATTCTCACTTGCACTGCTGTCATATTTGTTTAATATTTATTTAATGCTCTTTTGCACTCCATCTGTACAAACTGTATATAGACTCTGTACTACACTCTGTACTTTACTTACTTTACTTGGGCTGTTGTATTGTGTTACTGCCATACTACTTAGACATCACATTGCACAAACTGTAAACATTTAAAAGATAATCCATTCAAATGTGTTTTTGCATATTGATGACCTTAGTACCACATGTTTGGTTGATTGGCATGCTCCAGCTCCGTGTGGCCAGTTATTAAAATGTTAGCAGGTCTCCCATAGGGCGAGGTGTGGCAGTAAAACACTATGGAACGGTTTATGGGAATGTCGGTGCTTCCATCGATCATGAATTAAAATGTAGGCTCCTTGAAATCCGTGATTTGGAGAAACAAATGGTTTCAATAAAAATCCTGCTGAACAAGCTGTCCCCCTCACCCTGGCTGTCAGGGTGGAAAGACCATTTCAAACTAAATATAAAAAAGTGTATATTGGAAATAGTCATCAACCCGGCCGGTTGGTTGCATTATGTGGGTGCATTCATATTCTCATTACTGAGTCCATTTGTATCTATATTTAGCTTGAAGACTTGAATACATTTATACTTCCATCGTGTCAAAAAGCGATGCTTGGTCAGGTGCCTTTGGCGTTTGTTATTGACGCAAAAGTCTACTTTAGTGCCATATTTAGACGTGCTTGGTTGGGACTTTTGGCGTCATTTTTAGTGATATGTTAGTAGGTACTGTATACAATAAGAACGTAGTATGGAATATTGACTCAGGTTTATTTTTATTTCTTTTATTTTTTGGGAAGTATCCACCACGTTGGCTGACTCTGAAATGCAAACTGGAAGCAGCTGCTGTCGGCACATCTCACGTCCATTAATACACACTCCCATTGCACACACAGTGGCTGATTGACTGTATTGTGGTATCAGCTAGCAGTCGGGTTAATAGTGTTCCATGCAGTCAGACGTGTCATTTGTAATAACAACATTTCACTAATTGCATCCTCCCATGGAGCCAATTGATTCATCATTGTGCTGTGATCCTAATATATCTCGAGTCACTGAAAGTCATTTGTATAGCAGAGAGAATTCCATAAATGGCTGCTTTTCCATTTTAATGCCGAGTAGAGAGTAATAGCTTATGGTGATGAGGATGTGTACTGTATGTGTGTAACAGCAGTCAAACGGAATATCATTTTCTAGGTGTGATACAAATAAAGAACAGATTTTTTTGTCACTTTGTGTGAACCCCCAGCTGTCAGCAGCACACTTAGGAAGAAACATAAAACGTGTGCAGATTTTGGCTGACGGTCCAGAGGAAGATAACATCTGTTTCTCTACAGAAGTGTGTGTTTGTCACACAAAAAGAGATGGATATACTGCGCCTGTTCATTTTTTGGATATATTTTATTTTTTATTATATATGAACATAGAACAATGCGTATAAATACAGCCTGACATAGAGAAAGAGAGAGGGATAGAATTAAGAGTCTTAGGGTCCTATCTCCCACCCGGCGCAGCGCAAAGCCCGACCCAAGTGTCTCTGCTAGTTTAAGACCGACCCAGCTGTCAGTTTCCCATCCAGTGGCCACGTCGTTTAAATAGTAAATGCACCTGCTGGTCTTACATGGAGGTGTGTTCAGGTGCATTCTGGGCGTGCTGGTCTTACATGGAGGTGTGTTCAGGTGTATTCTGGGCGTGCTGGTCTTACAGGGAGGTGTGTTCAGGTGCATTCTGGGCGTGCTGGTCTTACGCGCCTGGCTTTTAAAGGGAATGGGAGATGACTCTCTGATTGGTTGATTGCATGTTACGCCCAGAACACACCTCTGATTAATGAAGACACTAAGTACAACCCTTTAGAACCAGGCGCCCGGCGCACGGACACTTTTTTCCTCCGTCAAACTAGCAAAAGTGGATTTGGACACGCCCTAAACACACCTGCAGCAGTCGCTTCACGCCGTGACCTCAGATGGTTAAAATAGGGCCCTTTGTGCTTGTAGCGATCCCATTATTCCCAGTATTCCTCTCCTTTATCCTTTCGAAGCTGCAGCATTCAAGTACATTTCTCCATTTGGCCGATAGAGTTTATAATGTGTATTAAGTGTCTGATGGTGGGAGGATTTCTCTGAAGCCAACATTTGGTAGTAACCAAATAATAACCGTGAAAATCTTGAGGAGATACTGTATATGTCTCTTTTATTGAGTTTTCCAAGATGGAAAAGGGAAAAAGAGAAGTCAACTGTTGTATCCAAAGTCTCTGCAATTAACCGTCTCACTTACAGTGGTGGAATGTAACAAAGTACATTGTACACTGTACTTGAGTCTAAATGTTAAGGTACTTGCACTTTACTAGTTACTTTGGTTACTCCACTACATTCATCTGTTACAGCTTTAGTTACTAGTTACTTTACACATTAAGATTCCTGCACACAAAACACACGTAGTTCATAAAATCTGAAGTTTTATTCTAAAGTAAACTAGCCGACAATATAACGACTACAAGTCCAGCTGAGATGATCAGACCATTAAACACACAACTGGTTGATCCTTTACACTTTCTACAATGGGAGGAGAGTTCTGCATCAAGTACTTTTACGGTTGATACATTTCCCGTCAGTCTCAGCGGCTGAAAATACGTGATGGAAAAGTCTTCATGGTTTGTATTGGTTCTCCTTCAGGGGTTGAACCAGAGGAGGAAAGTCGCTCAGGCGGGACTGGACGGCGTGCGGCGGACGGACTGGCACGACTATGAAGCAATGCGGAGAGATGCTGCTCGCTCAGGTGGGTCCCAACACACACACACACACACACACACACACACACACACACACACACACATAAACACATAAACACACAAACACACACACACACACACATAAACACACAAACACAAACACACACACACACACACACACACACACACACACACACACACACACACACACACACACACACACAATCATCTTTTCGTAATTCCGACCAAGAGGATTTCTCTCTCTCAGAAGCAGTGCGAATCAATGCTGTGAGTGTAGTTCCGAGTTCATAATTAAACACAGTTAATCTCCTACAATAAGCATTGATTCAGCCTCAGGCCTTGAGTGGGAAACACACCTCTGCCTTTTTATGGTATTAAGTGGTACTTAAGAAGCACATGAGCTGATTTTCTGAGAGAGTACCAAGTGGTTGAAGACTCTGAAAGATCATGCAGTAGATTCTGAGGGGAAAATGTATATATGAGCACCATGGACAGAGGCACATTGAGAGTCTATAGAGTCGCAGATTGCGAGGAGCTATTTCGATCTCCCCTGATTCCGTAAGTAAATGTCCCATTCATTTTCTCTATATGATAGGTGACTCACTGCAGCTTGTATAGGCATGGACGCCTGGTTGAGTCATCAGTTGAAAAGATAAACAACCGTACAGCTGTGAACAACTGTCTTTGATTAAAAATAAGAAAAAGCCTGGCCTGTTCTCAAGATTGTTCTAGAGCCATCTCACCACCCACCTGTCACGGAGATCCTTATAGGCTTGGCTACCGGATACGGCCCCCCGGGGCGTTCAGGTTCCTCCAGCCAATGGGAATTCATTCATGGCCATTCTGAGAGGTCCCTCTCATAGGCATTAGAAGGCAAGTGCGTAGTATGTCCTGCCCAGTGAAAACATAAGTGAGACCCACTGACGTCATATTTTCGAAAGAAAAAACAAACCTGTCAATCAGTCAAAACAAATTGTATACAGCAAGATCATTTTCAAAGTATTTCTTATGGTTCAGATTTGCCCGAGGAAGACTAGAAAACATAATTTAAGTGATCTATGTAACAAGCTTATCATGCAGGGAAAAGCACAAGTTTATCTCTGAAATGAGCCATTAAAGTGAGGAGTTATTTTCCACAATTATTATCTTTAGGACTGCAGACAGATAATTTCTGCCTAATGAAACAGGGCAGCTCGCTATAACTTGATGCTCTTCTCTGACTGTATATCAGCCTCAATGCATGTGTCCTTGTGTGTGTGTGGGGTGCATTGATGAGCGGCTAATGAAACATGCGGCACTCCTGAAACAAGCTCAGATATCATAATGTTTGCGTGTGGAAAAGGGTCGTTGGAGAGTGATTAAGTGATTATAATAATAATAATAATAATTATATATTATATGCTTGTGTGCAGGGGTGTAGCACTACATCCTGGGCCCTGTAGAAAGACATTCTCTATGGGCCCCTCCTGCATCCACAGCTATTCATTCTAGCATCTTTTTGGAACCTTCTCACATGAGGGGCCTGGGTACTCAGCCCCCCCCCAGTCCGACGACCCCTGCTTGTGTGTACGTGTCTTACGACTAAGCTAAGTGCAGTACAGTAAATGTCCAGAACGTATATAGCGTAGGTAGAGCTGGAACAATTCCAAATGTTGCTGTACAATTGATTGTCTCAGAAATAATTGAGATTAATTGTCCCTTTCAGTCAAATTCTAAAAATATTTATGTATTTGATGCGTGAGTTTCTTCACTGACCTGTAGGTGTGTGTGTGTGTGTGTGTGTGTGTGTGTGTGTGTTGCAGGTAACGGTGAACAGGGGAAAGCGTTTCCTCTGACAGAAACCGACCGGGTGGACCAGGCCTACAGGGAGAACGGCTTCAACATTTACATCAGTGACCAGATCTCCCTCAACCGCTCCCTCCCAGACATCCGCCATGCCAAGTGAGTCCTGTGCGCGTGTCTGTGTGTGTGTGTGCGTGTGTGTGTGTGTGTGTGTGTGTGTGTGTGTGTGTGTGCGTGTGTGCCTCCCAGTGAATGTATTAAAGCACTTCTTAATGCTGAAATAATCACAATCATGGCTCTAGCCCTGTTCACATGGGACTAGTATAACCCGGCGACCTCTACTAATTTGCATTAATTGCGGATGTCATGTGTGATGTTAATCGGCCATGTCTCTAATTTGTCCAGTAAAATTTCCACTGCGAATGACCTACCATATTTCGTCAAACGCAGAGGTTGTGTGATAATATTAGTCCCATACAAATCAGCATCGCTGTCGAATAGAACTTTGTGTTTTTCCCTCGCTTAGTGGAGGATTAAAGGCTCTGACCACCAACCAGACGGTTCTGACCGACTAACCAGACGGCTCTGACCACCAACCAGACGGCTCTGACCACCAACCAGACGGCTCTGACCACCAACCAGACGGCTCTGACCACCAACCAGACGGTTCTGACCCACCAACCAGACGGCTCTGACCACCAACCAGACGGTTCTGACCCACCAACCAGACGGCCGACTGGCGGCAGTAGAGCCAGTCGGACTGATCAGTCTCCCCGAGTCGGTCCAAAAAGTTCCTCAGAACACACCGAAGAGACGCCGACTTGAGCGTACGTTCTGCACGTGCGCGAGACGTAATATGTCTCCATAACAGCAGGCGGCGCTAATCTGGATTGTCGCCCAAAAAACTGAAAGCGGTAAACGAGGGAACACGTCTGTAGACGTAGTAAACACAGAGCACGCTGCCGTCAGCCGTCGTTCTCATCAGAGAGAGTTGATGGTAGTCGAGAAGGATCGTTGTCGTCATTACTCGCTGAACGGAGGAACATACGACGGCGAGTAATAAGAAGATACTGGCGTCTGATTCGCTAGTCAAGGGTTAGCTCTCCACCAATCAGATTGGTCGTTGAGTCCGACTGCCCGCCCTCCGATTCAACAAGTCAAATCGTCCCAAATGAAGGCCGACGGCTCCTCCGACTGACGACGGCACGGAACACACCGACCAGACTCGAGTCACCGACCTCGCCAGACTGTCAGACGGACGATAACCGGGTTGGCGCGTCGGCGCCTTTAGGTTTGCATATTTGGCAGGGGGTTTAGGGGTCCTCCCTCAAGAAAATGTGACGTTTTTCAATTAATAAAAAAGCAATTTCCCCATCCATTTTGTGTCTCTTTGTGGGATTTTGTCCCATTGTGGGTTTTAATAGTCGTGTTGTCTCTTTTTGGTCATTTTTTTTCCTTTGGGGTTGTTTTGGGTCTCTGTGGTCACGTGGCGTCTCTTTGTAGTCGGTTTGTGTTCCTTTGTGGGAGTTTTGCGTCTCTTTTTCACATTGTTTTGGACCTTTTATTATCACCGTATCTTCGTCTAAAACATTGGAAACGCTAGAGCAGATTATAAATAAATAGCACTCAAAAAGCTTAAAGACAAAACTTGCTAAAGAAGTCCAATGGGGACAAACTGCAATCATTATTATTATTATTATTATTATTATTATTATTATTATTATTGTTATTATTATTATTATTATTATTATTATTATTATTATTATTATTATTATTATTATTATTATTATTAGTAGTAGTAGTAGTAGTAGTAGTAGTAGTAGTAGATCTTAAAAAAGTAATTCAGTCACATTCATTTGACTTAGGTGCCGCCCAAAATGGCTTATGACTTATAATTAAACCTGTTCTGGTGTGATACACTGTGATATACATGAGTTGTGTTTGCATTGCTTGATATAGTGCATACAGCCAAAACACAAGTAACTTTGTGACCTTATTCAGTGAAATGTGGAAGTTTATTGAAGTCCCTGACATCCAACGGTCTATTCATCTCCATGGGAACAGCAGGTCTTGGAGTAGTATTGGTCATAAATTACAGCTGGGGAAGTGAAAAACAAATATTTTTTGAAAGTCAGACTCCCATGAACCGTGTTCTCCCTTTCAATCCCAGAATGGCACCGCGGAAGGCCTTTAATCACACGTCTTCTTTTATCCTGACGAGGGCGATCGTCTGACTCTTGACCCTGACTTCTCTTTCATGTGGAAAGCTGCTTTCAACTCTTACTCTCTGCCAGTTTCCCCACAGAGACTTATTTTTTATTGCCGTTTATGTAAGCAGGTCTTCCTTGACCTCTTACATATCTCTTTCTGTGACTCGTCTGTGCTGATGAGTACTCTAAAATAAATGCAATGCCTCAAATCAACCACACATTTTTGCAATTTACTTGTAAAGCTGCTGACAGCACGAGCAAATGTGAATCCTGGTTTTACGACATGGTACGCAGCTTGAGAGTCTCATAAAATCCACTCATACCCATTTTGAATAATCCATACATGCAGATGGCACAGCTGTTCTGAAGTCAAGTCTCAAGTCCTTTGGGTCTAATATTCTTTCAATAGTCTTTCAGGCCTTAAAATGCAGATCATCACAATGACACAGCATTTCAATATTTTATTTTCCAAAACGGTTTCTTTCTTTGCCGAGAGAACGGATGACAGCCGGGGAGAGGGACAGTCTGGTCAGCCGTCTGCCGGACGGTGGAGCAGAGGGACCGTAGGCTCCATTCGGTTCTGCCGCTGTTGCTTGTATCCGGTTTCCCTTTTAGAATGACAAATACAGTACATTACCGCCGCCTGCCTGGTATGGATAATCATTTCCTCTCACTTGGGCACAGAACACACGTGGTACCTGGCCGTCGGCTGTAGTCTCTGCGGTGTATTCCAGGGCTAATTTTTGTCCCAGACAAAAATGTGACTTAAGGGCCTTAGGTGGTTGTAACTGAAATATTAGCATGTAAATTGTGTTAAGGACTGATGTAGCCCCCTGTGACTCCACACTCTCTCTCCTGTGACCAATCACTTGGATACAACGGCTCTCCCCACCGAGACGTGGCTGCCCCCCCCCCCCCCTTGACTTCCTTCACCCAGTCTGCCCTTCTTGGTGATTGGCATGTTGTTGGTGCCTCACAGGCAGCCAGTCCCAGACCTGCGACTGGCACATTCGATTTCTGCACGGTGACAAGATTTAATTGAAGCATGCACGCACGCACGCACGCACACACACACACACACGCACACACACACACACACACACACACACACACACACACACACACACACACACACACACACACACACACACACACACACACACACACACACACCTCCATCCCCTGTGGAATTGGACAGGGTTTGTTAAGAGTCACCAGCCGGCTGCCTGCCTATCACTCCGCCTGCCTGTCTCCCAGTGTTCATATTTGAATGAATAACACGCAGGATGATGTTCAACACAGACATTGATCGACTGACTCTCTCTCTCTCTCTCTCTCTCTCTCTCTCTCTCTCTCCATCAGCAAAGGGCCACAACTCTTTTCCCCATGATTAGCTCATATGCTATCACAGCTGTCTCTGATGCAGGAGGAACATATCAATGGCATCGCTGCAGAGCCTGCACTGAGCTCTATTTAGGATTCATCATCATTAAAAGTTGCTTTTATGTAGCTTTTATTTTTATTATATTATGGGTCTTGTCATTCTTACCTTGGACGGCAGCTGGATTGTCACGATATCACAAAAATCCTGCAAGAAGCGCGGGATGACATATCACGCAAAGGCTTCAGGCTTCAAGTAATGCGTGTGTGTCCGAACAGCAGCGGACCGAACCAATCCGTGTCCTGCGAGGAGTAGTCTGGATCAACTGAAGTACATTTCCAGGATAAAGCCTGACATTGCACGCCAGACGTCAGGCTTTGCCCCTCTCCTTCCGCTCTCTGTGTCTTTCGATATGGGACTAACTTCGAAACAACAACAAACTTTGAGCTAGCAAGCTGGTCTGCTCGGTTCTTTCAGGAATGATTGTAAAGATTTACAAAGAATATGTCGAGGTCATTTCCTCTCTAACTGGGACGTTTTATAAAGAATATGTCGAGGTCATTTCCTCTCTAACTGGGACGTTTTATAAAGAATATGTCGAGGTCATTTCCTCTCTAACTGGGACGTTTTATAAAGAATATGATGAGGTCATTTCCTCTCTAACTGGGACGTTTTATAAAGAACACGTTGAGGTCATTTCCTCTCTAACTGGGACATTTTATAAAGAATATGTTGAGGTCATTTCCTCTCTGTGGCGGACATGATCACCTGCCAGGTTGTTATTTTTTAAAGTGCCTGCCCTTTTCCAAACAGTTTCCATTAGAGATGGTCCGATACCATTTCTTGCTTCCCGATATCGATTGTGATACCTGAACTTCTTGCGTGTCTGCTGATACGGAGTACTGATCCGATAGCAGTGTGTCATATATCTCATTATGTTTTAACAGCTGTATACTTCTGCCCCTGTATGGATAGGATATTATTGCTCTCATTGTTGTCGGCCTAGCTCGGATTAAACCTTTCGTGAAACATGAACAAACACAAACAATGAATGCTATAGAACTTTACTTTATTATCCAGTTTGACAGTCAGTCATAACGCAAAAAAGAACATGAATGAACAGATTTTCTTCGGGGCTAAATTACGAGGTATCGGATCGTTGCATCCAGAACTTACCGATACCAGCATTTTTGGCAGATACTGGTATCCGTATCGGTACATCTAGTTTCCAATGACAGCTTCTCAGATAATTGTGTTAAAGGAACTCAAAGCAACGATGCAACATCACTTCTTGTTGACGTTCAAAGTATTTTCAAACAAAACGAGGCTAGCTCGCCCCCCCCTCCTCCACATCCCGTCCCCTCCCCCTCCCTTCCATGCACTAACTGCCACCCCCAAATCCTTCTTGTCAGTTATTGGCTGGAAGACTGTTTGTTATGTTTGGTGGTGCAGGTTGGCAGTTTGTTTTTGTTGCCGTTTGTGGAGCCTGGGCTGTTTACAGAGACCACGTGTTCAGGGGACAGGCAGCTAGCAGATAGTGAGATGTTTTTTTACAGTGTGTTCAGGGGACAGGCAGCTAGCAGATAGTGAGGAGATGTTTGCTGTATGTGACAAAACATGTTGTAGCCTAAAAAATGCTTAGAGCACCTTTTACAAACCATCTGGTTATTGTCATTCAGGAGCAAAGGTAGAAGTAGTGTGATGTTGTTATAGTGCCTTCATGTCCACATATGGAGGACAAAGCATCAGACTTTCTTTCTCTCTCTGTCTCTCTCTGAGAGGCGAGCAAATACAATTTTCACTGTAATAGTAAATGCTAGGAAACTGATTGAATAATGGATTTCAGCAAGCTGAGTATAGAACTGCTGCCTTCCAGCATGCTCAAACACATTCTTTTGATCATTGAATCTATATGTCACCTCTGTGACCCGAGATCCTCTGAGGAGGCGAGTGTGTAACCAGAGGAACGATTGCTGGATGAGGGATGTGAATGAGATACTTTTGTGCCTTCCCACAATTATTTGGAAGAAGGAACAAAAAGGACAGAGTTGTAAAATGGCCACCGTACAAGTATTACGTTTTAGTTTTCTGTTATGGCTGCACGATATGAGGACAATATGCGATAACATTGTTGAATATCGCGATAATGATATTACTTGCGATAATCTGGTATTAAAGTCTACTGAGTTTTGCTGCTTTCAGTATTCTGCTAACATACAACAAACTGCTTGTTAAATTTAAAACAAATGAAAGGGAAATCATTTCCAACATTGAACAATTTGAACATCGAACTGACCATGAAATGCACGACTGAAAAAAGATAGTAAGTAAAAAAGTAAAAAAGTGCAGCATTCAAATTATATTTTCTTTCAACTAAACACAAAAAATCTCCATCGCCATTCGCAATGTGTTTATTGCGCCAGTTGATAGATAGATGAAAATGGGACATTACTCTGTGAAAGCGGCAGGTTACAGGGACATACACACATACCCACTCATGCACATACAGAAAATATAGAAGAAATAATAAATAAGATATAAAATAATTAAGAAAAATCAACATAACATAGAACGAGGCGATTGTTATAGCAAACACAACCCTGATCAGGTCTTGAATCAGCGTGAAGGGGTTGTATTCGCTATAACAACCGCCTCGCTCTACATTATTACATTATATTACATTACATGTCATAAGAAAGCGATATTTCGTGCAGCCCTAATTTCTGTATTTATTTTGTAGCTGCAAACAGAAGCTGTACGCGGAGAAGCTGCCCAACACCAGCATCATCATCCCGTTCCACAACGAGGGCTGGTCGTCGCTGCTGAGGACCGTCCACAGCGTGCTCAACCGCTCCCCCCCACAGCTCATCGCCGAGGTCATCCTGGTCGACGACTTCAGCGACAAAGGTACAGACGACACACACACACACACTCACACACACACACACACACACACACACACACACACACACACACACACACTCATCACTGCTCAGAACTAGGGCTGGGCAATATATCGATATTATATCAACATCGATATATGAGGCTAGATATCATCTTAAATTTTCTATTATAATATCGTGATATGACATAAGTGTCTTTTCCTGGTTTTTAAAGGCTGCATTACAGTGAAGTGATGTCATTTTCTAAACTTACCAGACTGTTCTAGCTGTTTAATAATTTGCCTTTATCCACTTAGTCATCATATCCACATTACTGGTGATTCTTTATCAAAACTCTCATTGTGTTATGTTGTGTGTAATATTTTGTGAAAGCACCAATAGTCAACCCTATATCACCGCAATATCGACATTGATGTATTTGGTCAAACATATCTGGATATTAGATTTTTTCCATATCGCCCAGCTCCACTCAGAACACACACACACACACACACACACCTGCACAGATAACAGACCTCACACACAAAATACAGATTTGCGCAATTTATTTGCATAATTTTGGTAAAATTCTATCTTGTGTACTGGAGTTTTGAACGGTCATGTCATAGTTGATTGCTTGATTATTTATGGCTGAATATGTCAATACTACATGTGGGGAGTCTTGAGGTGGCTTGTGGCTCGGAGGGAGACTTGTCTCTTGCTGTTTAGCTGCAAGGTTGGCGGTTCAATCCCCGGCTCCCCCGGCCACATGTCAAAGTGTCCCTGAGCAAGACACTGAACCCCAAGATGCTTTTACTGTAGCTGTCCACTACTCCTAATGCTAAGGATGGGTTAAAATGCAGAAATAGAATTTCACTAAACTGTATTGTGTGTGTGACGATTTAAGAATAATGTTTGTTTTTGTTTATAGTTAGTTTGAGTAGTTTGATTTGGGGAAGTGGTAGCCTAAAGGTTAAAGACAGGAAATAATCAGAGGTATGGATTAATACAACTGTTCTGCCTTTCTGTCTCATCTACTACAGTCAGATTCTCTGTGTTCCCTCAGAAGGAATCACGTCACATGGGTAGGACCTCGTAATGACATCTCCAACATGTTTAGAGGCTAAAAACAGGTTTAAAACGTGCCCTGTTTCAGCCTGCTGGGTGCTGACTCTAGCAGGAGGAGAACACGGTGGAGGAGCACCGGTTGGTTTAGTTTCTCTCACTACTGACAGAACTCCACATTTAGTGTTTAATTCCTTGTTAATTAACGCTCTCTGTCACAGTCCCTCGTTGAAGGATGTGTTTACCTCTCGTCTCCATGGTAATGAGATGTTCTGCTGTCTCAGACTCATTAAGAGGTTAACACGCATCAGAGCCCAGCGACCAAACCCTCCCGCAGTGGAAACAAAAATTGCAAAAGTAGTTGAGTTCAAATATCAACTTATTGCACATATTAAGTAATGCATTCCGCGTCCGGTGAGGCCATGGTTTAGGTGTATGTGCGACGGCCGCGATTCTTCATTCAAAATTGGTGGACGTAATCACCTGCCAGGTATTTTTGCCTGCCCTTTCCAATGACGGCTTCTCAGATGGTTCTGTGTTAACAAGCCATGCGGCATGTCCGGTGTAGCAACCCAGGTTCCCAATGAAAACAGGTACTCAGTTGGCTTTAACATCAAGTGGTCATTAATAACTTAGGTCAGGAAAAGGGTAGTGGAGCAAACTTTAACTCAGGATTCTTCCTGTGGTCTGTCAGCCTTCATGCAGTGTTGTCCTGGGGGGTTTGAAGCAGAGCGAGAGGTCAGTCCTTTTTCCACCCAATCTTCTTACTGAACAACAAAACTCCGGCAGTGTTGCCTCTCTGGTCCTTTGTTCCTCATTTCTCCCCATGCAGCCTTGGGCTGGCTCTCTTAGACTACGTTTACACGTGGCGGCTATTTTCATAAACGGACATTTCAACCTCTCTGGTTTCAAAAATAACATCGTGCACAGCTGTCAGTTTTCAGAAAAGTGTTTGTTTACACGTACTCGTGTATATACGCCGTCAAGAGCACGCCAGACCTGTAGGTGGCGGTGTAACGAGAAGCTCAAGCCCACGTTAGCCAATCAGAATCCAGAAAATAGCAAAAACAGCAACCAATCACTTCCTGTCTCTTCTCTTCCTCACTTCCTCGGCTGCCTAAACCTCCATTTGTCTTAGTTAACATGCAAACTCTGGCGGAGTTTTTAGAAAGAATCATTTTAAGAGGAGAATTCTCCGTTTGCGTGTAAACAAAGGACACAAACGAAGGGAAATGTCTCAGTTTTTCTAAATAACCATGGACGTGTAAACAGGGCCTTAATGCCTTCCCCTGATCACCTGATGGGCTGCAGGTGTGACCAGTGCCATGTGCCAAGTGGCTGCAGCATTTGATCACCTCCCCCAATCTGAGCCTATGGACCTGCCCCCTGTGCCGGATTGGCTGGTCTGTTTCCCCTGGTTTGCTACACCAGTTAATTCTTTAGCACTTTTAATCAAAACGAATCTTGACAATCATCCAATAAAGTAAGCCTTTACATTAGGACAGAGACAGACAAAGACAATAGGAAACCTCTTCTTCCTACCTTGTCCCTTCCCCCTCTGCCCTCACACGTCCCTGTGGGTGGGAAGTAAAAGAACAACTTAGTTGTGTGAAAATAGCCTGGAACCTGGGACGTGTTTGGGCCCTCTGTCGCCAGGATGGATGGGAGAACATTACACAGCTGCAGGGAAGGGATTTAACCTCTGCAGGCTGTCTGCTCCAACGCTCCCTCTCGCTCTCCTCTCACTGCCACAGTCCGTTGATAAGAAATGACTCGGCTGTAATGAAGGCTTTAAAGACACAAGGACGAAGTGAACTTCAATCAGTTCTGGTCTCTGGCTGAATGGCTGCTGTTACAATGTTGGCGAGAAAAATCTTAAGCAGTGTCTGTGCAGAGTACCACAAATCAATGCTCGGCATTGAATAATAAGTTGGTGAGCAAGTGCATTATGGACGAGGGAAGAAAAAGTGATAAATTATAGTGTATAGTATTAAGTGTGGTTTTAGACTTCCAGTGTGGTGCTTAATTTGGGGTTGACACGTTCATTTAAATTGAAGTAATTTTCTGTAAGACTGTGGGAAAAGCAGGAAGATAAGTCAGGGTTTTTGCTACGTGTTCTAAGGTTTGGGTGCAGCATCTGAGCCCTTTTGGGCTCCACCTAAGCCGAATTTTCTCAGATCTAATGATTGTAGTCGTTCCCCAGTGGACTTCTTTAGCCACTTTGAGTGTTATTTATTATCTGCTCTAGCTTTTCCAACATTTTAGACAGATATGGTAATAATAATGGCCAACATCGTGACCATTCAGAATCAGAATAGGTTTTATTGCCAAGTACGTTTTTCACACATACTAGGAATTTGTCTTTGCGTTGTTGGTGCATGTCACACATTCTCTTAATATGAGATGGATAAGAAGAATATAAACAATATAGGTATAAATATATACACACAGTATGTAAAGAGGAACGGTACAGTGGCATAAAGAGCCAGGTGTGGAGTGTGAGGTGGAGAGAGACAGAAACAGACAGAGACATTATGATTGTCTTGCAATACATTGATTATCGCAGAATTGCTGTATCGTGATATAATCTGTATCGTGTATCGTGTGTCATGTATTGTGTATCTTGTAGTGAGGTACCCTGTGATTCCCACCCACTAGTCTTAACATTTAACATAACGTTTGGCCCTGTTGTATCATGCTGTATAGAGACTCCCTCTTTTACTGAGGGTTGAAATAAAAGATGATTATTCTTCCGCGGTTCGAGGTCTAATTCTCATTCATTAAACAGAATGAGTCTGTGTGAGTCATTAAGGTCCCGGCCCACCCTGACAAAGGCACTTCTCCTTTCATAACACACACAGACGGGAAGAAACCCTCCCAATCATTTCTGCTGACACTGAGTTAGCTCGCTCTGCTGCACAGCTTCTACAGAGCCTACAGTCATACTAATGCACCCTTATATTTATAACTTCATTAAGTGCAAGAACTGCTTGTAACAGTTATCCTGCAGCAAATTAGCTCATGAGGCGTTTTTTTCATTGTGAAGTTTGCCTGTAAGGTGAATAAGATTACACATGTTGTAGTTATAGAAATCACTCCGAGTTTTATTAATGTGGTCGTTCAAAGATCCCTCCAGTGTTGCTGAAAGTTAGCATTGTTCCATATGTTGTTCCATATCAGCCCGTCTCTCTCCCTTATCAACCTGCTCTGGATGTTTTGCAGGCTGTTCTCATGAACCATCTGTACAAATAGCTATGGGAAGTAATGAACTGTAATTCGTAAGCATTCCACATATTCTTTTGCTGTATGCCCCACATTGACTGCTGCTGTATAAGAGCACTGTGGGCCGCGTAGGGAGGTGGATGGGGTGGATACTCTATATGGAAAGAAAAGGAATGAATAGTTGAATATTCGTGTTGAACAGCCAAATTGTCGTCTTGTCTCTGTGTCAAGTTTCTGTTTTTAGTTTGTTTCATGTTTTCTGTTAGTTTTCCATTTCCTGTTTTATTTTGGTAGTCTCTCTTGTGTTGTCTTGTTTTACTTCCTGTCTTATATGTTCCCACCTGTGTGATTACCTGTCCTCGCCCCTATGTGTTGCACCTGTGTCTCATTGTCTCCCCTGTCTTGTGTATTTAGTTCAGTCTTCCTCTCACCCCAGGGTGAGGTCGTCTGCGTCCATGTGTTCAGCCTTCAAGAGGTTTTCCCTGAGGTCCTGTATTCTCTTGGATTTCCCTTTTGCCTGCCGAGTACTGGACACTGTTGCCTTGCTTAATTAGCTTGCTAATAAATCATTGTATTTTACGTACCTGAGTTGTGCATTTGTGGGTCCCTTCTCTGTGTGTGATGGGGTCGCGTAGGGAGGTGGATGGAGTGGATCCAAAACTTATCTGACGTCGCCGCATGACGCTCACTGTTTGTTGCCTAAACTTAACCGCAATGTCCTTAGAAACAACGGGCATCTTGCCATGCTCTGTACCCGGATCAGTTACCTTTTTATCGGGTAAACTTAATTTACGACGGCCGCTACGGCAACATCTCACGGAGCTCTGTAAACGGCGTCACATGACCAGCCGGCGGTTGTCTAGAAATGTATTATTGGTGTGCATACATTTCCGTACAATATCGAACGTACCCATGAATGACAATGTGTTTTGAAGCTGTTTTACATAGTTAGCTAAAATAAAACAGACAGTCCTCATCCAGTCACATCTATGACGATTTAATCCTAAACTTCAGATTTGTTTATATAGCGCTCAGTTAGTCAACAGATGAAGTAATAATGAAAATAATTGTGTTGTGGTTTGAAAATACTTTAAAGAAAGATCTTGAGACAGAAAGGGACTATGAACCGTCTATTAAACAAAAGTGAGGAGACATTTCTCTGCAGAAAACTACCTCCCCACTCCAGTGTTGTAATGTAACTAAGTACAAATACTTTGTTACTGTAATTAAGTAGAATTTTCACATATCTGTATTTTATTTATATTTCAGGAAACTTTAACTCTTACTCCATGACATATCCTGAATAAAATGCATACTTTTACTCCACTACGTTTCTTCTAAGCATCTTTGGTACTCGTTACTTGCAAGAAATGTTTTTGTACAGTCACAAAAAAATTATAATAAAAATTCTGTTGTTTTTCCTCTTTGCCTGTGAGGGCCGGTGAGGGACTGTGGAAGCAAAAGCAGACTCAGGAGGCAGAGAGTAAATTATGTAGGTTTTAATGAAGAAACACAGAAACAGGCAGAGTTTGGTACACAGGCTGGCAGGCAAACAGGGAAGGCAAGGTCCAAGCGAAGGTTTCCAAGAAGGCTCAGTCAAAATCACAAGTCCAAAAAAAAAAATTACAGGCTTAGGTCAAAACCGGTAAATCCAATAGAACAAGCGCATTCGCAAGAATCCACATTGAAAGACATGACGTGCTCCTCCTGGCACTGCTTAAAGGCTACGGCTGACGAGGAGAGTGGCAACAGGTGTGGCAGCGCCAGCGCTGATGATTGGGCAACTCCCTTGTAGTCAACCAGGAGCCAGGATAGAGGGAAAACCTGGACCGGAGTCCAGGAACAGCAGAGGCATGACAGGTCACAGGCCAAGAAGTGGGGATTCTGGGCCGGACTGTGACTCAGACTTTGAATTTGATGTTTAAGAAGTTTGTGGAAACCCTGAGTATTAAGCTCCACTATAAGGAAGCCACAATTAAGATCATAATCAAAGATTTTTTTTTTTCACTTTTATTTATAATAAATAGTTAAATACATTTAATATCAAAAAAATACTTTTGATACTTAAGCACAGTAAATATCACATACTTTAAGACTTTTACTCAAGTAATATTCTAAAAGGTGACTTGAACTTCTACCAAAGTCATTTTCTGGTAAGATACTTGTACTCTTACTCAAGTATTGCTTTCAAGTACTTTATACAAGACTGCCCCACTCTACTCAGCATCTGCTTATTATACCCTCATGTTCTCCATTAATCATCCTGACCACTATCACTATTGCCAAATATGACAGAGCCTGTGGGGCCATGGTGGCACACTGTGCAGCTGCCCTATGATGGAAACCTGCCATTGGCAGATTGATCACCCAATTACTTTACTATTTTCTGCTCTCTGATGGGATCAGTTGAGCAAATGACTGCGATACTTCAAATCAAATAAGGAGTTGTCTGTACGCTGCTCTTATGCAGAGTGACTTTTGATGTATTTCCAGTCAGATGTGGAAGCGGTTTGGCGGTCAAACAGCACGGCTGCCAGCAGGCATCAACACAGCCTCCAACCTGGAGCCACCATGGGGTCTACTGCTAATTGTGCAGAAATATGTCTCACATTGTGGAGGCAAAAAGATTAGCATTATGTTCAGAAGGAAAATGATTGTAACCTCTGCCAGTGCTGCCAACCACAGCTACTTTTGGATTGAATCCAGAGACATTTCTGCACTTCTCTTATTATATATCTTATGATGTGAATAAAGTCGTAAAAAAGCAAGAGCCATTTATACAATGAAATACTGAAAATGAAACTGCTGCAACAATGCTACTGTCTCTCTGTCAGAATGACCATGAGGTCAAGGAGACAGTAATGTCGCTGTTCACTGCCATGCAGTTACTCTCTGAGTGCTGAGATGGGTTTGTCAGATGTCTGCAATGCCGCAGACAATTGTCCCTGTGATTGTCTGTATTGATCTTAGTTTTAGAGGCTTCAAAATGACATTTTTTGTGTGGTGTCCATGTGGGTTTATCTTTTGAAAAGAGGAGTGGAGAGAGGATGGAGGGGTGGAGAGAGGATGGAGAGAGGATGGAGGGGTGGAGAGAGGATGGAGAGAGGATGGAGGGGTGGAGAGAGGATGGAGAGAGGATGGAGGGGTGGAGAGAGGATGGAGAGAGGATGGAGAGAGTATGGAGGAGTGGAGAGAGGATTGAGGGATGGAGGGGTTGATGAGGAGGCGACGATTTGTTCAATGTGGGACAGGAAGCGACGGAGGCGAATATGAAGGGAGAGAGAGAGAGAGGCAGCAATGCAGAAAGACTGAACAAAATTTGGCTTGTTTGTTCATTAATGCCAGTGTGTGTGTGTGTGTGTGTGTGTGTGTGTGTGTGTGTGTGTATGTGTGTGTGTGTGTGTGTGTGTGTATGTGTGTGTGTGTGTATGTATGTGTGTGTGTATGTATGTATGTGTGTGTGTGTGTATCTGTGTGTGTGTATGTATGTATGTATTTGTGTGTGTGTATCTGTGAGTGTGTGTGTGTGTGTGATTGAGGCTGTAGGGAGATAATGAGGTAATGCTGCTCAGTGAAGTGTAACAGAGAGACGAGGGAGAGAGTGATATGAAGAGGCTGAGAGGGAAACAAGACGACAGAGGACAAAGGCAGCTAATTAAGTGTTGCCATTTTGAGATGTTGAGCCATCGGGGGAGCTGATCAATTGAGACGTCTTCCTACAGAGGAGAGGACCATATGAGTCACGGTTACTCTGTGAGGGCAAAGTAAACATCTTATGTAGCTTCAACCATGTATTTCTGGGCCTCTGCATTTGAGATACACTTCTACACTAACGGTGCTCAGTGAACCGAGTCATACAAAGACGTCTTTATCAGTGAATTAGACTTGAATAAAAACACTCAAGTTGCAGGTTCAACCCCTCACTCTGACAGTATTAGGAAGTAGGTATAACCTTTTTAATTCAACCTTTATTTAAGCAGGTAGGCCGTTGAGAACAGGTTCTCATTTGCAACGGAGACCTGGCCAAGAAAACATAAGTGTACAGGACAACATACAGTTTCACGTTCAATATATTACAAGAAAACAGAATACTAAAGGCTACATGAAGTACAGATTAAGTAGGCAGTTCAAAGCCGGCGCAAAGTGAGGTGCAAGTAAGTCGATGGATATGTGAAAGTGGGATGGTGATAACACAACATACATGAACAGACTGCTGAGAAGAGTCAGAATACAGATATTGTGGTCTAGTTAGTGATGTGGATCAGTTATAACGCAGAATATATAAAAAGATAGTCTATATGAATGCTGAGAAGTAGGGAAGTCAATATACAAGTGATTCAGGGATCGGCAGTCACCTTAAGGGGTTTTTATGGTTCTACGCAGGAGTATAAATTAGGCTTTACTCTGATCATTTATGTCTTTATGTCAGCTGAGCACAATTTGCAGCAGAACGCATGTTGATTTTATAAGTGAGTTTTACAAGAATGCTAGCTACACAAGTTAAATGTATTAAGCTGCAGACACATTTTAGTTACTTTGTTTACTCCGTTATTTTTTTAAACAAAAACAGTGTGCAGCTCTATTATCTAGGCAAATGCAAGTATATAAAAGCAAATATTTAATGTTTTCAAAAACAGATCGGGATTTCAATCAGGAGAGACTTTGTACATATGCACAATATGAAATGTACAGAGTCTTTGGAGATTAGACTCCATCGTTATAAAATATTTTTTTTAAGGGGTAGAGAAGCCAAGACATACCCCCCCCCGATGGAGTCTAGACACTGGTGATGGTGATGGTGGTGGAGCCTGAAGACCGGACCGAAGGGGGCTCAGGGTGCACGTGTGCCTGAAATGACAACTGACAGCACGGAGAGAAGACATTTTAAGCAGGATGTCATGCTGTGATTGGCTCATGAATTTCGTGGCCAATTCTGGTTGGTTTACTGAAAAGTGAACGCCTAGTTATTAGAAGTCTGAAAGAATTTACGCTGAGCTTCATCGGTGGCTCATCGGGACGTCCCTAGTCGGAAGTAAACATTTCTTCCTCTACAGTTCATGTTTTTGCTCTGTTTTGCTCATGAATATTTATTTGATGTGCAGTTTTTAGAAAGAGTTTATATTTAGAAAACCGCACAAACAATAGGGATTTAATCATCTTTTATGGTCTGAAGTCTGGAGTATGATGTGCACTAAGACTTAGCATAGCTGAAATCTATCAGTGAAACTGTAATAGAGCTGATGTTATGAGATATACTTTCCAGGTAGGTGGCACAACTCGTGTGTTCAGCACACATCAGATCAGCTCACTAGAAATGCTTTTTTTTAACGATGGAAGCAAAAACTCAAACTGGGGCAGGAAGAAGATTGACAGAGTGGGATGGAGTTCACAAGGGCATTGGAAGATTTTGATGAGAAGATAAAGGAGCAGCTCTAGTCGTTGGTGGCGTGCCAGAGCATTTTGGGATTAATCCACCACCCTGGAAACAGCTCAGAGCCATACTGGATCCACTGTGTCTCCACGCTAATTCAATTTCTTAAAAATGCATTAGGAGGGATTCTGCTGGTGGTATTTGTGGTGGAAATGTACGTGTGAGCACCTACAGTACGTCATTGTGTGTGAGGTTGTGTTCATTTCATGCAGGAAGCCCACAGTGCCTCATATATTTAGATTATGGATTTAACACTGACACAACTGCAAGCCCCCCCCCCCCTTCTCTAAAGTAAAAAAAAAATCACTGGAAGCTTTTATACATGATTTTAGCATGATTTAAAGCATGACCTCCAAAATGTCCCCTGTTGGCCAGAAGTCCCCTTTTGATTAGGTTGATAAAACACACACACACACACACACACACACACACACACACACAGACACACACACACACACAGACACACACACACACACACACACACACACACACACACACACACACACACACACACACACACACACACACACACAGACACACACACACACACAGACACACACACACACACACACACACACACACACACACACACACACACACACACACACACACACACACACACACAGACACACACACACACAGACACACACACACACACACACACACACACACACACACACACACAAAACAAAACTTAAAAACATAATCGCGCATTAAATATTGCATTTTTAAATTGAAGTTGTATTGGTAATAAAAGAAGTCACGTTAGCTAATTTTTTTAAATGAATTTATTAATTTTGTATTCACGCTAAGAAGGACATATTACGAGTCCACACAAGTATAACATGCTAAGAGGGGCATTTTGCATAGACATGATTTAATTAAGCATGATTTAAAGCATGACCAACAGGGGACTTACAAAATGTCCTCTGTTGGCGAGAAGACCAACAGAGGACAATGTGGTTAATGTGTAACGATGCCGAAGTCTACTGTTGGATAGGGTGGTAAGACACACACACACACACACACACACACACACACACTAAGTATTGCGTTTTTAAATTGTATTTTTTTAACTGGAAACCAAAAGAGAGTGTTTCCTACAAAAATGAAGTTGTATTAGAAAGAAATGAAGTCATATTAGCTCACTTGCTGATTTTTTATTTACACTAAGAAGGATATGTTACGAGTCCACACAAGTAGAACATGCAAAGAGAGGCATTTTGCAGTTAAGTTGTTTGTGTTGTAGTGAAAGTCCAGAATTGACTAAACACTCCAGACACCGGGTGTGATTTCAGTTCACGGGACATGCATCAAAGTGAGACAGGCCCAAGCTAAAAAAACTCATTTTATCAATGACATTTTAAATGCACAAAGACACTTTGACAAGAGCCCGAGGCGCTAATTCATGTTTGAGTGCGGCCCCATGCGAGCAGATGAAAGAAGGCTGGCCAGCCACAGCACCGTCCACAGGAGAAATAAGTGAGCGACACGCTGCAGGGAGGTAGCAAAACAGAAAGAGATGGATGGTATGCTGGGAGTTCAGGTCTGTGCTGAATAAATGCCCTGGATTCTTACCGCCAGCCTGGTGTGAGATGAGCGATTCATCCGTCCGCTCTGCACTGTGAAATGACCCCGACATCCACAACGCCTCAGCCCTCCAATCTCCTCCGCTTCACATTTTAATAAAGACTAATGTGTTTGCCGACATCAGCGTGCTCTCATTAGTGTGATTAATTGCCTCCTTGCTTTTGGTAAACAGTACGAGCAGTATTCCAAGCTATTCAGCCAAAATTAACCAATCATAATTAAATGCTCCGATCTTTCTCCCTCACCTCTCCCCACAGAAGCTCTCCTCACACGCAGGGCGAACGCTTGTTGATTAATTTTGCCTCACTTCCTGTCATTTACAGGATGATGTAAGCGTCACTTTGTCTAGGGTGAGCGTTTATAAAGAGCCAATGTCAGGCTCGTAATGCTTTGTTTTTAATGGGTTTATTGTACGAGCATACAGAGAGGACGGCTCGCCTTTTCACCGACCTCACGGACCCCTTTCGCCCTTGTTGCAATGTCACTCTACAGCGTGTATGTTAGTTGCTGTGCAACACAATAGACACAGCAACAAAAAATAAAATGGCTGACCTACACAGGATGCAGAGAATATGTAAGACCACTAAATATGTGAGACCACTACACCTGCTACGTTTTGAGTCTGAGCCGTTATGTCCTTTGTGATGCGTCACAAATGAGGCTACAATTTGTGAAGTGGCAGCGTGTCCAATATCGCCCTGGTTCTAACCGCTAACAGGGCTTTTTACATGTTTACACATAAACGTCAGGTAGGTGTTAAACTACATTGAGAAACAGAGGCGTCGGAATGCGCTACGGAGCGATCGATGCACCTTTGCAGCCACGTAGCTTCTTTTTAGGCTTCTGATTGGCCAACATGGCTTTAAGGTTTGGCTTACATCACCGCACGTTGGTTTGGCATCTTGACAGCGCGTCAATGTTCTTTTTGCGATTTTTTTAAACAGTGCTTATTGCTTACTGCAAGATAGGGCCCATAGTGTGTAGTTGCTGTCGCCCCCATGAGGAATTCTAAGTAATGACAACACCCCACTGTTGTTGTAGCTATATGACACACGCCTTCCGTAATCGTGCACGCGCCCCCACCCCTCCTCCACGCAGTTGCTAGTAGCCAAGGAGGACAAGGAGGATTAAAAAACATGGAAACGTGAAAGTCGCGGATGACAACAATTTCTGACCATAGCCATGCTGAGAGGATGAAATCCCGGGATTAGGATGGCCCCAAAATCATGGTTCCAGCTGTCGCCGTGGTTCTGCTGCAATTCCCTGCTAAGCCGTGCTGCTCCCTGCTACGCTCTGCAGTGCCCTGTTGTATCCTGTAGTGCCCTGTTGTATCCTGTAGTGCCCTGCTGTATCCTGTAGTGCCCTGTTGTATCCTGTAGTGCCCTGTTGTATCCTGTAGTGCCCTGTTGTATCCTGTAGTGCCCTGCTGTATCCTGTAGTGCCTTGTTGTATCCTGTAGTGCCCTGCTGTATCCTGTAGTGCCCTGTTGTATCCTGTAGTGCCCTGCTGTATCCTGTAGTGTCCTGCTGTATCCTGTAGTGTCCTGTTGTATCCTGTAGTGCCCTGCTGTATCCTGTAGTGTCCTGCTGTATCCTGTAGTGCCCTGTTGTATCCTGTAGTGCCATGCTGTATCCTGTAGTGCCCTGCTGTATCCTGTAGTGCCCTGTTGTATCCTGTAGTGCCCTGTTGTATCCTGTAGTGCCCTGCTGTATCCTGTAGTGTCCTGTTGTATCCTGTAGTGCCCTGTTGTATCCTGTAGTGCCATGCTGTATCCTGTAGTGCCCTGCTGTATCCTGTAGTGTCCTGCTGTATCCTGTAGTGTCCTGCTGTATCCTGTAGTGCCCTGTTGTATCCTGTAGTGTCCTGTTGTATCCTGTAGTGTCCTGCTGTATCCTGTAGTGTCCTGCTGTATCCTGTAGTGTCCTGCTGTATCCTGTAGTGCCCTGTTGTATCCTGTAGTGCCCTGTTGTATCCTGTAGTGTCCTGCTGTATCCTGTAGTGCCCTGTTGTATCCTGTAGTGTCCTGCTGTATCCTGTAGTGTCCTGCTGTATCCTGTAGTGTCCTGCTGTATCCTGTAGTGTCCTGCTGTATCCTGTAGTGCCCTGTTGTATCCTGTAGTGTCCTGCTGTATCCTGTAGTGCCCTGTTGTATCCTGTAGTGTCCTGCTGTATCCTGTAGTGTCCTGCTGTATCCTGTAGTGTCCTGCTGTATCCTGTAGTGCCCTGTTGTATCCTGTAGTGTCCTGCTGTATCCTGTAGTGTCCTGCTGTATCCTGTAGTGTCCTGTTGTATCCTGTAGTGCCCTGTTGTATCCTGTAGTGCCCTGTTGTATCCTGTAGTGTCCTGCTGTATCCTGTAGTGCCCTGTTGTATCCTGTAGTGCCATGCTGTATCCTGTAGTGCCCTGTTGTATCCTGTAGTGCCCTGTTGTATCCTGTAGTGTCCTGCTGTATCCTGTAGTGTCCTGCTGTATCCTGTAGTGCCCTGTTGTATCCTGTAGTATCCTGTTGTATCCTGCTGTGTCCTGCTACGTCCAGCTATGATCTGCTGTGCCATGCTACGTCCTGTAATGCCCCACAGTGCCACGCTATGCCATGAATTACTACAACCACTATTTCTAGTCACTGTGTCATTATCTTTACTGTGACTGTTATTGCCACTGTTCATCACCCCCACTTTGTGCCTAAAAGAGAGTTTGTCCTCGCCACTGTTGCACTAAATGCTCTTGGAGGAATTACTGGAATTGTTGGGTCTTTGTAAATTATAGAATGTGGTCTAGACCTACTCTATCTGTAAAGTGTCCTGAGATAACTCTTGTTATGATTTGATACTACAAATAAAATTGAATTGAATTGAGATATCCAGAGAGAGTTGTGTGGAGCTGATAGTCTTAATTAGCTTTGTAGACACTCATTTGGCTTGAATGTAACGGACGTTTATTAATGTCAAACAACAATAGAAATAGCCGAAATATAAACCATAAGATCTCTTGAATAAATGTTGATTAAAACTAAAAAATACCAATAATAGCAAAGTGATACAGCCACTGCTGCAGCCGGACTGGCAGAAAGAAGCGTGCTGAGTAGATGTACATTCATAAGTGAATATTTAAAAAGTCTTGCTAATCACTTTATTAGCCATGTCTGCCATTGCAAGAAATGCCGTCTCACACTCTGACCTTACAACCTGAACAAATGTCCCTGTCCACACATCAACACTCAAACCGCATTTTTAAAAGTCTTCGACCTGACCAGAGTTTTCCAAAAGCTGTTTACAGTGTCCTAAAACGCCGTTTGTGTGTGGACGAAAGGCCAAAAAGCATAGAAAAGCTAAAAAATACCCGTGTTGGTGTGGACGAGGTCTAAGATCAGTTTCCAACAGATGAAGTTAAAGGTCAACTTTTCATCTTTTCAGAGTCTCGCTCTCTGGTCTTGTCGACAGGCAGCACTGTGACTTTTTGCAAAGAATCTGTCAAAGTTATATTTCATGTTTTCACTGCTTCAGGAATGATTTCTATTCAAACCACTGGGAGCAGGCAGGGGTCATACTGCCATCTTCAAAACTGAGATTTTAGTGTAAGAAAATCAAACTTTTACGTGTACTTGAAAATGTCAAAATCCCACAGACTTCAGAAAACTGAAGAAAAGTAATTTTCCATTAATCTGCGTGAGAGAGGTTTGCTATGTAAAGGCATTGAGGGACCTGTACAACTTTTGTTGAAGCTTTAAAGTTTCCCATCCCAAATCTGTCCTTCACTGCTACTGCAGTAAGCATCCATCTATTTTCTGAACTGCTTATCTTGTGCAGGGTTGCAGAGGGCTGGAGCCTCTCCAAAACTGCCAGCATGCAGTGGGGAAGAGGCAAGGTACACCCTGGACATGGTCTGGCTATCACCAGACCAAGCTCCATCTGTTAAGAGTGAACATCAGTCTGGGGAGTCTGCTCTGTGTTTTCTCTGCTCAAGAGGCGGGACCAACGGGCATAGTTCAGATGACTCTGTACGCCATTGGATAGTCCTTCAACCAATCAGAGCAACGATCCGGGTGATGTAGCAGTGACAGCGGCATCAACGGGTTGCTGCGCTTCGGTGGCCGCCATGTTGAATGTAAACAAGAAGCTGCTTGGTCGCTTCTCTATCGTCATTGTGTGAAACCAGCCAATAGCGCGCCAGCTGGATAAGCCAGTTTGTGATTGGTCCCTGCAAAATTGTAACGGAAGCAGCAGAGATAAACGTACAGGTTTCCAGCCTGAGCTGCTGGGAGACATCACATCACCAGCAGATCAGACTGGTTTACCAACCAGCAGATCAGACTGGTGTGTATGTAGCCTCACTTAAAAGTAGAAACATCACACAGTTTCTGCCTCTCTTTATGTGGCAGGAGTGAAAATCAAGGGAAATTAAAAATGAATGGGATATGTGTGTTTTTTTTTTAGCAGAATAACATTGTGTTGTTCTATCCTATTCAATATTTCTAAATAGTTTCCTGTATTTCTAAGCAGTCGCCACCCGGGGCCACCCCTGACTGCTTTTTCACAGCAGACATGTTGACTTGTCATAGTAGGAACAGCACAGCTGAAATTGATCACCTTAACGATGGCTCCATTCCATCAAGTGTCCCAGTAAGATATTTCAGTGAGTCAGCATGCACAACACCAGGGTCTCTCCTAAGTGGAATGCAGCCATCATGAATGGTTATGAATACACCTGTGCTGTTCCTACTATGACATGTCTGCTGTGAAAAAGGTCTATAGGTCCCCCTGTGCCGCCCAACTTAATCGCCCCTGGAAATTGTGACTGATGATTCCCCCCTCTTCCATCCCCTCCTTCCTCCCCTGCCCTCTCTGTCCAGAGCACCTGAAGGTGGCGCTGGAGGAGTACATGATGCGCTTGCCGAAGGTTCACATCCTGAGGACGAAGAAGAGGGAGGGGCTGATCAGGACTCGTCTGCTGGGAGCCGGCGCCGCTAAAGGAGAAGTTATCACCTTCCTGGACTCCCACTGTGAGGCCAACGTCAACTGGCTGCCTCCACTGCTGGGTGAGCAACACAAAACGCTTGTCATGTACATTATCAGCTACATCAGAACTCCTGTTAATACACATAACAATGTAAAGGTCAGCCCAGCTGAACTGTGTATTTCACTGGCTAGTATCTCAGTATTCACAGCACTTTGAAAAAGAAGACATCACTCGGGGCCTTTTATGACTTGCTAAATTCTTTATTCATTAAAGGTGCTCTAAGCAACGTGATGCGTTTTTTAGGCTACAACATTTTTTGTCACATACAGCAAACATCTCCTCAATATCTGCTAGGTGCCTGTCCCCTGAACACACTGTAAAAAACATCTCCGCACTATCTGCTAGCTGCCTGTCCCCTGAACACACTGTAAAAAACATCTCCTCAGTATCTGCTAGCTGCCTGTCCCCTGAACACACTGTAAAAAACATCTCACTATCTGCTAGCTGCCTGTCCCCTGAACACACTGTAAAAAACATCTCCGCACTGAACACACTGTAAAAAACATCTCCGCACTATCTGCTAGCTGCCTGTGGTGGTCCTCGGCGTCAGATACCACTTCCACCTGCAACAGAATTTCCTGTATACAGATGACCATCATGGTTGTCTCATACGCCATCTTTTCTGCTGCCAGTTTCTTCTCAAAATATCCTCACTTTCCAAAGAATTAGCATATAAAAAATCTTTAAAAAAGTTTTTTTTTTTTTTTTACTTTCCTAAAATGTCCCCACTTTACCTCTTTAAAATAATGTCCTCAATCTCAAGGTCCTCTCACAGATTGAAGTACCAGAGCACACACACTCACACACCATCCCTACTGCGAGACTAAGCGCTTCCTCTCCTGGCTGATGGACTTGCTCACAAACAGTTTCTCAATTACCCTTTTTCCATTAAGGACCCTTCTTCGGCTTTGTTTTCCCAGCATGGCGTCTTCCCAGATGGAACCATTTTAACAACAAACTTTATGACCCATGTTACCTCTCTGTCAAGCTTTACACACAATATTTGGGAATTGAATGCGTGTCTGCCAGTGTGTACAACCCAGTCTCACGGCAGTTCGTGAAATGGTCACCGTTTTAATCTATTGATTCGTGTACATGAAAAAAGTAAATCCTATAGCCATTCTTTTGGTGTCTGTTAGACATCTATATGTAGTGGTTCAACGGCTATCTAATTGATGGCTAGGCTTTATTTGGGCTATGGTTAGACTTCTACTGAACTTTCACTGACGGCCCAAATTTAGCCACGTTTTAGCCTAGACGTCAGGTTTAGGTATAAACGGCTATCAAATGTCTTTTAAACGCAATTGCTTGCTGGTCGGTTCTGGTTACACTGTGGTTGTTGTATATTGAGGCAGCAATCAGTGACACAGATCAATACATATTTTCATCTTCAACCCCTACAGAAAAACCAGAATGTAATGAAAGAACCAGAAATGTTTTTGACTATGAGCAGTAGAGAGTTGCTCATCCCTCGTCAAACCTTACTTCTCTGAGCCAACACACTGGCAACTCTGTCTCAGAGACGGTCGATCTGCGTCTGACGTGCCGAGAGCTCAGTGGGAAAAGGGGAATAGTGCATGCACACACATACGCACACTTTCCGTCTTCCTGGGCACCCACTGACTTCCTCCTCTACCACTGTAGATGAAGACACACAAAACACACACACACACACACACACACACGCACCGATAGACTAACAAACTCAACTCTGTAACAGTAAAGCCTTGTTTGTGTTTGAAAAGCAGTGGAATCACTTTTTTTGAACCGATCAAACATCACCCATCTGTCTGCCTGTGTCTCTCAGACCGAATCGCCCAGAACAGGAAGACCATCGTGTGTCCGATGATCGACGTGATCGACCACGACAACTTTGGCTACGACACGCAGGCGGGCGATGCCATGCGAGGGGCGTTTGACTGGGAGATGTACTACAAACGGATACCCATCCCTCCGGAGCTGCAGAGCGACGATCCCAGTGAGCCCTTTGAGTGAGTGACAACACACTCGACTTAGATTAAATCACATTGTCTATCAGTGATCAGTCTCTTTGAATGCATTATGCTCCGATAGCTTTATTCATCGTCTCCACTAAGTAAGGACAAACAAGCTTGAAACTGTAAATATGTTGCTTTGACTGAATGCAAAGACCAGAGAGTACAGTTGAAGCCATCTTAGGCCACTATGTTTTCATTTTTAAGCGGCATTTTGGGACAAAAACAATCTCCGTCCACACAAGCGTTTTAGCTCCAGTAGCAGATTTAATCTCCGTCTACATTAACACGTCTGACAACACATATCACATGACTGTTCACACACACCTGGCATGAACGTGTATACGTTTAAAATACAGAAAATACTTTGGAGAAAGAACAACAATGGTGAAAAGTACAGTAAGAGCAGGGATTTATCAGCTTGAAGCGACAACGAGGTGGAACTGTTATTGAAAGGTCTGTAATCTACCTAACCAATAGTAAGACTGACTGACGCGTGTCCTCGTTTCCAAATGTCTCCGTTCATGCCCATCCAGACTACAAAGCAACCCCGGAGTTTTCCAACCCAATCGGGGGCACCGGTGTTTCCAAATGTCTCTGTTTTAGGGGCTTGGCAACGTGGTAGTAGTGTGGATGCACCTCTTTTCAGCCGGATGTCTCTTTCCTTTAGCTTTCTCTGTGATGGCGTTCTAACCTCCGGCTGATTTGTGAGGACTCTGGTTAACTGCTCCTCAGATCTCTGCAGGGTAAATCCAGACAGCTAGCTAGACTATCTGTCCAATCGGAGTTGTCTGTTGCACGACTAAAACTACTTCTGAACGTACACATGTTCCACCAGAACAAGTTCCTTCCTGAGACTATTTAGCAGAGGCACCGTGGCTCCGTCTGGCACATAGTGCACATGACGAGTGTGATTGGTTTAAAGAAATGCCAATAAACCAGAGCACGTTTTTCTCCCATCCCAGAATGCTGTGTGGACTAACCAGACCTTCCTCCGCACCGCTGTGGAGGAGGGTCTAGCAATGCGAGACTAGGAGCTTGCAACACCTCTTGACATACAGAATACATACACCCCTCCCACCTCGCATAGCCTGATGTTCCAGGGGTGTGTAAGAGGTGGGGTACGGCTGAAAGCCAGTGTTTCATTACCATTTCACTTTTCTACTGAGAGCCCTGCAGGGGGGGATCTATGTGCTCGTACAGCAGGCAGTACAGTGGAAGTCAAATACTGCCTAAGCAGCCACTTCACCGGTGCACTGCAGTGCTCCGTATCTGTGGACACTGTGTCAACACATGAATTAAACATAGCGCTCAGTGGTTTTCCTACTTACAGCCACACTGTTGTACCACAGCACACAGCTGCCGAATGCCCATTTGTGGTTCTTTTTTTTCTTTATCTATATGTCTAATCTGCATTGTTTCATGAGCAACAGCAGAACATCTTTATGCTGCAGACTGCCGGTGGGAATCACAGGGTACCTCACAATACCTGAGACATGGCTCACGATACCGCTAAAATTACAATGCAGCAATTCTGTGATAATATGTTGCTAAACAATCCTATAATGATACTTTAGAATATCTATGGATAGAGAATGCCCGGGACAAGGTTAAGGACAAACTGCAAGTCCGAACTGATAGAAAACACCACACTTCTGCTGCACAAGGTTTTCAGTCTGGGAATTAAAATTACAGAACTACTAACGCATAAGCGTAATTTAAATATTGAATATAGGATAGAACAACCAACGCCAGTTCATGAAATGGTCATTTTGATTTATTGATTCGTGTACAGAGTACTTTTGCTTTTAATACTTTAACTACATTTTCCTGATGAAACTCACATACCTAAACTACTATTACCTACACTGGTTAAACCAGTCTGATCTGCTGGTTGGTAAACCAGTCTGATCTGCTGGTGATGTCTCCCAGCAGCTCAGACTGGAAACCTGTACGTTTATCTCTCCTGCTTCTGTTACAATTTTGCAGGCACCAATCACAAACTGGCTTATCCACCTGCTGCGCTATTGGCTGGTTTAACATGATGACGATAGAGAAGCGACCGAGCAGCTTCTTGTTTACATTCAACACGGCGGCCACCGAAGCGCAGCGACCCGTTGATGCCGCTGTCACTGCTACGTCACCCTTGTCGTTGGTCTGATATCCCAGCAAGCATGTACATGGTTATTTAGAAAAACGGAGAATTCTCCTCTGAAAACGATGCTTTCTAAAAACTCCGGCCAGAGTGGAGATTTGGGAAATCTTTGTTTGCACGTTTGCATGAAAACTGAGACAAACGGAGGTTTAGGCAGCCGAGGAAGTGAGGAAGAGGAGAGACAGGAAGTGATTGGTTGCTGTTTTCTGGATTCTGATTGGCTAACGTGGGCGTGAGCTTCTCGTTACACCGCCACCTACAGGTCCGGCGTGCTCTTGACGGCGTATATACACAGGTACATGGAAATGAACACTGACAGCTGTGCATGTTGTTAATTTTGAAAACGGAGAGGTTGAAATGTTCGTTTATGAAAATAACCGGCCACGTGTTAACGTAGTATGATTGGTTGAAGGACTATCCAATGGCGTACAGAGTCATGTGAACTGTGCCCGTTGGTCCCGCCTCTTATGCAGAGAGAACACAGAGCAGACTCCCCAGGCTGATGTTCACTCTCAACAGATGGAGCTGGTCTGGTGATAGCCAGACTAACTATTACCACTATAACTATTATAACTATCACTAATAACTAACTACTATAACTATCACCACAAGTAAAAAAAAAATGAATGCATGACAGAAAACACAGTGTGGTATTAGTACTTTTTGTAAGTAAAGGATCTGAATACTTCTTCCACCGCTGCAGAGGTGTTTGTAATCGCTGCAAGATTCAGTTCAGCCTTGTCACCCTCGGAGGAGGAGAATCTGCAGAAAGCCGGCTGGTATCACCACGGGACTCGTATCTGTGCTCAGTGCTCACGAGGCATGGGAAGCCCGGTGTGTTTCTCGCCGCTGACAGCAGCTACAGTCGCTGCCCTGCTTAGCTTTAATTGATCCTCCTCAGGGAGCCTTTGGCGAGAGCAGACTACCTGCTGGCTGCCTGCCCCCGACTTCTACCTGATGAAAAAGCTCGTAACTATGACAGCCTAGTGTCAGCGTGTATTACGATAATAATACAGTTCTCTATCAAATTACTCTTGTGGAAGGAAAATGTACATTTAATGGATTCCTCTGTCATTTTCTATGTAAAAACTTCTAAAGACTTAGAAATGCCCTGCGTCCATGTGTGTGATTTTGGGGGAAAAGATGACTCTTAGCAAACAGTTTTACTGTAATTAAATATCAATTATTTCTGTTTCTCTAAATGTATTTATTTTACTAAATTTTTATGAATTTCTTTTTTTTTTTTTCTTAACGGTCGTGATTTTAAACACGTCGTCAGCGCTGTGAAATGGTTGTGGTTTGGTTGTGTTTAGGCACCAAAACTACTCCCTCCTCCTCATCCCTTCCGCGCACTAACCCACACTAAATCCTTCTTGGTGGTTATTGGCTGGAAGACTGTTTGTTATGTTTGGTGGTGCAGGTTGGCCCAGTTTGTTTTGGTTGCCTTTTGTGAAGCCTGGGCTGTTTACAGAGACCACGTGTTCAGGGGACAGGCAGCTAGCAGATAGTGAGGAGATGTTTTTTACAGTGTGTTCAGGGGACAGGCAGCTAGCAGATAGTGAGGAGATGTTTTTTACAGTGTGTTCAGGGGACAGGCAGCTAGCAGATAGTGAGGAGATGTTTTTTACAGTGTGTTCAGGGGACAGGCAGCTAGCAGAGTGAGGAGATGTTTTTTACAGTGTGTTCAGGGGACAGGCAGCTAGCAGAGTGAGGAGATGTTTTTTACAGTGTGTTCAGGGGACAGGCAGCTAGCAGAGTGAGGAGATGTTTTTTACAGTGTGTTCAGGGGACAGGCAGCTAGCAGAGTGAGGAGATGTTTGCTGTATGTGACAAAAAATGTTGTAGCCTAAAAAACGCGTGACATCGCTTAGAGCACTTTTAAGTTTAAAATCTGACGTAACTTCACTTCCGATTGTTAACGTGATGCTGAACGTGACGTATGTAAAGTTAACATGACACAACCCCGGTCTCCTGGGGGAAAGTCCTGCGTTTGTTTGGTGTCAGGTGGACTGTTCCTACGTGTGTGTGACTGTGTGTTACTGTGTGTGTGTGTGTGTGTGTGTCCTGCAGGTCTCCAGTGATGGCAGGTGGACTGTTTGCCGTGGACAGGAAGTGGTTCTGGGAGCTGGGAGGATATGACACGGGTCTGGAGATCTGGGGAGGAGAGCAGTACGAGATCTCCTTCAAGGTAAAAACTTTCTTCACTTTTCCTCGTCAAGCAATGCCATCATCCTCTTTCCGTCACATCCATAATCACTCAGGACTTTTTGTTTCCCTAACCTTACTCACTTAGTTTTTGGTGCGGCCTAAACCTAACCAAGCCTTAGCCACATTCTGACGGGTCACAGATTTCTTTGTAACACCGGAAAAAGCCTGTGTTACTGACTCCAGCCAGGTAAAAGGTAGCAGGAGATTTCTTTATATAGGCCTACTTGTAATTTAATTTTAGAAGTTATGTGTTGTAGTTATGGCTGATACTGGGACAGGACCATTACACAAAAGAAGGAAATTTAATGAAGAGCAACTTAAAGCTAACCGGGAACGTGACACACGACGGCTCAAGAATCTGAGTCGATTTTCGTAAAGAAAAGATCTTTACGACAGCAGGTGTGGTATGACACTTGCCTTTGGTGTGGGAGATCTGGGTTTGATTCCCACTGCGGTACATCAACCAATGTGTCCCTGAGCAAGACACTTAACCCCTAGTTGCTCCAGAGGTGTGTGACCTCTGATATGCGGCCGCTAGAATCAACACAAACTGAAAGTAACTTTAATCCCTCCCACAGCTTGACCACTGCACGCTGTGATGCAGAAGTATAATCCACCATAACCCTGAAATATAAAGGATAACTTAACCCTGAGCAACAGGTGAGGGTTTCTAACATTTAGCGCTGCGAGTACGAAACTACCACCAGCCGTGAGCCGGGGCTCAGCCTGATGTGAAAAGCTCTTATGTTTTTAATACTGTTTTGAAGCTTATTTAAGTAATTACTGAGATAATATCCCATACCAAGGTTATTATTTGGCCCAAGATTATACTATTAAGTTTTGCTCTTGGCACATGCCTAGCTGTGCCTCTACTTTGTGCCCACAGATATTCAATTTGGTTTCCTTTATTATTAAGATCCCCATTAGGTGATACTGAGCGGACGGCCTAGTCTCCTGATGTGAGAAGATTAACAATCTCTCATGCTAATCCTTCCCACCAAACCGCTGCTCCCACAGACAGCCAGGCGCTGCTCGCATGAAACACAATCACTTTCATTCCCTGCTACAGTTAATCTAAAGCTCCATCCTGGTCACACTGGTATGGGAACATCAAGCATTTCCAGCTCACACAGTGAAAATATGTCGGCACATATAGGCAAACAGAGGCGATATGACCTCACATGCCGAGCGACGGAGCGAGAGCTTCAAATGGACGATGGATGTTTTTTCATATCGCTCCGGCAGATTGGAGTTTCAGTTATGCAAACATTTCTCCGAGACAGAGCTGCTCTGGGGGCAGAAATAATTAAACCTCTGTGGATGGAGCCAAGAGAAGTAGTTATTCAGAGTGAAAGTTAGTTAACTGGCAAAAAACTTTTTCTGAAAGCATACATTAACAAATAAAATGACATGGTGTTTTTTAGGTTCATTCCATTCAGATTGGTGTTGGGAGCCAGTACTAACCTCAAAGTATTATATTTCTGTTTCATATTGTGTTTACATGTATTGCTGCCAGCCTTTGGGTAGGTTATTATTATTCATGTAGTGGGGACAACCCAACACATTCTCCCTCCCATCTGGTAACATACGGACGCTTGGTCAGGAGTCTTTGTCGCTGTTATTACATAACACGCTTTATCTAAACGTGCTTGGTCGGGACTATTGGCGACGCTGTTATGTTGAGGAAAAGGTCGTGGGGGGGCTTACATTTCCGTGACACGCGGGAAGAACGGGACGGTTAAAGAAGAAAGAGACTTTAGGAAACGTGCCACGTGGGACCTGATCCCCGGTCTCCTGGGTGAAGGTCCTGTGTTTGACCCCCCCCCCCCCCCGACCAACCTCCCTACGAGGTATTTCCCCCTCACATACTACTCTCGAAATGCCGTGTAGCTGAAGGGAGATTTTTTTGTCTCTTCAGACGCTGACAGCCGCTGTCCAAACGTCCGTATGTTACGAGTTCGGAGCGAGAACGGGTTGGACAAACACGTTACCAGAGCCGCTGACAATCAGACCAACGATCCGGGTGACGTAGCAGCGACAGCTGCATCAACGGGTTGCTGCGCTTCAGTGGTCGCCATGTTGAATGTAAACAAGAAGCTGCTTGCCGTCGCTGAGCTATCGTCATCGTGTAGAGCCTCCTCAACGGTTGTGATTGGTGTAGAGCCGCCTCAACGGTTGTGATTGGTGTAAAGCCTCCTCAACGGTTGTGATTGGTGTAAAGCCGCCTCAACGGTTGTGATTGGTTTAGAGCCTCCTCAACGGCTTTGATTGGTGTAAAGCCTCCTCAACGGCTGTGATTGGTGTAAAGCCTCCTCAACGGTTGTGACTGGTTTAGAGCCTCCTTAACGGTTGTGATTGGTGTAGAGCCTCCTCAACGGTTGTGATTGGTGTAAAGCCTCCTCAACGGTTGTGATTGGTGTAGAGCCTCCTCAACGGTTGTGATTGGTTTAGAGCCTCCTCAACGGTTGTGATTGGTGTAGAGCCTCCTCAACGGTTGTGATTGGTGTAAAGCCTCCTCAACGGTTGTGATTGGTGTAAAGCCTCCTCAACGGCTGTGATTGGTTTAGAGCCTCCTCAACGGCTGTGATTGGTGTAAAGCCTCCTCAACGGTTGTGATTGGTTTAGAGCCTCCTCAACGGCTGTGATTGGTGTAAAGCCTCCTCAACGGTTGTGATTGGTTTAGAGCCTCCTCAACGGTTGTGATTGGTGTAGAGCCTCCTCAACGGCTGTGATTGGTGTAAAGCCTCCTCAACGGTTGTGATTGGTTTAGAGCCTCCTCAACGGCTGTGATTGGTGTAAAGCCTCCTCAACGGTTGTGATTGGTTTAGAGCCTCCTCAACGGCTGTGATTGGTGTAAAGCCGCCTCAATGGTTGTGATTGGTTTAAAGCCGCCTCAACGGTTGTGATTGGTTTAGAGCCTCCTTAACGGTTGTGATTGGTGTAGAGCCTCCTCAACGGTTGTGATTGGTGTAAAGCCTCCTCAACGGTTGTGATTGGTGTAGAGCCTCCTCAATGGTTGTGATTGGTGTAGAGCCTCCTCAACGGTTGTGATTGGTGTAAAGCCTCCTCAACGGTTGTGATTGGTGTAAAGCCTCCTCAACGGTTGTGATTGGTGTAGAGCCTCCTCAACGGTTGTGATTGGTGTAGAGCCTCCTCAACGGTTGTGATTGGTGTAGAGCCTCCTCAACGGTTGTGATTGGTTTAGAGCCTCCTCAACGGCTGTGATTGGTGTAAAGCCTCCTCAACGGTTGTGATTGGTTTAGAGCCTCCTCAACGGTTGTGATTGGTGTAAAGCCTCCTCAACGGCTTTGATTGGTGTAAAGCCTCCTCAACGGTTGTGATTGGTGTAAAGCCGCCTCAACGGTTGTGATTGGTTTAGAGCCTCCTCAACGGCTGTGATTGGTGTAAAGCCGCCTCAATGGTTGTGATTGGTTTAGAGCCTCCTTAACGGTTGTGATTGGTGTAGAGCCTCCTCAACGGTTGTGATTGGTGTAAAGCCTCCTCAACGGTTGTGATTGGTGTAGAGCCTCCTCAACAGTTGTGATTGGTGTAGAGCCGCCTCAATGGTTGTGATTGGTTTAGAGCCTCCTTAACGGTTGTGATTGGTGTAGAGCCTCCTCAACGGCTGTGATTGGTGTAAAGCCTCCTCAACGGTTGTGATTGGTTTAGAGCCTCCTCAACGGTTGTGATTGGTTTAGAGCCTCCTCAACGGTTGTGATTGGTTTAGAGCCTCCTCAACGGTTGTGATTGGTGTAAAGCCTCCTCAACGGTTGTGATTGGTGTAAAGCCTCCTCAACGGCTGTGATTGGTGTAAAGCCTCCTCAACGGTTGTGATTGGTTTAGAGCCTCCTCAACGGTTGTGATTGGTGTAAAGCCTCCTCAACGGTTGTGATTGGTGTAGAGCCTCCTCAACGGTTGTGATTGGTGTAAAGCCTCCTCAACGGCTGTGATTGGTGTAGAGACTCCTCAACGGCTGTGATTGGTGTAAAGCCTCCTCAACGGTTGTGATTGGTGTAGAGCCTCCTCAACGGTTGTGATTGGTGTAGAGCCACCTCAACGGTTGTGATTGGTGTAGAGCCACCTCAACGGTTGTGATTGGTGTAAAGCCTCCTCAACGGTTGTGATTGGTGTAAAGCCTCCTCAACGGTTGTGATTGGTGTAAAGCCTCCTCAACGGTTGTGATTGGTGTAAAGCCTCCTCAACGGTTGTGATTGGTGTAGAGCCACCTCAACGGTTGTGATTGGTGTAAAGCCTCCTCAACGGTTGTGATTGGTGTAAAGCCGCCTCAACGGTTGTGATTGGTGCCTCGATTTGGAGAAATTGGAAATGGGCTTGAATGGACTCTTAGCCAGACGGACTTGCAGAGCAAATCTCACATTTGGTTTCCCAGGCTAACCCATACATTCACTGAAGTCAACCTGACGTCAGGTCTTGGCAGGTGGACAGGAAGTTGACCAATGCCTCTACAACCGTATTGAACTTTGCGTTGTCCATGCCTACACCTGGAAATCATTCTATATGTACAAAATCATGTAGATTTCATGTTCCATTATTCCTGTCCATGTTCTTGGACTCCCCGCAGCTCCAGCCTGCCTCTAACCTTCAAATAGCATACGTCTTATTTACACATTAAAGGATTTCTCATACCTAACTGGTTTGTTTCCATGTTTAAATCTAGCCTTTCATTTCCCTACTTCACATTTTGCTATTGTCTTAAAAAACAAATCCCTTTTTCCATCTCGCCGGCTGTCTCTTAAGTCTTCCTTTCATCGCCATCCCCTTCATTGCCTCCCTTTCTTTCTCAAGGTTTATTTTCAGCGTAGCGAGCCAAGAGGGAGAATCACCACTGCTGTCTTCATTATAGTCGGAGGATTAAAACGAGGATCCTCTGCTGGATGTGTCTGTTCTGTGAGATAGACAAGGGGAAGGAAAAGAAACAAGATAAAATTACTTGAGCCAATCACATTAGGTGCATTAAAAGATATTAAAATCTCATTGTATGATTTCAATATTTCAGAAAGACAGCATGCATTGTTTTCCTGAACAGCGTTAGCAGTTAGTTTTTGCCATTGTTTCTTCCTATACAAGCTGAATTACTGGTTACTAATCATAAGATGTCATAAGATACTAAACAAAAGACTCATGCCAGCGGCTCGGTCGTTATTTAGTCTCGCATAGCCAGCTCTACCAGACTAGTCTGTCTCTCTCAGGGTTTCTGCATGCTCTTAAAAAGACTTAAAAAGTCTAAACTTCACTGAAGTATTGTGTTCTAGGTCCTACATCATTTTAAACAGGTCTTCATTTTCCTACGTCTAAGCTCATTGTAGTTCTCAAATATAACTTGCTGTATCTGTACAGATGATTATTACTGCCATTATTATTAATGTCACTTTTATTCAACTGGAACACATTTATTTACTTTGCAAGTACTTTATGATGTTATATAGGTCTTACATTTCATTCATAAAGGTCTTAAAAAGTCCTTAATTTGACTTGGTAAAACCTGCAGAAACCCAGTCTCTCACCTGACCCTGCTGCTCAGGTGAAGTCAGCTCACCATCATATCATAATTTGGTTTTTGCGCTGTGTTCCCTTTGCCATTTCATCTTTATTGCCTCTCACTCTGAATTCACTCGTCTCTCTCCTCTTGGTCTCCGAGGATTTATAAGCCTGTTAGAACCGTACGTCATGCCTCTTTCTTCTTAGCCATCAGTCTCCTCGCTTCTCCTTGATCGTCTCCTTCCTTCACCTCCCTTCTACCTTTCCACAACTTTCTAAAAACTTTCTCTTGACAATATTCTGCACTGTGCATATTTATTTATATTTTTCACTGTGTCACCTCCTACTGTTCAATATACCCAAGGGCGTAGCGGACACGGGGTAGTGGGGCGGACATGCACCCCGCACTTTCCATGTCGGTGCCCTCTGTCCCCTACACTTCCAACTACGGGTGTTGAAATTAATTATTGTGTCGACATTGACAGACAATAATGGATTATTGCCTACCCGTTGATTTTACGGTTGCTGCTTTTTTAGTTTTTTGCCTTTTGTCTTCTGTGTTCAGACGCCGCTACATTCAGGAAGTATCTTTTTTATAAGCAGATGCCATAAAAAGGGGACTTCACATATATCTGACAGCTTGAATTTGTTGATGAAAACCATGTGTAGCAACATATAATAAATTTGAGGAGGTGACGCATCGTGATGTATTGTGATGCATCGGGATATCGAATCATATCGAACCGTTGACGGGATAATCACAATCAAATTGAATCGTGAGACCAGTGAAGAGTCACACCCCTACTTACAGCACGTCTGAGTTGATTTGAATGCAATATAAGTAGACGAGTGTGCACATTACTCAAGTTGGGTCAGTTGATTTATAGACTCATGGATATAGGCAATAATAAAGTAAAATATATATATATATATATATATATATATATATATATATATATATATATATATATATATATATATATATATATATATACAAAAAAATATAGGGAGGAAAATGCATTAAATGCAATATTTAAGATCAATGTATATGATGGAATAGTGGCATTAGAATGTGCCAGATGCCACCAAATTTGGGCTGTTATGGCCAAACATTTCTCCCGGGGAGGGCATGACCCCAGACCCCCCTGCACTACCCCAAAATGTTGGTGTTTGCATCAATCATAAATGAAATGTAGCTACTTGGAATCCGAATGGGAGAGGATCTTTTCAATAAAAATCCTCCTCCTGAAAAATCTGTCCCCCTCACTTCTGAAATCCTGGCTACGCCCCTGAAAATACATCTGCACCTTATCTCATCTGTATATCTGTATTTGTTTTCCCCCTGTCTGTATATATTAGAGGTGTTATAGTGTACAATATTACTATTGTTACTCTTATTCTTATTTTTCTATTTCTCATAATATTTTATATATTTTTATATTATTTCGTGTTCAGCTGTGTTTGAATTGTTGCGCTGCGGGATCAAAAAAGTCTTTGAATGCTAAGATGGACAAAGCTATATATACGATGTAGCTCCGCCTGATGAAATCTCTCTCTCTCTCTCTCCAGGTGTGGATGTGTGGTGGTCGGATGGAGGACATCCCTTGCTCCAGGGTGGGACACATCTACAGGAAGTACGTCCCCTACAAAGTCCCTGGTGGGATCAGCTTGGCCAAGGTGATTTTTCACACTGTACCGTATGCCTCCACAGGTCACGACAACATACAACACAGCAGATCAGTCACAGATTTTCCGAGGTGTCATACAGAGCTTCAGTGGCAGTACAATGCTGTTAGATCACCTCTATACATCTGAGGTCTGGGGATTGAACCGACGACCTCCCGGTCACAAGCTCGCTTCTTTAACCTTTAGACCACCACTGCCTGAGTAAGTAGGACTAATCTTTAAGATTGACAGCAGGGATAATTAAAGCCTAATGGAAAACAGATCCCATGTTGTATAATCATGTGAGCTCAGGCAGGAATAAGCACAGTGTACACCTGCTGTCTCTGTCCACTGAGCTCAGGCTGTTCTCATGAACCTGTCAGGGTTGTTGGTTTTTCTTGTTTTATTTTGTTAATTCATTCCCTGTGTGTCACTGTTTCCCTGTTATTTGTTCATGGTTATGTGTTACCCGTGTTCTTTCTGTGTTCCCTGTTTTGTTTTCCTACTTCCATCCTTGTGTATGATTTCATGCTTCAGTTTCCGGTTTTATTTTGTAGTCTCTGTTTCTCCTGTGTCATGTCTTGTTTGACTTCCTGCCTTGTGTGTTTTCCTGCCTTTGTGATTGTCTGCCCCGCCCTGATGTGTTCCACCTGTTCTTCAGCCCTCATGTCACCTGTCCCTCGTTACCTGGTGTATTTAGTCTCTCTGCTCTCTTTGTCTGGTGTCTGAATGTCTGTTTTTTTCTCCATCTATCTTTCGGTCTTTCCCTGTGTAGTTTATTCCTAGGGATTTGGTTATTATTGTTTTTTTAGTTTTCCAAGTGTATTTGTTTTTGTTTGGATCCCTTTTCCATTTTCTTTACCTGGACACCTTTTGTTGTAGCCGCTTTTTAATTTCATAAACCTTTGAAACCTTCACGCTGCCTCCTCGCCTGCATTCTGGGTCCAAGCCTGCACGAAACCCTGACAGAACCATTCGTACGTGTAGCTACGAATAGTAATCCACTGTAATTTGTATGTATATCACGTATTCCATAAAAACATAAGGCTTTTAAGCAGGGCAGGGGAGTTAATGTTCCAGGGAAAACACAAAACTTTCACCCTGCAAACGTGTGTTTGCGTCCCAGAAGTAGGGGGTAACCTTCTCATCTTTAAGTTTGTCACTATCACCTCGTCTTCGGCAACCATTCTGACTGGTATTCAGATTGGTTTCTCATGAGCACGAGATACTTTCACATGCTCACGAGAAAAGTATCTCGTGCTCACCAGAAAGTTTCTTGTGCGCACAAGAAATACAATAATCCCCCATGTCCATTAGTTCCATCCAGTTATAGGACTTAAAAGTGATTAAAAAAAAATGGTAAAAATGAACGCCACAGACGTCAGGATATCCGGACGTTTAGTGCCTTGTATTGGCCAAGCTCCAAAAAACATTGGATCTGACACTTCTGATAATGCCTTTTCAAAAAATCCACATTTTTCAATCTCAATGCCCCAAGTTTGTTAAGCAGCTCTGTTAAAGAAAGTGTAGTCTCCAAGCCCAAGCCTGATGGCATTCAACAGTTCCACAGGCCGACTGGTAGTCGTAATAACAGTTTCTTCTAAGCTGGAGCACTGGTTAATTTAAATATTTCCCATTCATCAGGTCTGAATGTAATAATTCCATTGTCAGGTTTTCTGTGGCTTTTGAATGGCACAGACTGCAAAGCTCGTTCACAGCAACAATAAAGTATCTCACATGTTTATAATACTCCAATTATATTAGCAGCTCCTCTTTATTGCATCTCTTTTTGTTCGTGTGTCTCTTTAAAAAAGCTCTTATCAGTAAGATTAAACAACAAATTAACCAAAATCCAATTATGCTCTTGCAATATTAAAAAGGCCATCTTATCACACACACAGACACACACGCACACACACACACACACACACACATACACACAGAGACACACACACGTGCACACACACACGTACACACAGAGACACACACACGCACACACACGCACACACACACACTGTAAAAATAACTTTTGTCCTTTAAGTGCAACAAACAGTGAAACTAAAACAAGGTCTAACTAAATACATTTTGTCTAATTATCACATTTGTCTAATTAAAATGTAAGTGCACAAATTAACACAAACACTACACGTATGCAAACTAGGGTTGGGAATCACCGTACTGATAAAAACGCCTGTGAAAAGGTTAAGTGAAGTTTTTTTCTCTTTGTTCACTGCAAGTCCAAACATTTAGAAAACATTTCTGCAGCACAAGTTTTTCAGTCTGGAAATTAAAATGACACAAGCATAGAGCAACTATGGGTCCAGTTTTTGGACTTAAACGTGGCTGGGGCATCTGTTATTTTCCTCAAACTGCTGTCCGCCATCCCGATGAAAACCTCTTCCTCTTCAGCTAGTTCACTTCTCTTCAAGTTTCCCTCCTTTGTGTGTTGAGCGCCACCTCGAGGAGCCGTGAAGGAGCCTCGCTCGGAGCAGGAAATCTATTCAGAGTGCCGTATTTTATTTATTAAAATATCGATATTTGGCACCAATGCATCGTTCTTGTATCGCACAAAGAAGGACAACAATATATTGCTGTATTGACATTTTGTCCCACCCCTACTGCAGACAGATGAACGGCCCAGTTGGCCTTCAACTGGCCCTCTTTGTCTCTTGCCTGTTGTGGAAAAAACAAAAGTGACAAAAACGTCCAATAAAGTGATCAAACGTTTGAAAAAACCACCAAAACTTTGAAAAAAGCGACAAAAACATTAAGGCGACTAAAACTTTGAAAAAAGCTACACCTCAAGGCGCTATTCATTAAGATATGGATATTCATCACCAGCGTATCGGTTATTGGATCGCACGATGGACAACTATATATTGCTGTATCGATAGTATGTCCCACCCCTAACTCATACTGTACACACACACACACATCGCCCTAGTGTGAGCTCGTCTTTAAGTGGTGCAGCATAACAAAGGGCAGCGTTTTCCGTATGAACGTCTTCTACTGAGTACTTTACTCTTTGTCCTCCGTGCACGGGTGAACTTTACAGTCGGCTCAGCATCTACTGACACAAGACCACCAGACGAGAGGCAGCAGTGTGCAGTGTATCCACTATCTCCAACATATAGCCTTTGCAGGTGTAAGTGTGAAGAATGAGCTTGAGTGTTTTGTCCTTTGTATGCTTCAAAGTACCTACACACATAGAATGAGAAATTGTCTTAAAGTGCTTTACATCTGGGCTGTATGATGTATGCGTCGCTCTGCCACAGCCTGGAACTTGGCTCAGTATGCAAACGAGAGGCACTCACCTTTGTTTTGACTTTTTATTCTGACCAACTGGACCTCAGTGGAATGCTGATGGTCCTGAATCCGCCTGACTGCATTTATATAAAAGGTACTAAAGACGAACTTGAACACATTTGAAATTGCTGTTACATGCTGAGGGCCTCATTTACTAACACTAGCGCAGTTTACGCTGCGTCTGTTTATGCGAGTTTGGTAATAGCGCACGCTATGCTTCCACATTTTGCGTAGTATTTATCAACCCTGACACCCATCAGCCAATCAGCGTCTTTCTCCGCCCACTAGACCGTACACGGCCCTGTAGCAAAGCTACTGGTGCTATGATACGGCTGATCAGGCGGCCATATTCCCACTGCTGATGCTATGACGTTTGAAATGATCCTGATGATATTTGTAACGTAGCGAGGAGTTTAACAACTGCTGGGATGGAAGGTGAACGCTGAGTCGGGGATATGATGTCATCTTTGATTTCTTCCAGTAACTGTAATATTGCACGGCTGCTTAATCGCTTCATGATTTCGTGTTCACTCCACTGACAAAGTGTGATCCTTGTGTTAAAAATATTCTCAGCCTGGTCTATGTCTTCATCTTGCTCTGATTATTGCTGCCATTTCACCAGCGGCATATATGCTTACAAGGAAACCTGATGACGGCTGGTTAGACCTGCTTTTAAGAGGCGGAGAATTTCCCCCGGCAGAATAGAGGCGCGCTCTTACTGGCAGTCTTTGTAAATACCATGGAATACATGGAATACAATGGAACATTTGCACCCTGCAAAAAACAACGCCACATACAATATTAGATGACGTTAACTGTGAGCTATTTAAAATAGCTGGTACATGGTTAAATGTAATTTGCTGTTACCAGTGTATCTCCGTGTGTACTTTGTCTACAGCAATCCCACCAATCAGTCCCAAAACGTCCCAGTTAGAGAGGAAATGACCTCGACATATTCTTTATAAAACGTCCCAGTTAGAGAGGAAATGACCTCGACATATTCTTTATAAATCTTTACAATCATTCCTTGAAATAACCGAGCAGACCTGTCTTGTTGAACGATCCAAATTTTCTTAACTTGTAATTTTCAGCGTGTAGCTCGCTAGCTTGAAGGTTGTGGTTGTTTCCTGCATCGGAGGGATTTTGAGAACTGCAGCACAAAGAGAGAGGAAGATGAGGGACAAAGCCTTCCGTTGATCCAGACTATTCCGAGGCAATAAATGGATGCCATTGTTGGAGCAGTCTCCCTGAGAATAATCTACAGCACTAACAGCAGACTGTGTAAACATGTATGTTCACAAAACAGTCCAATGTGGTTCCACAAGATCATCCTCACTGCCAGGGTCTGTGGATGTTGTGTTTATTTGTGGGAGGCTCTGAGACATTCTGGCAGAGTTTAGATGCCTGCTTAGAAATGTGGGCTGTTTCATGAATGAATTTAAATTGTCACTCTCACTCTCCCCTTTGAATTCAGAACCTAAAGCGTGTGGCGGAGGTGTGGATGGATGAATACGCCGAATACGTCTACCAGCGCCGGCCCGAGTACCGCCACCTGTCAGCGGGCGACATGACGGCCCAGAAGGAGCTGAGGAACCGGCTCAACTGCAAGAACTTCAAGTGGTTCATGAGGGAGGTGGCCTGGGATCTGCCCAAGCACTACCCACCGGTGGAGCCCCCTGCTGCCGCGTGGGGAGAGGTAAGGAATGGTTTATGAAACTGCTTTAAGTGTGGTCCAAGGTAGAAAACATACAGAGCAATATACACAGATTTGGAAATGTTTATGTGCACCCATGCTTGCACGCACAACTATAAACCAACAGAGCATAAAGGTAGTATCTTAACTTATTATCTAAACTTCCTGATGGATGGATGGATGGATGGATGGATGGGACCTTAAAAGGTTGCCCATCTCTAGATCTTGAGCAGATCAGTAAATCAAACTTAATTTGCGCAGCACATTTAATCTTATATGCTCTAATGCACAGCTGACTGACAGGTGCATGGAAGAATGAAGTCATCTGATAATGAAGCACTAACACTGCCCAGAAATAAAAAGAAAATCTGCCGAGACAAAGTAAGACGAATAACAATATCAAAGGAAGTAGGAAATGAGTATAAACCACTGAAACTGAAAACAGAGCTTTTCTAATGCCTAAAGGCTCCTTCCCCAGCTCTAATTCTCAGAACAACCAAACAGTTTGAAATTAGTATATCTACCATGACCATGCTCTGTGAGCTCATCATTGAGGTATTCTGAATGAAGGCATGGCTCTACTGTATTTACAAATCAATAAACCACTTCCTTCACCTTTATGTGTATACACAGGGGCGGAGAGTGTGTGTGTGTGTGTGGGGGGGGGGGCGTGGGCGTAGTAGCCCTGAATGTTTTCTCAAAAGTCCTGAATCCTTTAGGCTGACTATACTGTCCTTTAAGAGCTATAGCGGGCTCCCTTTTAAAGATAGAGATATTGGTACCATCCATGTCGTGCTAGCTTGTGGGTTATGGAGCTAGGTAGCGCTCCAACGTTGGGCTTAAGTTTGTCGAGGCAAAAACTGACATGGCCATTTTCAAAGGGGTCCCTTGACCTCTGACCTCCAGATATCTAAACGTAAATGGGTTCTATGGGTACCCAGGATTTCCCCCTTTACAGACATGCTCAGCAGTCATGTGTTTTAGAAATGATGTACAGATTTGAAGGCATTCTATTATTAAATTGCTTGAAAAATAGTACAAATATCTGCCATAAATGGGAAAACATTCACCCTGGGAAGCCATGCCCCCGGACCCCCTTAGGTCTGAGCTGAGCCACGGATGTTTACAACATGTAGCTCCGCCCCTTTATACACATTGTTAAAATTATTGTATTGTTCATACAAGAGTCAGACTCTGCAGATCTAGGTGGGTGCAGGCAGGAAAACGATCTCTACTGATGATTGCTGTGAATGAAGATTGGATTGAGCTGTAGAGTGATCTGTATGTAGCACACACACTTTATTGTGCTATGAAGTGTCTTGACTTGAAATAGTAGGTGGAGTTTTCCAGACTTAAATGAGCGGCGTGCATCGAACTGGAGATAGCAAAGTTCCCAGTGGTAACAGTGATGAAACATTTTTGCAATAACACAGGATATTTGCCTTCTCCTCCTGCATGCTGCAACTATCATCCGAGCATCTTGGGTGCACAGCCAGGGGCCAAACATGCCTTTGGGCCCTTCCAAGTGTAAAAAAATAAACGGCAAATGTAGGTTCATGTTCAGTTGTGTATTACAAAAGGAGGTGTGATCAAATCCTTTTACACAAGGACATTGGTAAGAGTGGATATATACTGAAATAGGATTATTATACGCCGATCCAAGGACAGTATTACCCACATGTCATTTTATAAGAAATGTCTGATTAATACAGTGGCAAGCAGATCCACAGCACACGTGATCTGTGTAATAAATCAACGTTTCAGACTTAAAGGCAGGGTTGGTAATGTTGAAAAGCTAGCAAGATTTGGAAGAAGCATCTCCTCGAGGCTCCGTCTAGCCCCTCCCCGTGTTCTCGGGGCTCCGCCCACACACAGACGTGCACTAGCACCGCTGGGTCGCAGCGTCACAGCAGAGCGGAGAAAGGAGTTTTACTTCATGTCTCATTCCCCAATAAGGGGACGACGCGCATTGGCATCAGGCTCGTACACGGGAGGGGTAGAGTACGCGCAGCGGGCAACAAGGCATTTCATTGGTTCTTTCCAAGCGGACCGCGAGGCAATGATTGGTGGGAATTTTTACAGGATTACAGCAGCTACAGATGACGGATTTGTTTTACTCATCTTTCAGAGCCCATAAGTTATTTATTGCTGTCGGGAAGTAAAGACCATTTCAAACAATATATAACGTGCATATTGGAAATAGTTACCAAGTTACCATGGCCTTACATTAAAAACACAGGGGCCCTGCAGTAGTCCCTGTTTTTGTGACTCCATGTCTTCTTGTGTGTGTTTTGCAGATTCGGAACGTGGGCAGTGGGATGTGTATGGAGATCAAACACTTTGTGTCAGGGAGCCCCATCCGCCTGGAGAGCTGCGTGAAAGGGCGGGGCGAGGTGGCCTGGAGTCATGGACAGGTGAGGGGCATTCAGCACTTTCAAATTTCTCATGAGGTCTCAGTTTCCTGACTGCATGAAGTGCTAACAGGACCATGACACATGAACACGCTCTAGCAGGGGATAATGGTTAGACTGTAGACTGAAGAAATAGCACATGTTCCTTCCCGAGGCTATTATGCTGAGGTAGCGTTATTCCGCCCGAGACGATTGTGATTGGTTTAAAGAAATTCCAATAAACCAGAGCACGTTTTTCTCCCATCCAGGAATGCTGTGTGGACTAGCCAGACCTTCCTCCGCAGCGCTGTGGAGGAGGGTCTGGCTATGCGAGACTACTGTTAGCATGCCAATATGCAAACAGGCTAACATGCTAAACATTACTGTACATGATAATATAACATTAATGTTAACATGATAATAATTGCATAGTTGCTGTCAATGACGTGTATGTCACGCAAATTTGGCTTGTGTATGCTAAGCAAATCAACATGAAGTCATAATTCTTGCTTAACAACCTTTCCAACATGTGACACACTCTCTCATACATTCATCTCAGATAAGGAAAACTGCTCAAAGAATCACTGCAGTAGGGAAAGAAATGCTAGAAACCTCAGGAAGAGCAGTGGAGGATGATGTTTGTTACAGCTGAGATGTGTTCCCTGCAGGTGTTAACATTTGGTTGGAGGGAGGATATTCGGGTGGGTGACCCCGTGCACACAAGGAAGGTCTGCTTCGACGCCGTGTCCCACAGCAGCCCCGTCACCCTGTACGACTGCCACGGCATGAAGGGGAACCAGCTGTGGCGCTACAGAGAGGTATGGCAGAGTAAAGTGGACAGTTTGGAGTTCAATATTTGTAGAAAATGGTTGTATTTACCGCTGTATCCTCTTTTCAGCATTCCAATCTGAGCTGCTGTTGTGATGTCTTGGGTTAGCTAAGCATCATTTAAATCAATTAATAATCCCAACATAATGGTGACCATCTGTTAATGATTTAATGGACTTCATGTGAGAGAAAATTGGCCCTGTTCCTGTTTCTTGACAGCAACTATGCGATGTGATTCTAGCATCTTTCAGCTTATTCTTCTGGCTCCTTTTGTTTGAACAGTGGGACAATCCTGCGAGTCTGCTGCTGTCAGCGCCCTGCGCTCACACCAATGGGCGTGCAAAAGTCAGACATTTTCAAAAGACCCAGTGGCTTTAAAGCTACTCTAGTCAATATTTGTGAACATAATGAAACATTTAATGAATGCTTTAAAGAGTCAGCTATTTCCCTAAAACCAGAGCTAAGAGGAAGGGGGGACGTCAGGAGTGAAGGTTTTTGATGGATGTTTTGAACAGACTTAAACATTTTAGCTAAATCTTGGCCCTATGTCTTTGCCCCTGGGGCATTTTTGTCAAATTCAAGTGTTGGAAGAGTGGTATATAATGTTTTAACATAACAAATCACAGCGGAACTAGTTGTATTTATTTGCAAGAATGTAATGCAAACTATGTTGTTTAATAGGTTACCAAAATGCCCCCAAAGTCACATCAAGAAGGAAATGAATATCTTCTGAAAAGGTTGAGGACTTAATAGAGCTGTTCTTTAACCTGCTCTCCGTCCTGCAGGATAAGAGTCTGTACCACCCCGTCAGCAACAGCTGCATCGACAGCAGCGCGAGCGAGCGGCGAGTCTTCATGAACACGTGCGACGCGTCCTCGGCCAGCCAGCAGTGGCTGTTTGAGAGAACCAACGCCACCGTGCTGGAGCACTTCAACCGGGGGGGCGCCAACTGAGGCGCTGCAGCGTCTTTTAAAGGAAAAGACCGTGAAGCAACGATCACCTTTGATCAGGTGATTGATGGTTGTTTTACAACAAAATTATGCTTTCTTATAGGGCACGATATGAGGAAAATATGTGGTATGTAACGTTAAATATCGCAATAACGATATTGCTTGCGATAGATACACAGATATAAAGGTCTACTCAGTTCTGCTAAATTACAACAAACTGCTTGTTGAACTTAAAACAAATGAAATAAAATAATTTCCACAATTCTTTTATTGAACAAAATGAACATTGAATTGAATATAAAAACACCACTAAATAAAGTGACAGTTACATGTTAATAACCACTTTTACTGGTAATTTCTCTCAACTAACAACTACCAGCCTGCGCCGGTTATTTGTGTGACAGAGGTGGGCGCTGTGCACATTGTATGCACACTCAAATTAGCTGTGCATTGTGGGTATTAACCGCGCAGTGGCAATTATAGTAACAATACAGATAATGGAACTATGACTAGAAATAATAGTTGTAGCAGTTCAGGGCGTAGCGCGGCGTAGAGCAGGACCACGGCGGCAGGAAGCAGAGGAGGGAAGGGCTGCCGTGTCTGCAGCTATAACCCTCCCCTGCCAATCAGCAGCATTATAAGATATTGGTAGAAGCATGCTGCGTGTTTATAGGCTTACTGTTGCTGGTGAGATTTACTCCTTAGGTTTGGAAATTTGGTTTTGAATGACGCAGCATTTTTCAATAGCCAGCCCAGTGCACTATTTCTGTGATAGAGAACGGTTTTGAACGCTAATCGTGCGTCTGTTTCACTGTCTAGATAAGAATGGAAGCTACAAGTGAGTTTTGTGCTGCTTCAGAAACATTCCCCGTGGCCAGCAGTGATCCGGTGTGCCGGTTGAGAGCAGAAGAGCTGGTCGGACCACACACAACATCACCACCTCATACCAGCTCGGGATGAGCAAGAAGGTAAAAGAAAGACAAGTCAATCTACAGTCAATTAAAGATCACACACTTACAAATACTGAAACAAATCATTTTGAAAAATCTATATTTCATTCATTATCTCTATTCTGTCCTTCCTTCAGGGTGGGAAAAACCACGGAGGAACCTGATTGTCCTCTGGAATCACAGGAAACACGGAGCTCTTACAGACTTTCCAAGAGACAAAAACACAAACTCAAACTCTGCTGGATTTAATTGTTGACTATTTGTTTGCCTCTTTGATTATCGCCTTAACGATTCCAACAATGGGTAATACCTGCTGCCTATGTTTTCACCCAATGAACCAAAACAGCATATGGTGACATATGTGGGACTAACAACAAACATAACAAAAACAGATGAATTGCAAGAATATGTTTTTTATAGAAGCAACACAATCTTGTACAGACTCATCTTTAAAGTGCAATTCTTTTTTTTCTACTGAGCAATGAAGCAACACAATTACATCATGTCCATTCTATCACAAGTTGATTTTTGTTTTCATTTCAAGCTTATTTTTTAATATCTAGACAATCTGCAGGTACCATTCTGCTCACACAGGTTCACAGGTTCCGTACAGGCCTGAGAGAAACATATACACTTTATATCAAATCAATATCTCTTCAGCTGGGAGAGACTTCATTTAAGATTGAGAAGTTTGATTAACATGGTGCACAATAAGTTGTGAGTTCGACTCCGGCCTGCGGCCCTTTGCTGCTTGTCATTCTCTCCCCTTTCATGTTCAGCTGTCCTATAAATAAAGGCCTAAAATGCCCCCCAAAAAGAAAAAAGTCTTGACTCATAGTAATAAGCATTTGTTAAAAGAAAACCTTGTAATTGAAATGAAAAGGTCATCAGAGCTGAAGATGAATGTCATCCACAGTGAATACATTTACATGATAATGAAACTAAGATTACTAATATATGTTCTTATCTTACACGTCTCAAACACGCAGTGTGCCCACTCTCGAGCAGCGTGCACTCGGACCCCTCAGGTCCTTGACTCAGCACCGGTATATGAGCAAAGACGTTTTATTGGAAATCTGATCTAACCCGAGGTCACACAATCATCACCTGTGTTCCGTCTGGGGAGGAAATCTGCACAGCACGCTCACATTTCCCTAAAAAGAACAGCAGCTGCCCGTGCCCGAACATCATTTTCCACTTTCACTTATTTTTACTGACAGTGAGTCATCCACCTGACTGGCAATTCCAACAATATTCCAGTATCTTATTGCTCTACCCATTGTCTTCTTTGCACACTATTGCTCTCTAATCACCAGATGTTCCATATAACTCTTCTGGTAGTCAGAAAATGTAATTTCACTAAAGACCAAAAACTTTGTTTCATAATTTTGAGAATACACATGCATACAGCTTCAGACTTCTATACAAAGTACAAATGCTAATGTGATTACATTAATAGAAAAGCTTTCAAACTCAAACTCTCGTGGCTGTAGTAATTATTGTAATTATTCTTTTAAACAATCATTACAGATCTCTTGAGTAGGGCTGCAGCTGCCAGATATTAAATTTTTAATGCAACTGCCTAATATTTTCCCATTTGACCTCCAAATATCTATTATTTCCAAATATCAAATTTTGGCCAAATTGTAAAAATATTAAAAAAGATAAAGAAATACAACTGGGGCTCCTGGGTAGCTCACTTGGTTGAGGGTACAGAGGCTCAGACCTTGCCACAGCAGCCGGGGGTTAGATTCTAACCTGCGGCCCTTTGCTGCATGTCATTCCCCCTCTCTGTACCCTTTCATATCTTCAACCGTCCTATTAAAAATGGCCTAAAATGCCCAATTATTTGTATGCTTCAGCACAAGTGGTACTGCTGCTTTCATCATCGTGCCTGGACTTGAATCCCATCAGATCCCATCACGCCTCGGCTTTTGGAATTCGCAGCTCAAAAAGTAAAATAAAAAACCTGAGATTGTGTTGACTTCTCACTTCTGAAAGAATGAAGATAAACACAAAGGAAACTGTCATCTGCCGTGCATGTGTTTTGCTGATCACTGACTCTACATTGGCCCTCTCACACTATTCATTTCCACTTAGTGAGAAGTCAACATAATCTCGGATATTTATTTGACTTTATGAGCTGCGAATTCCAAAAGCCGAGGCGGGATGGGATCTGATGGGATTCAATTCCAGGCCAGGCAGAAGGCACAATGATTAAAGGAGCAGTACGACTTGTACTGAAGCATAAAAATAAGTAGTTGAAAGAATAAAGACAAACATGAAGGGAACTGTCATCAGTCGTGTTGTCTTTTGATGACCACTGAAATCCTCAGTGGGCTTTTCCACACAATTAATTCAAGCTTAATGATGGTAGACAGTAGTCTGGCTACCACCAGACCAGCTCCATGTTTAATGACTGAACATCAGTCTGGGGAGTCTGCTCTGTATTTTCTCTGCACAAGAGGCGGGACCAACGGGCGTAGTTCAGATGACTCTGTACGCCATTGGATAGTCCTTCAACCAATGAGAGCAACGATCCGGGTGACGTAGCAGCAACAGCGGCATCAACGGGTTGCTGCGTTTGGGCGGCCGCCATGTTGAATGTAAACAAGAAGCTGCTTGGTCGCCAATAGCGCGCCAGGTGGATAAGCCAGTTTGTGATTGGTTCCTGCAAATTTGTAACGGAAGAAGGAGAATTAAACGTACAGGTTTCCAGTCTGAGCTGCTGGGAGACATCACATCACCAGCAGATCAGACTGGTTTAACCAGTCCAGGTAGACAGACTCTCATTGGTTGTGTTGCTCTCAAGTGAAGTGTGTTTAAAGTCACATACGTTTTAATTAATTTGAATATTCGTGTCCACTTTCTGCAACATTACTGTGAGCGCTGTTTGAAAAAGAAGTGTGATTGAAACTTTGACATCTGAAGCTCTCAACAAATGCAGAGACAATCAGAAGTGGATGGCAGGTAATCGTCACAGTTACTGACTCTGGAGCTGTACGCTTAATGCACTGTGTCGAGTCAATTTTACAAAAGGGGGCGAGACCCACTTTCATTTAAATTCCATTTCTAACACATAGCTGATAACTCATATTATGACCCGGTAAATTGCTTTTGATGATGTGCAATATGAACATCAGGCAGCATGAAATGGAAAGATGGATGTGAGCCGGGGCTGAACGATATGAGGAAAATATGCGATCAATATCGCGATATTACTTGCGTTGAATAAACAGATGTGAAAAAAAGTGTACTTCGTTTTGGCTGCTGTCAGTATTCTGCAATTTTTGAATTTAAAACAAGTGAAAGGAAATCATTTCCAACGTTCTTTCATTGAACAAAAAAAAAAAAAAAGTGACTTATGCTGGCCCATGCCTAGTATTAACCAGGCTAATAGTAGTATTAGTCACGTGTAGGACGTAAGACTGCAAGAGTCCTTTTTAAATGAAATATGAAACAACTACTAGGGAAAGTGCTGTTTCTCTCTCCGGGGGAACCGCTTGCTGCTTGTCTGACTAATAACCAAACGCTGCTCCCGCCTTCTGATTGGCTCAGTCCGGGGAGCCAGGAGAGGTGTGACCGGCCCGCTCTGCTCATGACCTATCAGCTGAATAATTACAGCTAACCCCCTTCTCCAGAGGGCTTTGGTGCTATAAACGGCCCCGCTGTCACACACTAATGGGAAATCACGGCCCCGGCAGCGTCGCGGTGGCAGGCTCGAGTCGCCGGGGACCCGGGTGGACGTATTGGGGTCAAATCCTTTAACTCGCTGTTACAAGAAAAAATCAGATTGGATCTGTTCTACACAAGGTGTCTTCATGACGTGGCTCCATGTTTGTGCAGAGTAAAGTTGGGATGTTTTTGTTTTTTTCTCTCTACGTTGACAAAGAACTTCTATGTACGTCACATGATTTCATTCTGCATGAGACATGTGACACTGCAACGCATTCTCATGAACGGGTCCGTACGCATTCGTACGGAAACTTATGCACACCAATTTGTACAATATCCTGTGAAAATAGGCGGTCACGTGATGCCGGCTCCAGCGCTCTGGGCTGTCGCTCGTATCAGCAGCAGTTTCTAGTTGAGTTTAGCCGAGAAAGCGTTACTGGGAGCCGGTTAGAGAGCACCGTGACATGGCGGTGCTTTCAGGGACGGATGTCCTGTTCACAACAAAGAGAAAGTTTGTGATTTGCATGAATTGAGTGACTGCTGTTATGCTTCACCTTCCTTCACTTGATGGGCATTGCATGTATGTCTATCAGAGTCAGTGTGGAGTAGAAATAGAAGTATATCTGTTCTCTGAGACAGACGGGTGACTGCAACGATGCATTCTCGTGAATGGGTTCATATGATCTGGTATAAATATGACTGACTGTTATTCAAACAGGCTTTTAGTTTGTCTGAGTTCATGTACCTATATTTTCCTCTATTGTATTACATTTTATTGTAAAGCACTTTGCAATTTTTATCTGTGAAAAGTGCTATATTACAGGGTGCGATTTGCCACGGGGTATATAGTCTACATATCCCTGACTCTGCTGAATTATTTTTTATCCCCCGGTGGAGACTATATGTCCCCAAGTTTTAAGTGTACAAAGTTTCCTCCTCTTCAACATAACAGCTTGTCCCTCACGCTGCATATTTTTTATCATCGTCCTTCTGGCTGTGAAGCCAGTCTGTCTGAGGCTCAGTGACTTAGTTAAATACCTGTTGTTACATTTACATAAACTCATTCAGCCTGGGTGAGTAAATAACCGACTGGAGCTGCAGAATAACAGCGGCGAGCAGAAAGTGCAGCTCATTGTGCTGCAGTCAGTAACTCGCTGTTGTTGGGCGACACACACATGGCGCGGCTGTCACCTCCGTCTTTGAGCAGATTTATACAGCATGCTATATATTCTGTTCAGGTTGCTTCCACCAGGCACACCTCCAAAAGCAGCTCTTCACCGACACTTCAGCTGAGAGAAAGTCAGAAAGAATGTCAGCCAGAAATTACAGTTCGGAGTTTACTTTACATATCAACGTCCCCTGGCGGCTCTGTTTCAGTCCATTTACTAAAATCATCTATTAACTACTGTAATTAAGTTTTTGTGTTGTTTCCACCCTCCAGGCAGCCAGTAATTCCTTTTTTTAAAGATTTCTTGGGCATTGTAGGCCTTTTATTATATAGGACACCTGAAGATGTGAAAGGGGAGAGAGAGGGGGCATGACATGCAGCAAAGGGCCGCAGGTCGGAGTCGAACCTGCGGCCGCTGCGACAAGGACTGAGCCTTTGTACAAGGGGTGCACGCTCTACCAGGTGAGCTATCCAGGGACTCTGGCAGCCAGTATTTTCTATTTATTTCACTACTCACAGTGAATATTGGTGAATATAATATATTTCGAGGCCTGTATCGTTTCAGACAAATGACGTCATTGATGACATCCGAAGCCTCGCTGCCCGTCCGTACCATGTGACTGGTTTATGAAGTGGTTTTATTACACAGCCGCAGTTTTCCGTTCTGATATCCAAACCAGAAAACGGAACGGTCTCGTTCTCAAACACGTATACAATATATACAATAACCCAATGTCACAACCAAAATGGAGGTAGCAAAACTCTAGTTATTTTAAGAAAGTGGTTTGGGTTAAAAACAGTCCATCTGTTACGTTGCTTCACTTCCGGTTACTAACATGACGCAGTTTTATTTATTTATTATTTGTAAATAAAGAACCCGATTTGTATTATGATAAAACATCAATTAATCGCAGAAACGCTGCAGTTTAACACTGTGGTTTATGGCCATCAAAGGAATAATGCCGATGTATTTTACCTTTCTGGTAGTGTGCAATAGAAATAGGACAACGTAGCAGCAGTAATTTAAGAATCACTTTTATGATCCCCGGAGGAGGAAGCGCTAACATTTCCAGCATTGCAGGAGCTTACATCAAGCACTAAACATGGGGAACCGCCCATTTCTCCGACCTCCATTGTTCCGACCTCTCAATAACTTTAAAATTCCCTTTGGTCCTACAGCCCACTAGTCCGACGTCCCTTTGGTGGCAAAAATACAAATCCCACTATGGCCACGCCAAGTCCCGCCCTACGAAGCAGCTTGATTGGTTGGGGTTAGGCATGTGACCTTTGAGTGGTTAAGGTTAGGATAGCCGATTGGTCAGGGGACAGGAGCTGAACCAATGGGGTTACGTTACCTTGTGTAAGCACGGACGCCTGGCCAATGAATGCTACTGAAGGGCGGGTCTTGGCGTGGCCATAGTGGGATTCTTAATATCGCTGGTGGACGTCGGACTAGTGGGCTGGAGGACCAAAGGGAATTTTGCGGGTTATTGAGAGGTCAGAACAACGGAGCGACGGAGAAATGACACGGCACCCTAAACATGTCCCGCTCTAAACACGTAATAAATCATAATCCAAAAGGTAGTTTGTCATGATTTTTGCTGAGCAAATGCATGCTACCCAGAGGATGAACCCTGTTGATCTGAATGCCCAAACAGCCTTTTCCTAAATCACCACCATCCAGACACACATTTCAGGTTAGTTTCACTATTGGTAAGGCTTTTATTTCACAAAATGTCAGTATGTTGGTCTTTCTGTCAGTACTTTCATATTGTTGGGTGTGAATGGACATTTCAGTCTCTAAAGGTTTTTAGACGTTTGCTTCATGTAATCTTGTGTCATTCCATTAAATATCATGCTGGAGAAAAGGGTAAATCATTTATTTGAGTGGGGGATTGCGACTCTTACTTCTGATTGGTGGGCTCTGAATCCTCTAAGCACATTGTGGAATGACATCTGCAAAATCAGGCCAATCTGCAGAATAAAAAGCAGCACCATTCCTCACCGAACTGACAGATTTGTACCGGCATGGCGGAGCTGAGATGGATGTGAACTCTGGGTTTCTAAGATCGCACAGAAGTGCTCACTTGAAAGCCATAAAACTGAAAAGAAAACACTTTTCTTGCTGCTCTGCACCCCTGATGGCCTATCATTTTAATTCCATTTCATCTGTTTTTAAGTCTCCAATCTCATGGCACGCAGAGAGCTCAATCCTACATTTGAAGCATTCATTAATGCTTGAGAGGGTTTTTTTTCTGTATGGATGAAGACAAAGAAAAATCCACCTGCTCACCTCGGTCTATATCACAGCTCTGTAAAGTTCACTGCACTTCAGAAGGTATTTTTGTGATCAAGTGGTGTAATTTATCGCACTCAAATCCTGCTGGTCGACTTCAGTTCAGTAATTTCCTACATTCCCCAGAGTTCCTTTCAGCATTCCCCATAAAATTGGCACAATTCTTCCAGCAACACTCATATTGGCACCAAAATCAGTGGTGACAGCAGAGGGGGGGATAATTCTGGTCCATTCTCCATGATTGTGGTAAAATTATTGTTGATAAATCTTTGTGCTTTTTTCTACAATGGGTTTCTAATGATGGTTGAACATTTGTACAACATGAAAACTCTATAAATAACTAAATAATTATAACTTTCGCTCTTGATTTAGCTTCCTTATATTTCCTCCCAGTCTTTTTTTTATTAATTTTTATGTTATTTTACAATAGTCCACTGGGAGACTATTTAATTTCCTGTAACCCAGGCAACTAGTCTGGGTAAACCAGTCTGATCTGCTGGTGATGTGATGTCTCCCAGCAGCTCAGGCTGGAAACCTGCACGTTTATCTCTCCTGCTTCTGTTACAATTTTGCGGGAACCAATCACAAACTGGCTTATCCATCTGGCGCACTATTGGCTGGTTTAACACGATGACGATAGAGAAGCGACCAAGCAGCTTCTTGTTTACGTTCAACATGGCGGCCACCGAAGCGCAGCAACCCGTTGATGCCGCTGCCGCTGCTACGTCACCCGGATCGTTGCTCTGATTGGTTGGAGGACTATCCAATGGCGTACAGAGTTATGTGAACTATGCCCGTTGGTCCCGCCTCTTGTGCAGAGAGAATACTGAGCAGACTCCCCAGACTGATGTTCAATCATTAAACATGGAGCTGGTCTGGTGGTAGCCAGACTAGCAGGCAACACCAAACCAATTTTGATCAATCCTTCGTCAAACGCTGTCATACTTGGCCCACATCCACATTTCCGTCCTCTCATCCATCCACAGAGGGGTTTATTCCCCACACAATGAAATCAGTCACAGGTAGGAAAAAAGTAAGAATGAGGTAAAATACAGTATGTACATATGTACATATGTACATGTACAAAAAGCCATCAGATAATCTATAAGAGAGTCAGAGAAATACAGAACAGAAAAAGCAGTGTGTTCATTTTATTTCGCTATAGTCTTGGTTTAGGCTCTTCTAATGAACCATTCAAATATCTACGACAAGTATTGCACTATAATTTGTATGTATTCCACGTATTACACCTGGGATGCCATTTCGTGTCAGTTTGAGTGTTGTTGCTGTCTACATTGAGTACGTTTACATGCACACCAACATTCCACTATTATTCCGAATGACAATATTCCAAATTTAATACAGGTCATATATGTTTAGCGACACGATCCCCGGTCTCCTGGGTGAAAGTCCTGTGTTTTTACCGCAGTTTACGGCCTCTTGCCTGTTTATGGATTATGGTCAGCTCTGTGTGTTGCTATGGTTGCCAACCAGCCAACAGTTTGCAATGCTGCTGACCAGATAAGAAGGAGAAACACAGCTACTTTTACACATTATCAAAGACTTGGATATCATTTTTCCCAGGTTGTTGTGTTCACACGCTCCAACAACTCCACCACAGCTGGTAAACTTTGAAAAAATCGTATTTTGCAAGGCTACATGTAAACAGGAATATCAGTGAAATATTCTCTTTCATTAGTAGCACAATATTGTCTTTTTCAGAGTAAGGACAAAAAACGGAATATTATGTGCATATAAACGCAGTGAGTGTGGAGTTGTGTTCTGACAGGTGCCTCCGTTTGCAAGTTACTAATTAGAGTAACTCAGCTCACCTGGTCTGGTGTCTCCTCTCTCTCCCTGCTGTCTCCACAGGCACACCAAGGTTCTGCTTGGTTGTTATCCTAGGTTTGCCTTTTGCTGAGTTTACACTTCACAACATTGACACTACTACCTCTTTCACTCATGCACCCCCTACACCACTGACTCCACTGATTTCCACATCCCATTCTGTATATAGTTAATTTGGTCTGATTTGGTTCAATTTGATTTAATAAAGTATTGTTTAACCATTTTAACATGGTGTCTTCTCTCTCTTTGTTATGACCATTTGAGCCAGGTCATAACAGCGCCACATTGACTGCTGCTGTATAGGAGTCATATCTGCATAGGATGGGTTTGAAAACACGGCTTGTAGTAGCGTTTGTGGTAAAAACAAGACTTTGACCCAGGAAACGGGCGTACGTAGCTGTTTGTTTTGGTGCCTAAACTAAAGTGTTGCATCGCTGCATGACAGTCAACATTTTGTGGCTAAACTAACCCTAACCCGAATCGTCCTCTCACGGTGCTCTGTACCCGTCGGCTAAAGGTCACTGTAATTTTGTGAAATTGTTGTGCATAGGTTTTCATACGATATCAACGTGTTCATGAGAATGTGTTGCTTGGATACATGATGAATGAGTTTTGCTGAAGAAGAAAGAAAGTTTGCTGAACTAATTTAAGTAATTTTAATTGGATCTTTGTACAGGGCACTGGAAGTTAAATGCCAGGCAATCACAGCAATGTATTTCAATAAACAGCAGCAATCTGGATAGGAGGTAGAAACAAAGCTGAAGAATAAAGCCCGGCTATATACTGCAGTGCAATGCAATGGGTCCATTTGGGAACAATAGTTTGCTGAGTAAATTTAATTGCAAGTCTTCCTAATGGTGTAGAATTGCATACATTTTAATCAAACAAATAGGAAAAAGAAAGTTCAATTCAGCAGACCTAAATCAATCCGTGCTGTAGAAACCAACAGTAAGAGCGGTCAAAGATCTGAGGATGAGGGTAGAGAGGGAATATACTGCAGGGCTTTCATTAGATTTGAATGATTATTTTGCACAGTGGGGGAAAGGTCAAAGAAATTAACATTTTTCTGCTGGCGGCCATGAATATTGAAAGCAAATTGTATGTATGTATGTATGGAAATCTGGCCAAAGTTTTGGGAAATTCTGGTCCAACAGTGCAGCAGCAGGTTGCCTACCCCTGATCTAGTGCGATCAGGGGTAGGCAACCTGCTGCTCCCTGTGGCTTTGACAAAAAATGACATGGAAATTAATAAAAAAATATTCTGCCTTTATTGGATAAGATAAGCTGAGATATGAAAGGACAGAGGGGGGAGAGACATGCAGGAAAACCATCACAGGACCTTCTGCGTTGAAGAATAAACCTCTGCATATGTGCGCCTGCTCTACCGACTGAGCTAACCGTCCACGATAAGGGTTATTTTTAAACATTTTAATTTTAGTTTATTATTGTGGTAGACCTAAAGTGATTCTTACATTCTCCATTTATGTTACATGACATTTCAGCCAATGTTCATGTTCATGACAGCCTACGTATGCTACGGCCCTGCAGAACCCCAGTAGTGGTCTGGAGTTTCTTTAGACTAGCTGTGGATTCCAAATAAAGAAGTGTCGAAGGAAAATGGAGAATAAAAACACGTCACATTGCTTAGAGCACCTTTAATTGTATGTGGACAGATTCATTTGGTTTCCCCACCAATGCTGTTAGCTCACCGTTAATGCTTGATCTGAGGCGAGAAGTTAGAATTACCCCTAATTTTAGAATATGTTTTATGGCTCCAGACAGATTTCGTTTCATTTTTTTGGGCCCAACATGGCTGTTTTGATAGTAAAAGTCGCCGATACTTGATTGCACTAGATTACAGGTCAAGGGGTCTTTAAAATTATTCATATTCATCTTATGGGGAACACAAATGGCCAAAGCAAATGTAATCAGGTTTGTGAATTGCAGTTGGTTGGACGATAGCTAGAAATACATTACAGACACATCCAGATTCAATTTAGATAAACACCATCTGATGCAAAAACCAGCCAAGCGCACACATAAACATTACCCTTGTGCAGAGTGGATGGTAGATATTCTATATGAATTCTTATAGCACCAGTTACTGCTGAACAAGGAGGATTGAGAGGAAATAATCACACCCTGCAATTTGAAATGGGTTTTGGCAAGGATGAACTGACCGTTTCATCTGCCATAACGGCTTTGTTGTATTGTTTTCTCCTTAAATTAAACGCAGCAGCAGGAAAGAAAAAAACACATTTACTACATTGGTTTATTCAAAAACCCATTCACAGCAGGCGCTGAGCACAGGGTTTTCAGAAAACTCATCATCTGGGCTCTTATCCAAGGAAATCTCCTAAATGGAGAAGCAGCATATGTCAACTAGAGCTCCCCTCAAACCCACACCTGTCACCTGGATGCGTCTCACAGAGTCCAACCATATCAGATTTATGATGATGAATTGTGAGGTGACCTTTGTCACTAAAGGAAACAATTAGTATATAGTCTACGTCATCAAATTAAAGGGGAAGTCCACCCATTTTATCAAGCCTAGCATGGAAGCATTTTTTCAGACTGACTGTTATAGGAGTGCAATGCTTAATCGCTGGAGTACTTTTTATTTACTTTTTTAAGTATTCTTTTTTTGGGGCTTTTCTCTTTATTCAATAGTGACTGACATGCAGCAAAGGGCAGCAGGTTGGATTCTAACCTGCACCGCTGCCAAGGACTCAGCCGACATTACTGGGTGAGCTAGAGGTCGCCCCGAGTACTCTTTTTAAAACTGAGCAAATTACTCTAAATTCTGAGATAAAATAAGCCTTTTTGTTTTCATTAAATTGCATCAGGCCTTTATGGACACTAAGTTGACCTGTGAAATAAACATATGAAGCGTTGAGGTTTAAATACAATTAAAAGAAATATTTTAACAGTTCCACTCATGCTTGAGGTGTTTGGGGAAACTACTGGAGTTGGTTATGTTGAATTGTCACAGCCTTGGCCATGTAAAGCTATGTTAAGTAATGTGTTATGGATCCAATATGCTTCTTCAACACTCCCTCCCCTTACACCTTTCAGACGCTGGACTAAGGGGGCTGTGTCCAACCATTCCTGTAACTTTCCGAAACGGACAATTTGACATTACCACACACTTCACGCTGTGATTGGCCTTTGAACATCTTTTCACCCCTTCTGTCAAATCTTGTCTTTAGGAACAGGTATAAACACTTGATTTCCAACATGGTTGGTCCAGCACTTCGAACAAACTACTTATTTTCTCGTAAATCTTGAAAATCAGCATAAGGAGGCTGAGTTGGGGGGTGGATGGGTCAAGCACCACAGGACATTCACCCAGGAGACCGGGATTCATGTCCCGTTTGTCACTGAAACGTAAATGTTGTAACTCCACCCTTGATCGTTTCCTAAACATAGCCGTCCCGTTCTTGTGCCACATGTCAGTTAAACGTATATTGTTTTAATGTTTCCGACCTAGAGTGTCCAACAGTGACGCAAAGAGTCCCAACCAAGCGATGTAGTTGAAAGCCCCACTGCGTCCGACTGAGATGCTATGGATATTGTTTTGCGTCAGTAACAAACTGTATGTCTACAGTCTAACTACTAACCAAGAGTCTAGAATGCTCAGTAGTCAGAGAGAAGTGGTTGATAATTATCTCTGATTTCAGTCCAATGCTTTTCATATTACAAATCGACTTGATTCCATATTAATCTCAACGTATTGACACATGCAGATTTAAGTTTCCTGAACTGAGCCTAATTCTTTCCCATCACAAATGAGTTGGAAATGTTGGCTGGGTGTTAATCTTCAGACTTTGATATTGTAAACATGACCTACTTAGTTCAGTTCCATCCAGCCCATAAAATTCATTAATCCTTCATGGAACAATTTTCATTACAGACATTAAATCAAATACTAAACACACACACACACACACACACACACACACACACACACACACACACACACACACACACACACACACACACACACACACACACACAGAGAGAGAACAACCTTCAGAAACTTGCTCCATGTTCAGCAGCATGAATCTGTCACATAAAGAAGCGTGAAGAGTGAAGCCTCTCTAATGTGGCTGCCTCGCCTCCATTCAGTGTCCCAAAAACCCTCCGACTTGTCAAAGTAATTTTCTTCACTTGAAATTAGCTGCTTCTAATAAAATTTTAATTCAGTTATTACATGCACAGTAACGCCTCGAGTGCTGCCCCTAAGCCCTGTCTGGTTTATGGAAATGTATCCGCCAGATGCACTTAAGCCTCATGCAAATGAATTTTTAATTTGGTAGAAATTGGTTCTATTCATTAACGCGACATTACGCGAGCTAGGAACGGAATGTGACCATTTGTCTCCACACATTGACATCAGTTTGATTTGGCTGAAAAAGAGTTTTCTGAAGGACGACGAGTTCGCTGCTATCAATACTCACAGGGCCCTATGAAGTCAATAACTACATTTACACAAAATGACTTTCTGCAAGAACTTGGTGCAATTTCCTCTGTTCCAGCTGCTCCAGTAATGGCCAATCTATTTCAGGAAGGCGAGAAACTGTGACTGATGAAAGTTAAATTTCCCAGGAGAAAACCACAATTAGACATGAACTTGCATCTAATGCACTGTTGTAGAGAAAACAGTGCATTTTGGAGTGTTCTGGTGATCCTCTCTGGGATGAAAAAGGGATGCCAAATAGGTGCAAGGAGATGTATCTCATGACAGCCTGACAGCTTTTTAATAATCCGTCTCATCCAGGCTTTTCTTTCCATAAACTGTGTTTACAAATTTACAAAACGCTCGCAGCACAAGCTGTCTTCTGTTTTTACACTCTGAAATATTAAATATTAGCAGTGGTCCTCATGAATTTAAGATGGATTCTCACATCAGTGTTGCTTTTGCAAAAGCTGTCAGCATGTTTTAGTGAGGAAGGGACTCATCATCCCAGTGTGAGATCATTACTGTAACCTGATTCAGTCGATGTGTGTGTCCCCGCGACATTACTCATTGTCGCTATGCAAATCAACGTGTAGCATCACTTCCTAAAATCCTAGAGTAATAATCTTAACTAATGTCAAATCTCAAGAGTATGAATTACAAGTTATGTATGAAGTGTCCTGCACATTCTCTTAAACAGTTATATTCTACGTATTTGTTAATTTCCTTGTAATGTTTTTTTTTTTTGTATGCACCACCAAGGTAAATTCCTTGTTAGTGTTTTGCTGCATTCCAGACACAATTTATAGCCCGTAAGTTACGACTTCAAGTCACGACTCATGACTTGGTAGCGTTGCAGGCAAAGTCACGAGCTGGCTAGCTAAACATTGTGCCGTTGGCAGGGTTCAGGTTAGGCTAGCTAATGCTGACGTTAGCTAGCGTTAGCCGATACTAGCGATTTCTAGTCAGCAACATATTTTGTGTTTCATTTAATAAACATAACCTGTAGTAGTACACAATTGTATGTGTATTGTTTTGATTACAATGTGCAGAATTACTCTACGTTGCCTGTTTATGTCTATTTCTATTTCTCACCGTTAATCACCGGCGTCTGGACAGCATCAACAGGGGGCGCCATTGTTGTTTATGTGGGTGTAACTGGGAGAACAACGATCTGGTACCAGTTCACGGGTAGTGAGTTACGGGTTGGACTGGCGTCCCAGGGCACAGGGTAGAAGGTGGTGAAAACACGAGTTACGGGTTGCCTGGAACGCAGCATTACTTACTTGGCAATACATCTGCAAACCTGTAGAAAACAAAGTTTAGTATTGTAATTATTTTAAACTCACACAAAACAATGTACACTACACTGAAACTAAGAGTTGCAATCACTTGCACAGCAGCTGTGAGGACGTGCGTTGGTGGATGATACGACAGACTCACCACTGGAAGCGGCCTCTTTTATTTTCACTCCGCTGTCTCCGAGGCATCGAGGCCGTGTCAGACACCTGAATTGAATAAATTGTGTTTGCAAACTTGAATATTTCTCTGTGTAACACAAGACAATCTGTGCATTCCAAGCCTCCCTCGTAAGCTGAAACAATGCCAAACAATGACTTCTGTCTCAGAACAGGTTTATGCCCCCCCCCGTGTAGCACTGTCACTGTGTGTACTGATGTGCTTCTTCGTCGGTTGGCTCCGTACTGACTGAATAAATACCTCATGTTGTTGCCATTCAGTATCTATTGTGTGGACGACGTGTGAACTGCGGCTGCTAAATAAAGCATTTTTCATCACTTCCTCATCAATAAGCGTTTCACAGAGCACAGTGGAATTTCACAGCACTATGCCTTAAAGTAGTTGTAATAGAAGGCCTGCCTTTTCAGCAGAAGCATGTAAGTTTCTCATGCAGAACAGTGACAACTTGAGTCAGAATAAAATCTAATGGGAGAATATTCAGAGGATTATTTCTCTGCCTGAATCCAGTCATGTCTACACTTTCAATCTCAGTGTTGGCTCAGACCTAAAAATTCAAATGGAAAAGCTCTGACTCGGATGTTCTCTCTCTTTTGAAAAAGTGTCATTCCTAACTCAGTCTATCAAAAAAAAATCAAACACTGAAACACTGTCTTGCTCTAAAGTAAAACATTAAACCATTGTATTAACATTTAGAAAAACATTGGTAGAAATATTAAAGTTATGGATAGAAATGGGACTATATTTATTCCTTGTACAAGCTTTGATTGAGAAGTTTATTAGTAATAATAATGCATTTTACTTCAGGGTGCCTTTCTTGACACTTTACAGTGCATTACAAAAAAAACATACAGGTAAAGTATACAGGTAAAAACGGCCCGCTTGGCTACCATAATGCATTGCACAGCTGCTCCCATAGAAATGAATGTGAAGCGGAGAAATACCTCTTGACTGTGGATGGATGACTGTATTTTTCCACTAGATTATTAACATCAAATCCTGGGATTACTGAGGTAAATTTGATTTATGTGTAATGGCTGATGAATTTCAATGTTGAACTGTAAGTCAGGACTGTATTAGAGTGGCCTTCATTTGGACTGCACTGCCAGACAGCAGACGGTGGCCTCGAGTTGCGTCAGAGTCGACCTCGGTGGATCTGCTGCTGACAAACCTCATCAAGATAAAACGCCTTCCATGTTGGCCTCTGGGTAACTACTCCACCTGCAGAAAACAACACATGGCTGAAATGTCAGATGGCGTTTAGTGCTTGAACACAGATTGAACAATGTTGTAGTAGTAGTAGTAGTAGTAGTAGTAGTAGTAGTAGTAGTAGTAGTACAGACTGGAGTAGAGAATCAGTGGTGGTAAGTACAGCAACAAAGTACATTTAATGCCACTGACTTATTTGTTTCATCCGTATTAACAATCTAATATTGTCTTAAATAATAATAAATCCCTCACAAGGGAATTTTTTATTAGAACTATTTACTTAGAATACTTCTGCACATTTTAAACGCAGGACTTTTACTTGTAGTGGAGTATTTCTATATATTTATACAGTTTGACATTCTATATACCCCGGCAAGGTTGTGTATGTCCCTAAGCTTAGACTACGGGCGTTTCCACACCTGCCTTGTTTAGTTTGGTTGAATCGAATCCTAGAGCATTTACCCCCTTGGTGCGGTTCGCTGGGCAGGTGTGAACACAGCACTGTGGACCAAAACAACCGAACCGTAGTCTCGCTTTGCCAGACCCTCCTCCACCACAGCGCTGCAGAGGAGGAAGGTCTGGCTAGTCTGGATGGGAGAAAAACCTGCTCTGGTTTATTGGCATTTGTTTAAACCAATCAGAATCGCCTTGGGCGGTGCTAAGCTCCGGACGGAGCCACGGTGCCTCTGCTAAATAGCCTCAGGAAGGAACTTGTTTTGGTGGAACATGTGTACGTTCAAAAGTAGCTTTAGTCGTGCAACAGAAACCTCAGATTGGACAGATAGTCTAGCTAGCTGTCTGGATTTACCCTGCAGAGATCTGAGGAGCAGTTAACCAGAGTCCTCACAACACAAAGGAAGTATGTCCTCAGAACCGGAACAAAAAAGGGGGAAGCGGCATTCAGTTTCATATCTGGAACAAACTTCCAGTTAACTGTAGGTCGGCACCAACTCTCAGCGCTTTTAAATCAAGGCTGAAAACCTTTCTTTTTAATGCTGCTTTTGTTGATTAATTGCACACAATTACCAACTTACTCTTGGATTTAATCTATTTTAATAGTTTTAATCTGGATTTCATGGTTTTTATTTTAGTATTAACTGCTTTTAATTTATTATTAAATTGTATCTGATATTTGATTTTTGATCATGTTTTAATGTTTTATGTAAAGCACACTGAATTGCATTGCTGCTGAACTGTGCTATACAAATAAAAGTGCCTTGCCTCAGAAACCAGCAGAAAGGAAGCCCAAGCCAAGGGATATCCGGCCTAAAAGAGTGAAATCCAGCGGAATTTCTGCAGCAATCCCAGAAGTGGAACATCAAGGTTCCAGACTAACTGAACCACGACCACCTACTCAAGGTCTTGGTCCGGTTACAAACGAACTCTGCTACACTTCGGTACATTACATTTGTGGTGAGAACATGATCCGACCCAGCTACCAGGTGTACGCCGCAAGTTGGAGCTAAATGGGAGTGAACGTTCTTCACTTTGGTTCACTTGGATTTTTCTCTGTGTGAAAGGAACCGAACCAAGGTGGAAACGCTCCAAGTTTACAAACTCATCAACTGATTGGGACCAGAGCAAACGACCTATAGGTGTAAAACATGGTTGAAGACTCTGTTGAAAGTTATGTTCGTAGTTGAGTGACACACACACACACACACACACACACACACACACACACACACACACACACACACACACACACACTCATGCACACTGACGATTATATTGCATAAATAATACACTGGAGCTGAATGTAAACACAGCCTGCCAGTTTAGCTAAACTTGAAAAGAAGCTGCGTGTGAGGAGAGTGAATGAATAATAAATGAGGAAAGGATTCTGGTTTTCCAGCTTGAGTTATATCGATGCTTCACATTCCGGCGAATCTGCATCCAAGAATATGAGATTAGGGCTGAGAAAGACACGATGCTCCGTATCACACAGGTCAACATTATGAAAGAAAATACCACACGGTGAAGATGGTTTTGGTCCTATCTTGAAGCGCTGTCCGACAAACAGTTAAACCCTCAAAGACCTCTTGAAATAAAAGTGAATGATTTATACTTAATCACAAAATGTAGAATGACAAGAGGGCAGCCCAACATCAATTTTAGAGTCAAACATTTGTTGGCTGAGAAATCCCATCAAACAAATGGATCAATAACCACTTAAACTTTATTTTCATAGAAAATAATATTGACTTTGAACTTACAGATGTAAATAGTTCTAGAAAGTGCGGACCTCTCCAGTCGCCTTTCCATCAGCTCCACAAAATGTATGTCGAATTGTCTTTTTTACAAATATTAGTTGTGCTTTAGTTGTGGTTGACGTTGGACAGTGATGGCGCTACGAGTCGCTCATCAGGATCAGGAAATCAACTAACCAGTCTCCTGCTGACTCTGCTAGCCTGGCCAGGAGAGGCTTTCAAATGTAAACAGAGGCGAAGGTGGCTATGATCCAGACTACCTGGACAAGCAAGACCATCTGCGTCCATCTCCATCTTTACGTCAGAGGGGGCACAGAGGCAAGCGTGGAGGAACTGAACACGATTGACACTTCTCACTCCTCATGAGCTGGATGTCCCTCACCTTCCACTCTCTGTGTGTTGCCGTTCACAAACTTTGAGCTAGCAAGAACATTTGGATGGTGCAACAAGGCAGGTCTGTTTAGTTCTTTCAGGGAATGGTTGGTTCCTCTCTAACTGGGACGTTTTATATATCAGTTGATCCTCTGTCTGTCTGCATCCTGTAAGTTTCTCATACAGTAACAGCCACACCAGGGAAATGGTGTGATGAAAGAACAAAAGCACTCAAACTAAAATTTGTTTGAGATCCAAAGGTTGCTGTTTTGCTTTCCTGAGCAAAGAAGAAGTTAAAGAAGAAACTAGAAGAACTACTTTTCTCTTCTTCTTACATGACATGCCTTTCAGCAGCAGATTATGAAGCCCGAAGACTTTACAGCAGAATGTGCCTTCAGGGATAATTATGCAGCCTCACGTCATCATGCTCCAGTTAAATTACATACAGGTTGTTTTTTTAAGATAATTTCTTTGGGCACATGGGGCCTATATTTTGTACAGGACAGAGAGGGGGAACGACATGTAGCAAAGGGCCGCAAGTCGGAGTCAACTTACTGGGGGACCGCCCATTTCTCCGACCTCGCAATAACCCGAAAAATTCCCTTTGGTCCTAGAGCCCACTAGTCCGACGTCCCTTTGGTGGCAAAATTACGAATCCCACTATGGCCACGCAAAGTCCCGCCCTACGAAGAAGCTCGATTGGTTGGGGTTAGGCATGTGACCTCGAGTGGTTAAGGTTAGGATAGCCGATTGGTCAGGGGACAGGACCTGAGCCAATGGGGTTACGTTACCTTGCATAAGCATGGACGCCTGGCCAATAAATGCTAGTGATGGCGGGTCTTGGCGTGGCCATAGTGGGATTCTTAATATCGCTGGTGGACGTCGGACTAGTGGGCTGGAGGACCAAAAGGAATTTTTCGGGTTATTGAGAGGTCGGAACAACGGAGCGTCGGAAATGACACGGCACCAAACCTGCCACCGCTGCATAGAGGAGTAAACCTCTACGTATGGGTGTGTGCTCTACCAGGTGAGCTACCCAGGCGCCCCTACATACAGGTTTTTAATCATTATGCTCAGTGGCATACGTTGCATACAGAAAGTCCTCCAAACCATACGACGATATGAGCCGTTTGTTCCTCACCTCTAATACGACCCACCGGAGCGTTTCATAAAATTGCGCCCCGCGATGGCCTAAATACAACCACATATCTAAACCAGAGAACGCCGGTCGCAGTTTTGAACGTAAAGATCGCAATTTTAGATCACGTGTTTTACAATGTGAAATGGTCGCAGTTTGGTAAAGTTTAGGCACCAAAAGTAGGCTGCTTAGTTAATTATAAAAAGATAGTGGTTTGGGTTAAACTCAGACTTTACTTCACTTCCTGAAGGTTACGGACGTGACGCGAAACATGACGTTCGTTAAGTTAAAAAAAAACTCACCGTTTACTTTTATAATGAAACGGAGTCAAACCCTCGTCTCCTGAGTAAAAGTCCTGTTTCTTTGACCCCATTCACAACCCAACCTGCCACCTTACGCGGATGCTCTTATATTTAGTCACCTTATTTATTTATCACCTCTACTTTTATCATTTTGTATGTAGGGCAGAGTATGTGATATCGGACGCAACCATAGACTCATCCCGGGCTTGTTGTTCCAGAAATTCTTAACCCATGAGATTTCAAGGTTTGGCCCGTGAACGTGACCAGGTGACCTGTTGCAGAGATGGTTGCAAGATTCCTCCACATGGCTTATCCTCTGTCACTGCTTATCTGGCTCATTACATCCACCCAGCTCTCCGCCCACACATCATCACAGATGGCCGCCGCCATGACTCCGTCAGAGCTGGACAGCCGTGACGAGAGGTCACACTTTCATGGACTCAAAAATAATGACTCATCAACCCAAGTTTGAGTGAATACCCCGCAAAATCACCACTGTTTGTATGCCATGATGATTTTTTTTCGTAAAACAATCAATCACAGCTACATTTGTTAGTCTGTCAAAAGCAGTTTGGACAGGGTAGTTTAGGTGTCGAAGGTTTTAGTCAGGATTTCATGCCTTTAAACCACAATTGTTGTGTAATTATAGCATCTTTCAAATCATTCCTTGAAATGTTTTGTTGTCATTACATTTAACACAAAAACGATTTGCATAGACGTAATTTCTAGGCTCTAGAAAATTACACCAGACAGCAACAGTACTGAAGCATTGGATCTTCATCATATTAACACAACATTGCAATGACAATTTCACTTTTTGCTTAATTCAATAAAAAATAAAAAAAATCCTCGTTGACTCCATCACCAACAGTCTTTTTCTGACGTCTCCTACAAACAACACAGATATTTTCCTGTGAGGAGAAATTATTTTGAGCATGATGACATGGATTTTCCATTCCAGTGCGAGAGGCAGCGTGTCATTGTATTTCACCCGCTCCATCAGCCTGCCTCATTTCACAAGCCCTGATTGAGCGCTGGGAATTGAAACTACTCCCACTCTCCACATCTACTTGCTACTAGAAGCCATTTATAGCCGTTTTCCCAGGTGCACAGGGATCTTTCATTAAACTTTGATCAATTAACTTTGGTTTATTGAAAAAAAGATTAATGGATGGAGTAATTTAATTGAGCGAGAAACTATCAAAACAGAGACACACACACACACACAGAGACACACACACACACACACACAGAGACACACACACAGTACTAGACCAAATTCTGATGGACTAAACGCACCACAAACAAATTTGAAATTCTAAAACTTGCATCGAAGGTTGTATTCAGCAGTGGCTGCAAAACTAGACTTATCCGTCATAAAGCAACTGGAATCGACATGTAACTAATCAAATTGTCAGAAGCTGGTCTGCTGATTGATTTCCTCGGTCACTCCCTTTTAAAACTGCTGGGATTTACTAAAGTGGCACAAAGCTGACACCTCCCCACGCAGAATGTCTAATAAAGCCGTTTCCCGACGGTTTTTGTTTTATGTGACAGTAATGGATGAAGGGACACGCAGTAGGTGTGGGCAAATACGTGAGCAACTTTTAACATGATAACAATGCCGTGTGCCTGCTGCAGTCTTGCAGAAACCTCAGTACATCGTAAAGTTTTGAAATCCCAGATTTGAGAATGTGAATGAAACGTGTCACAAAAGTGAGTTCCACTCATTCCCTGACGACCATAGAAATAGAATCAGAGCAGAACGGACATTCCCATTCAAATCAACAGAGCAGTATGCAAATATCCGTATAGGATGGCAAAGGAATCAGTTTGTATGAGAGTCCAAGTCAAGTCTCAAGTCTCTAAACTAGAATCCAAGTCAAGTCTTGAGTCTCTGAGCTAGGATCCAAGTCAAGTTTGTTGTCCTTTCTCACGTGTGACCGCGTGCAGCAGATACGTTACATGTGACATAGGTAGATTATAGTTTTTTTTTTATATATATATATATATATATATATATATATATATATATATATATATAGGAAAAGTCTCAAGTCACTGCGACTCGAGTCTGAGTCTCAAACTCGAGTCCCCATCTCAAAGTATGATATTGTAAGAAAACACAACAACTCGTTTGATATCCTGCAGAATTACAGTGGCCACCAGCTGGTCATGTGGTGACCGGTAAAATGACAGTTAAGTGCAGCGCTATAATTTAGTCGACAAAATGGGACTGGCCTACTGTCGGTTTTATTTTATGTGTGAAATGGATAAGGCCAGAGGTGACCTGATATGTAAAGTACTGGTATTTTCTGGAGGCGTATATCAAAAACTACAATAATGTATAAAAGGATACCTTGTCATGTCCCTTGAAAACCATGTATTGCCTCCATAAGACTGTTGTAAACTAAATATTTGATTGTCAAGCTTCTGACTCTACGTGGAGAGAGTCCAGACAAGTCAAGTTTAAGCTACCTGTCAAACGCCAAAGCTTAAAGTTATTTATTTTTAGTGGGTTCAAGTGACCCTTTCACATAACACGGTCACGCTATTCTGCGGCATCTAAAAATCACTTAAAAATATAAAAACAGGGAAAGTAACTTTAAGTCTTCAACTTTATCATATTTGTAGAAGAGCAGCACTTGCAAAACTTCCATGATCCTGTTAAAACTTGATCTCTAATGTATTCAGTTTTCTCAAAATGCAGCGCGCAATCCATCATTAAAACAATAGGCCCCAATGAAAAAGTGCGTTCATTCATTGTGCTGCGGGAATAATGTTACAGTGGAAATCTGATTGTCTCATCAGAATTCTCTGTGAATACCCAATCTAAAAGAAGGGCCACATTAATCAAGTAGCAGAACCCAAATGAGATGTACGAAGCCCTCAGCCCTCCGCCCTCTCATCTCTCCACACAAGTCATCATTCAGCCTCCCTTTCAGCATGAATCTGAATAAGGCCGTGACATTTGTTAACCCTAAATCCCACCTGACCAGTTCAACAGAGCATGCAAAACTCATTTCATCCATTTATCCAGATTCCTAATTAAGGTAGCATCAGAGCAGGCCCTTCCCTCGCTGTAGCTCCTCCACGTAGTCTCCTTACCTTTAAATCAGCTCATGCCCAATATCTGTCAAATGAAAACTGAAGGGCTTAAAGGCCTTATAAATCTAACCTTCTGTCATATACCTGCTGAAACTGCCCACCGATGTTCCAGTAGAACTACATGAAGCAGGTCATTTAAAATATATCCAGCTCCTCTGGCTCCACCTACAGCCTGGAGGGGGATTTACAAAAATCCACCGCTCCCTGTTCAGATGCACCAATCAGGGCCAGGGGGGTGTCGAACTGCATGTCAATCACTGCTCATGCACACAGATTCATTCTCCCTTGTGGGGGAAGGGGCTTAGAGACCACTTTGGGCTTTAGCAGAAAGGGGGGAGGGACTGAGAAGTCCTGGATCTTCACAATCCTACCTACAGCACCTTTACAGGGTCAGAACCATTCGAACATATAGCTGTGAAAAGTAGTAATTCGTATGTATTCCACTTATTTATTACTGTGTGCAACACTGCCGCTGTATGAAGCCGTATTTCCCTAGCCGGACTCTTCGGTCCTCTGACCAGAATTAGCTTGCAGTCCCTAAGACTGGTTATAAGACCTGCGGGGACCGGTCTTTCCAGTCTGTTGCTCCCAGACTGTGGAACGCCCTGCCCCTGTCCGTGCGTCTGGCTGACTCTGTTGTCTCTTTTAAAAAGGATCTGAAAACTTGCTTATTTAGGAAAGCTTTTGGTTGATGGGTTCTCACTAGCGTCCCTTTCTTTTGATATATGTATATGCATTTTATACTGTTTGTTCTACCTATTCTGTTGTACAGCACTTTGTGATTTTATCTGTGAAAAGCGCTTTATAAATACATTTTACTTACTTACTTACTTTACAAAGGGCTTTCAAGCAGGGGAGCGACGTTTGTGTCCCACAGAAAGTTAAGGGGAAAACACAAGACTTTGTTTGTGTCCCAGGAGTACTAATTAAGGTGTTTTAATCCAAACCACAATCTGTTTTCTAATATTAACTAGTCGTTTTGTTACCTAAACTTAATGCCATGACAGTCATTTCTTCAGCCGGGTGCAGAAATGTTTTCAGATTGGTCTGTTTTCCCCACAAAATGTGGGAGTTTTTGTGTGTTTTTGGCTTAGAAAACTTAATAAATCGTTATCTGGCAACACTGCTTGTAGCACTAATCCTACATTTCCCATGAACACTTAAGTCGTGATGTTTCGTACAACCGCCGGCTACGTGCATAACGTTTGGTAAACGTATGGTAAACGGAGAAGATGAACTAAAAATTAAATAAAAATAAAGTTAGTTAGGAAAAACTAAATGTGGCTATAGGAAAATCTGATTGGCTGGTAACTTTAAGAATCTGTTGACTGGGGATCAAAACACGTACGATCTGTGTGATGATGACGACAATGAGTCAGGTTACCGCGGAAACTGTTGATAGCAGCAAGAACGGCGGTAGTGGAGTAGAGGACATTGACAAAACAAATGACAAACATGGATAAAAAACGGTGGAGCTGTGGAGCCACAAAATGGAATGCTAAAAGGGAGAAAACATAAAATATTGCAAAATATTGCAACTATCTCCACACATGGACACACTCCAGACTGGAGTGTGTCCATGTGTGGAGGCAAGAGGACAGGAGGTGCACCAACAATAACAGAAAAAGGAATAAAGCTACATATTGACGGAGCCCCCCGGCTGCACAGAGTCCACCCGTGGCATGTAGTTGTGCTGTCACTGGGATACTCCATGGTGTGACTGGATCGATTTCCCAAAGAGAGAACAGCATGCTCAGCAAACTTTCTCTGAACGGGTTATTCTTCCACAGCCAGCTGCAAAAGTCTCTGACGGATTCCTTTATGACTCAGAGAATCGCAGCGGGAAGTCGAGGCAGGAGCAGGAGTCCCGCTGATGGAGGCTTGTACAGAGTGCAGAGTGAGACCCAGCGCTGTTATTTTTTTCCAGGCAATAAAGAGACATTTCAGCTCTGAGCTGAGCTGCAAAACAAAAGTACACAGTACTAAAAAAATAACAAATAAATTCAAGTCATTCCACAAAGTTCCAATGGCTTTTTCACATTGTTTCTTTTTTTAACAAGCTGTGAAAGTAGCAGGAGGAAAAGAAGAAGAACATATTAATGTATTAATTCATTAATGGCCCAATCAGTATTTTTCCTGAGCACAGGAAACCCTGTCTCCTGAGTTTATTAAGATAATGAGGAAAATGTTGTTGGTAAGTTGGAAAATTTTATCCTGACGATGTATTTTATTTGTGTTCCTACTTGTGGCGCCTAAATCAGGGGCGTCAAACATTAGTTTATTCACATGCTTTTATTTAATCAAAAAAGTCAAGGATCTTTTACTGGATCATTGTGTGTCTCATATAACCTTCTCACTTACAGTTTGGTCGACATAAAGCCCCCAAAAAGGAACTTAAAAAAAACGTCGGAACAAAGTGGCAAAAACATTGGAAAAAAGGCACCAAAAGCATCTGCAAAAGTGAGAAAAACTTCAGAAAAAGCAACAAAAATTGAGCGTCAGTTCTGGCAGGCCAGGTAGTCAAGACACTGCTAACCGCTATTGGCCAACACATTGCAGCAGCTGATGCAGATCAGCTGATCTGCATCAGCTGCTGCAACAGCTGATCTGATCTGATGTGATCTGCATCAGCTGATCTGCATCAGCTGGTCACTCCCCTTGCTGCTAAATGGCTACACTCAACAGGGCGCCCTACTTAAAGCTGATTCAGTTTGTTTCTTCTGCTCACTGCTTTAGTTTGCTCTTAACTTCTTGCTGCTCGCATTTTTGCCACCCACCTCCTCCCCTGCTCCACCTTGTGCATAACGTGGCATTTGCTTCTATGTCATCGTTGCTGCTCTGTTCATATAAGGGGAATAGTGTAGCTCTCCCAGTCTTAAACTGTGTGAGCGTCCCCTAATGCTGCTCCTGACTCTCTGACCTTTCACGGTGCTCATGAAAGGTCAGGGGACTCCTAACGCCACATTTAATTCATGATTTATTCAATAAAATTCTTAAAGCTTTTTATTGTCTGTGTTGTTCTTGACTTAATGGACCTGACACAACATTGAAAAAGCTATAAAAACTAGATGGGCCAAAATGTATTGTGAACCTAAATTGATATGCAAGTGGGATCAAAACCTGCGAGGGGCCGGCATTGGCCCGCGGGCCTCGAGTTTGACACATTTGTAAGTTAAAGCACTCAAAGCATTTACTGTAGGCTAAGGTTTGGGAGAGATTGGAGCATTGATTAAATATTGAAATAGCAGTAAGTTGAAGCATGAGAGAGGGCATGTTTGGTAAGATAAACTGCATCATAAAGCATGGATGAATTAGAAAGTTATTTAATATTAGTGGTAAAAATCAATTTGGTGTCAAGACAAAAGGTGCTTGAAGTTTGGTGTTCCATTTTGTTTTAATTTGACAACTTATCTCATGTTTTATGTGCCTGTCCATCACAGAAAGAAATGAATATGAAGGCGTGCAGGTACATGAATGAGTTTTTGTTCTTACACAATATAAGCAGAATTCAGCAAAATCACCTACATTCATCTGCACAATATTCAGAGAAACTTGATGACTCCTTCTCTCCTGTCTACCTCTACTTTACTTTCCTGCTGAAAAATTATAAATATATAAAAAATGCAAATGTCAGGAAACTGCAAGTTTCTTTCCCGTTGTTTCTTTCTTTCACGCATGTTTGTTTTTGTTTTAGAAGATTATTTTTTGGCCATTTTTAGGCCTTTATTGACAGGACAGCTGAAGACATGAAAGGGGAGAGGGGGAGGGGGGGACATCATGCAGCAAAGGGCCCTAAGGTTGGAGTCAAACCTGTGGCCGCTGCGTTGAGGAGTACACCTCTATATATAGGCGCACGCTCTACCAACTGAGCTATCCGGGCGCCCAGGATTTGCATCTTTACAGTCTTTATTGACAAAACCCGAACTAAATATGGAGGCGGTTTGATAAGTTACTTGGCTGTCGAGACACTTCCAGTCAACTGGCAGACCGACATGAAAAAGCAGAAAAACCAAACCAGACGGATGTCCTGTTCACAACAAAGAGAAAGTTTGTGATTTGCATGAATTGAGTGACTGCTGTTATGCTTCACCTTCCTTCACTTGAGTCAGAGTCAGTGTGGAGTAGAAATAGAAGCATATCTGTTCTCTGAGACAGACGGGTGACTGCAACGATGCATTCTCGTGAATGGGTTCATATGATGGCGTATGAAAATATTTGCACGCCGATTCGTATGATATCCTCACGTGACACGAGCGCCGTGAGCTGAGGGTCGTTTCGGCACACATTACAGTTGAGTTTAGTCCAAAAAAAGTGAGCATCATGCGACGACAACTAGTTAAGTTTAGGCACCAAAAAGACTAGTTAGGATTAGGAGAAAGATGGTGGTTTGGACTGAAACACTCCCGAGGAGTGAAAATGTGTTTCCTGGTGAAAGTCTTTTGTTTTCCCCGAGGACGGAACTCCCCTCCCTGGCATGAAAGCGCTGTTTTATGACCCAACCCCAACCCTAACCCCAACCCAGCCTCTAACCCCAACCTCTAACCCAAACCTACTTGGTCCAGTGTTCTTATACAGCAGCAGTCAATGTGGTGCATATAACAAAAATATACGTGGAATACATCGAAATTACTATTAGTGCTCTACTGTAGCTATTTGTATGAATGGTTCATGTGAACAGCCTGAAAACAATCCAGTAAGGCTTTGAAAACGCTGGCGGTGTGCACTGCCCTCAGGTCTGATGTAATGACAGAGACAGGAAGATAACAGGGTAATGATCACTGGAGTCTGACGCCTGCACAGACCAGCTCCTGTTTTCAGATGCAGGTCACGCCATTGATCAGTGTGTACAGATGCATCGTGTTCATCTTGCAGAGGTGGGAGGGCAAAAGGGCTGGTGGCCTTAATTGGTGGTAAACTACACAGCAGCATGCCATGACTTGTAATAAAACACGTCGGATTCAATCAGCTCAGTTGCACCACAGCTGGAGGACACCTTGTTTTGTCTTGAAAGCCTTCTATCAGATTATCGATTCAACCTCCCGCTTCAGCAGCTCCCTGCGGCGCTTATTAACCCTGAGGATTTAACCACACTGAAACAAGTGGCTCTCACGTCGGAGGCACAAAACGCTTTGCTGCTGTCTGTCAGAGCAGAAGGAGGAGGAGGAGAGCAGTTTAAATATTCAGTATATAGTCTTTTGTGTGTGAAAAGAAAAGAAAAATAAGGGGCATGCTGCCCGGTTTACGGAACACAAAAGAATCTCTACTTTACACATTTTTCCCCGATATCTCTCTCTCTCTCTCTCTCTCTCTCTCTCTCTCTCTCTCTCTCTCTCTCTCTCTCTCTCTCTCTCTCTCTCTCTCTCTCTCTCTCTCTCTCTCTCTCTCTCTTTTCACCTTGCAGACACTTGAAACTTGTTAGAATTAGAGCTGCACAATATGAGGCATATTTGAGATGAAAGTGTACTCACCTCTACATCTTGGCTGCTTTCAGTATTCTGCTAAAATACAACAAACTGCTTGTTGAATTTAAAACAAACAAGAGGAAATCATTCCCAACAGTTTTATTAATTTATACTTCATTAATCCCGCAAGGGGAAATTCCAATGTTTTTCACTCTGTTGTTATTATACACATTACACACAGGCCTGAATTACACACACATGCTCAGCACCTCTACATGCACTAATGGAGAGATGTCAGAGTGGGGGGGCTGCCCATGGAAAGGCGCCCCGAGCAGTTGGGGGATCGGTGCCTTGCTCAAGAGCACCTTGGCACCCAGGAGGTGAACTGGCACCTCTCCAGCTGCCAGTCCACCACCATACTCTGGTCCATATGGGGACTGGAACCGGCTCCCTACTGACTGAACTACTGCCACCTTTATTGAACATATTGAACTTTGAATTGAATATAAAAGACACCACTGAAAAGAGACATTAAAGTGCAGATTTCTGCTGATACTTTCTTTCAACTCTCGCGATATGTCTCAGCCTTTTGCAATGTTTTTATTGCACCAGTTGATACCGCAATGACAATAAAAAAACAATATATTGTGCAGCCATAGTTAGAGTTTAAGCATCTTCGTAAATCGTTATAGTCATTATTAAAAGTATTATTTAGAAAAAATTATTGAACAAACACAATTACTACAACAATAAATCCAGGCAAAAACTGCATTTAAAAAGTAGGATTTGCAGCAGCACCTGTGCGGTGTGACCCTGCCTGCTGGCAGTCCCACAGCATGTCTCCATAAAGTGAGGCTCTCCATGACGCCCCTTTGATCCCCGATCACAATGATTTCTTCTTCGCCATGAGAGGCATCTTGTTGTTGCTAGGCAACACATCACAGCTGTTAGTCACTTGTGTGTCAGTGAGCTATTACCGACCCATCAACATCAGCTATGTTCAGGATTTTAAACAGCTGAAAATGGATCTGTACCCACTGCTATAATTATTATGAATCATATTTCTCTCTCTCTCTCTCTCTCTCTCTCTCTCTCTCTCTCTCTCTCTCTCTCTCTCTCTCTCTCTCTCTCTCTCTCTCTCTCTCTCTCTCTCTCTCTCTCTCTCTCTCATTTTCTTTGCTTTATTGGCATGACAACATCAGTACATCTATGTTGCCATTGTACATCTGATATAATAATAATAAAAGTAAGCAGGATAAATATGATAATTGCAGATAAACAAACTGTATGTTGAAAGGTATGTTGAAATAACATTAAAAATAATAAAAATGATAATATAAACATGTTGTTTTTGCCTTATGTTGTGGCAAGAGAAGACGTATTTAGCTGCTAGCCATGCTGTACTTTGTCCTTCCCCTAATTAGAAAAGCTTTTTGTACTCTGTGTGCATTTTTCAGATTTTTGGATATATATGAAAAACACAAAGATGTTGGTTCTGTTTCTAGCGCGGGTCACGCAGGCAGTTTGCAAGCTCTGACCTGTTAACATGGGAGCCAAAATGAAAATGGACACGCAGCCAGTCTGTCGCCGACATTGGTGGAGTAGTCATAACAGAAGCAATGGGTGTGAGAGAGAGAGAGAGAGAGAGAGAGAGAGACTGACTTCTTTTTTTTCTCCTCTGACTTGCAATTCCAATTGTGGCCACTACATCAAAATGGCCGCAGGGAGGTCCGGGTTGGGGAACGACACGTTGAGTGAGGATCTGGATGCTAGGAAAGGGTTGAATGGGAAAGTGAAACTGGGTAAATCATCTTGGTGTCTGTTACGTCCCTAATTTGTCTAGGGATGGAGGACGCAAACAATTTAAAATAATAAACCGGGAGAGAAACAAATGATATACGGCAACGCTTTCAATGATAACTTAAAGGATTTATTAATCACCAAGCAGAAAACAATATTCAAAAGGAAGACGTCAACTCAGGCTCATGCAGGTTCTCACAGCTTCCACTGAAGCTCTTCCTTCCACTCACACTGGCTTATCTGCAGCACCCAGCACTTCTCTGCTCACACTGTGTGTGAATACATCACTAACAAGGTTCACCATCAGTTCCACATGACCATTACTGACCCACCAGTCTAACCAGAATCTTACATAGTTACTCCAAGTACTCTCACCCACGGGACAGCGCGTCAGCCACAACGTTGTCGGCTCCCTTCTTCCTTATGTTGTAACCCTGAGCCAGGAGGGCCCAGCTCATCAAGCGCTGATTTCTGTTGTACATCTGGGCTTAAGGGCAAGGAGTATGGCTAAGGACTCTTTCTCAATGGTAGAGTAGTTCAGCTGATGACGTTTGAACTAGGTGAAAAAGAAACAAACAGGATGACACACATCCCCATCACCGACCTGTAACAATATCGCACCAGCTCCAGTGGCGCTGGCATCCACCTCAAGCTGGAAAGGTCGAGTCAGGTCAGGAGCAGTCAACACAGGAGCGCTACAGAGGAGAGACTTAGCAGAGTAAAAAGCATGGTAACACTCATCGTTCCACACAAAAGGAACCACAGGACTACACAACCTGGTAAGAGGAGCGACTACTACTGAGAAGTTCTTACAGAAACAGCGATAGTAAGCTGCCATGCCTAAGAAACGCCTAAGCTCTCGCCTAGTGCTGGGCACTGGTAGCGACACAACAGCAGACACCTTAGCGTCCACTGGCCGGACCTGTCCCTGGCGTACCTGCTTACCAAGGTATGTAACAGTAGCCTTACCAAACTCACACTTGGCCAAGTTAAGGATAAGAGAGATGTCCGCCAGCCGCTGGAGTACAGTTTCCAGACTGGACATGTGACTCTCCCACTCACTGGAGTAGACCACAACATCGTCAAGATACACACTACAGTTAGGTACATCTCCTAATACACGCTGCATTAGGCGCTGAAAAGTGGCAGGTGCATTCTTCATGCCGAAAGGCATCACGGTTTACTGCATAAATGCATCAGGAGTGACAAAGGCTGATATTTCCGAAGCTCGCTGTGTCAAAGTAACCTGCCAGTATCCTTCGAGTAGATCCAGCTTTGAAATACACACAGCGGGTCCAACCCTGTCAACACAGTCATCCATACGGGGCAAAGGGAAAGAGTCCGACACAGTAACCGCATTCACTTTGCGAAAATCAGTACAGAAGCAAGGACTACTGTCAGACTTAGGTGCCAACAAGCACGGAGAACTCGAGGGACTATAGCTGGACTATAGCAATCACAGCTGCGGGTCGATTTTAGACAAGAACTCAGAGCTCGCTAGCCTACCACACAGATGACCTTCGCATGGTGTCATCAAGTCCAACTCAGGCTGAGCACCAACGAGAGAAGAAACCCCTACCACAGCAATGTCTGAGGTCTTCTCTGGCCCTCTCAGGTCAGCTTTTCTGGGATGAAAAGATTTCAGCATGTTAATGACACAAACGTGTCTTCCATCTATGCTCAGGCATAACATAACATAATCGGAGTCTGAAACTTTACCTTCCACCACATACGGATCTGAGAATCGGGTGGCAAGAGCAGAGCCAGGTGTGGGCAACAAGACTAGCACTTTATCACCTGCGTCAAACTGTCACTTGACTGCCTTCTTGTCAAAGCATCTCTTCATGTCGACCTGAGATGATGAGAGTGACTCCATGGCCAACCGTGTAGCATGGTGCAGACGCACGAACACTAGCTCTGCTGGGCTAAACCCTAGAGATTCCTGCCTTGCACAACGCATCTCGACTCAAGTCCACAGCTCATAAATCCTTAGCTCTCTCAAGATAAGGCACACCTCTGTGTTGTCAGGTTACTTCAGGTCATAGATGAAAGGGTCTAACATTTGGATGCCAATCCTTTCCAAGCCTTACAGGAATACACATATCTTTGTTCTAATCAAGTCTGCAACAGCAGGGGTTGCTCCCAAAAGGCTGGGATAGAAGTTACCTGATTTTGAACGTTTTGATACTTTGACAGTATTTATAGAGCACCTCGACCTTGTCATGATTTGGCCTTGCTACCTCCCCTTTCCTCATGTTTCCCTTCCCTGCTGTCTCTGTGTGTCATTGGGCGTGTTGCTCTGGCTCCCTCTCTCCTGGCTGATTATCATCTGCAGTGTCACACCTGTGGCTCGTTTCAGTAATCCATCCCACCCAGTGAAATACACCGGCTCTACAGCCACTACTCGCCAGTTCGTCAAGTCACCCTCATTGGTAAGCAATGCTATGACCAGGTCCTAGTGAAAGGTTTTTTGCCAAGTGTCTTTGACCTGTGGCTCTGCCTTGCTCTAGTCCACCACCTGTGTTCAAGATGCTGCCTGCCTGCTCTCCATTGTGGACAGGGAACTTCTCACCGGTTTGCCCTCTTCCCACCGCGACTCCTCAGTTCTCCTGCTTGCTTACTTTGGCTTTTTTTGAATAAATATACCTGAATTAACTGTCCATCTGCCTAGTGTCTGCTTCTGGATCCATTCTACAGAACCTGAAAAGACATGCTTTAAAATCAAATTGCAGAATGGTAAAGTCAAACACAGTTTAAAGCTGCATTTAAAATGGTTTCACGGTGGGCTGTATCAACATACACATCAGCAATGCACTTCATCGCAAGCTTTCTTGACTATTGATTCATGCATAGTGAGTGCAAACACATTCCCATAAGTAATGCAAAGTGAATGAGCGGAAGTATCTTCAAAGGCCTCGTGAGCGTCTCCTGAGGATCTCCACCTGAGCTCACTCCAAATGAACCTGCTCATCTCCAACATCTTACACACCCACACAGTATATGTATATTAGGACCCAGTGTAACTTGTGTAGAGGAATATAATTTTATATTCCAGTTATAGGACAGGGCTGCTGTATGGTGGGGAAATCTATCATCTGTTGCTGCAGCTGCAAGCTCTGGTTTATCAAATTAAATTCCTTCTGCATTGTCTCCTTTGTAGTTTTCCAATACCTTCTGGAAACAGATGAAATCCCTAGAAAACTGTTTTTAAAGCCCAAAGTACACTGAACAGAGTTTCATTCATGTCCTTTGAGATTATTACAAGTCACCCGCGTGTCTGTGTGCTGAACACGAACGGCGCACTGAAGTAAACAGTTTCTTTCTTACTAGAATGTTTAATTTTCACAAGAATTGAAATTGTGGAAATGTTTCTTGTTCCACTACTGTGCAGTAAGCGATGTATGCTGGGAAATCTAATAATCTATTTTAGGGAGCCATTTCATCTATGATCTGGAAATGTTTTCTAGTGTAAAAAAGTTTTCTCTTTTCCAAGACATCCAATACAGTAAAGTTTTTTTCGGTTGTTGCCTCCACTAACTAGTCTGGCCAGTCCTCCAAGCCATACGACGGTGTGAGTCGTTCCTACTCTCTAATCTGACCCACAGGAGTGTTTCATAAAGTAGTGCCCCAACTGGCAGGAAATACAACCTCATATCAACACCAGAGAACGTAACGGTCGCGATTTTAGACACGTCTTTAAAGTTGTAAAATGCAGTCACAGTTTGATAATGTTTAGGCACTAAAACAGTTTAGAATAATATCGTGGTTTGGGTTCAAATCAGACGTTACTTCACTTCCTGAAGTGCAGTTGGCTGGTGCTGCTGAACGTCACGTTTAAGGGTTAGGGTTAGGGTTAGGGAATGTAAACAAAAAGCTGCTTGGTCGCTTCTCTATCATCATCGTGTTAAACCAGCCAATAGCGCGCCAGGTGGGTAAGCCAGTTTGTGATTGGTTCCCGCAAAAAACAGAAGCAGGAGAGATAAACATGCAGGTTTCCAGCCTGAGCTGCAGGGAGACATCAGATCACCAGCAGATCGGGCTAGTTTACCCAGACTATTCACTAAGAGCTGTGGATGATAAATTAGGAATGCTTTATTGTGTCATCAAAGTGCATTACCGTACCATCTAACAAGTCCTCCAAACCATACGTCGATATTGGTCGGTTATTCCTCCACTCTAATATCACCCAGGAGCGTTTTCCATCCTCATATCCAACACCGTTCTCACTTCCAACTCATAATACTGGCGCTTGGTCAGTGGCGTCGGATACCGTCACAAAGATCCCCCTTTAGCGTCTGTATTGAATGCACCGGGCGGAGCAGCAGCTCGACCACGCTATAGTATGACGTAGTATTAAGAGTGACAACGGTAGCAGGTAGTATGAAAGACCTAAAATCTGCGTGAGGAGGTTGGTTGATGGGTCAAACAACACAAGACTTTCACCCAGTAGACCAGGGTTCAGGTCCCGTTCTTGTCCCGCGTGTCACTGAAACATACATTTTGTAACCCCACCCACGATAATTTCCTAAACCCAACTGTCCCATCCTCAGTCAGTTAAACGTACGTCCCGACCCAGTGCTTCAGAAAGTGAAGCCAAGAGTCCCAACCAAGTGCGTCTAAATATAACGCTAAAGGACACTTTGTTCGTCAATAATAAATGCCAAAGGCACCTGACGAAGCGTCGTTTTTGTGAAGCTATGGGAGTGAGAATGTGTTGTCGTATCTAAACCAGAGAACGTAACATTTGCAGTTTTAAATGTGTGTTTAACGTTGTCAAATGGTCACAGTTTGGTTAGGTTTAGGCCCAAAAACTACAACTGTTTTGTTGGGTGTAATGAAGTTTTACCCTGTACTGACAGCTGGAGTTGAAGGCACATGGTCTTCTAAACTGGAAGTAAAAACCAGTCAGTAGAAACCAGATGTGCTTTTTTTGACTGAGTGGAGCAGACAGAAGTGAATAGCTAAGCCACATTCACTGATGGTAATTTCACAGTCTGGGGATTTCTGAGAGCTTGTCCTATTTGCTCTGGGCACGTTGGACATGTTCGGGATCCATTGGCCAGCAGCTGCCAGCTTTACTGTTCTTTTAAGCTTTATCTACCCAGGAAGAGTATTATAAGGGTATTATGTATCCTATATCTCAGCAACAGCCTGCTCGACACAGCTACGCTCACACCTGGGACTTGCTTATTATTGCTCCAATCAAATGTTTTCTCTCCCTATAATGAGTCTAAAACCTTGAGTGTGAGTGTTGGCTAATACCGATCACATACCAATTCTTTCTTTTCCCCAAATGTAAAGCCCATGTACGTCACTGCAGCCACTGGAATCATTTTTATTTACGGTAACATGAGGCAATTCTTAAGGATGCATTCGGGGGGGTGAATGGAGCTTCATGATAATCATAGAGCAAGCTGACAATTTCTTTTACTCCTCACTATCTGCTAGCTGCCTGTCCCCTGAACACACTGTAAAAAACATCTCCTCACTATCTGCTAGCTGCCTGTCCCCTGAACACACTGTAAAAAACATCTCCTCACTATCTGCTAGCTGCCTGTCCCCTGAACACACTGTAAAAAAAACATCTCCTCACTATCTGCTAGCTGCCTGTCCCCTGAACACACTGTAAAAAATCACGGTCTCTGTAGACAGCCCAGGCTCAACAAACGGCAACAAAAACAAACTGCGGCAACCTGCACCACCAAACATAACAAACCAGCTAATAACCGACAACAAGGATTTGGGGGTGGGGGTTGTGGGGTTAGTGCATGGAACGGAGAGGGAGGGGACGGGATGAGGAGGAGGGAGGGGCGAGCTAGCCTTGTTTTGTTTGACAATACTTCGAACGTCAACAAGAAGTGAAGTCACCCAACATCACTTAGAGCACCTTTAAGTCCTCTGAACCATTGACAATATCGGTCGTTTGTTCCTCCCTCTAAAACGACCCACAGGAGTGTTTTCCATCCTCATGTCTAAACCAGAGCGGCCGGTAAACACATTGTTGACATTGTGAAACAGTCACACCTTGGTTACTTGTAGGTATAAAAACTACTTAAATAAGTTGAGGAAAAGATTTTGGTTTGGATTTGGTAAAGTTATCTCAATGACTCTCCCCGCCTCGTCCAACGTCTGGGCAGTTGAATGGGAAGCCAAAGGCAAAGCACTGGCCAGTGTACGTCATCTGCAGCTCTCCGTTCCTGTGTATCCCATACTCAATAATGTTTGTGTCTTATTGAAGGTCCAAGTGAAAATCCTTCAAGTTATAGTGCATAGTTTCTATCGCCCACATGAGGAATTCTAGGTAATGACAACAAAACTGTTGGTGCGTCCACATGATACAAGCCTTCCGTGATTATGTACCACCCGCGTCTGTATGGAACGCACCGGGCAGAGCAGCAGCTCAACCGCGGCGCTGTAAGATGACGTAGTATTAAGAGCGACAACGGTAGCATTACTTAGTTCCGTTGGTTCCATGAAGTTAGTAAACGGACACAAACCCCAGTCTTATAGGTGAACGTCCTGTGTTTGTTTTAAAGGCCTACATGGGGCGAATGCTCTGAAGGGGTTTTTATAGTCGTGCGTAGAATCGACGGCGTAGCTACGCCACCAAAATATCAAGTAAACCAACAAGAACGGCATGTCCCGCAGCACAGAGTCCATCAGCCTCTGGAATGTATGTGCTGCCCCTTTAAGTCCAAATGGCATCCTCAAAAACTCAGAAAGTCCAAACGGCGTAACTACCGCTGTCTTGGGCACGTCCCGTGGGTGGACCGGTACCTGATGAAATCCACGCACCAAGTCCACCTTGGAGGAAATGCTGGTCCCTGCCAAGTGAGCTGAGAAATCCTGAATATGTGGAACTGGGTATCGGTCGGGTGTCGTGGCGTTCAGGCGACAAAAATCGCCATAGGGGCACCAACTGCCATCCGTCTTAGTAACCATGTGGAGGGGAGAAGCCTAGGGACTGTCTGAGCGGCGCACGATGCCCAGGCGCTCCATGGTTACAAACTCCTCCCTGGCGATTGCAAGCTTAGCTGAATCGAGGCGGCGAGCACGTGCATAGACTGGGGATCCGGTGGTAGTAATATGGTGCTCCACCCCATGCTTAGCCACAGCTGCTGAAAACGTGGGTATGGTGAGGTCAAGGAACTCTGCAAGGAGGGTTTGATACACATCCCCTGCTGCAAGGCCTCCTAAAATCCATGGGTATGTAGCAAAAGAGACGGCATCAATTAAGCAGCAGTTTGTAACATCCACCAGCAGCCTGATGCACACAGAAAGTCCGCCCCCAGGAGAGGAACAGATACAGCGGCCATAACAAAGTCCCAGCCGAAGGGCTGGAGGAGCAGCCACTGCAGCCGCAGTGCCAAACGTGTCCTCCAAAGGCAGAGAGAAAGTCTGTGCAGGAAGCAGCGCATGCACAAACTGCTGCCGGTTTGCGAGGAAAATCCTGTCCGCCTCCACAGCCAAGCCCCGGTCATCCTTGGTGGATGAGAGGGGAGAGCAGTACGCACAGGAGCCGGGAGCTGCCGTAGAAAAACATGCATGAACAGGAAAGCGGGGGTTTGCCGAGCCCAAAACGGCTAACATCTCCATCAGCTCGGACGGTTTGCCATCTCCCAAGCCATTAAGTGTCAAGAGCCGATCCGCTTTCTCCATCTCCGACAGCTCAAAAAGATTCAACAGGTACACTTTTGGCTCATCGTACCTGCCTGCGGCTGATGGAGCCTCCAGCAGCCCCATTGCCCAGGCCGTTGAGGCATCCAATGCTGCCACCACATGAAAGTACTTCGTTATGTCCTGTGTTATTCCTCTCAGCTGGAACTGGGCTTCGATGTGCTGCCAAAACTCCGGCAACTTTACCGTTGCGGCATACATTCTAGCAGACATTAGCCCCCCTCGTTAGCTCCGCTCAGTGCAGGAGCTGGCCCGGCCCCAAAGCTGTCAATATTGTCCGTTGACATGAACACGGCTTACGTCGATGTCACCAATATGGGTGTGCAGTACAAACGACAAATAAGTTCAATTCAGTTGAGTGTGTTTATTCCCACAGCTTACAGGTTCAGGTTACACTTCCAGTTTCTACTTCCAGGTTAACCACCCATTGCTCAGAAACCACACAGCCTGAAATAGTGTCCCAACAGCGCCCCCTTGTCCCAGTGATCTCCCCACTTAAAGGAGCCGCAGTCTCCAGTGAATGTCTCTATATTGTGGTCACCACGATATCAAAACAACATTTTCAACATGTTATGTTACATTTTGTTTGCACAGACGTTACAGACTATGTACCATGGCGACATGTATTTTGGAAACCTGATAGCATTGTTAGCTAGCTAACTTAGTAGCTCACACAAACAGAGGTAGCTAAGTTATATTTACCTTAGACTCGAAATTCGACTCGGTGTCCCGGTGTTTGACATGGGGTGCCAGCCAGGACAAAAAATGGTATAAAGCAGGCACCGTTTTGCCACCAGGATCACCGCTTCTTGGTGCCAGCTTTTTGTGGAGACAAACAAACTTGTCCCGCAGGCTTTTCCATCGCTTCATGGACTCAGTGATGTCCAGTCCAACATTTTTGGAAATTTCTTTCCAAGAACTGTTTGCCATCTGGCAATGTTTGTAGTCCGCAGAAGATGAGTTATAAAGATGCTCGTACTTTCGTACTTCTTCGATCAAACGCTCCTCAACTTGATCCATCGTTGTCCTTTTCACGAAACAAACAACTCCGGGCAAAACAATGGCAGTACATAGGGAGGGGAAAACCGGAAAAAGCTACACGCCGGAAATTATGTATTCATCTGACCAATCACAGTCCTTGCCGTCTGTGTCGCTGCGACGTGTAGTTAAAAAGGTGTGCGTCAGGCTACGGCGTAGGGTCTGCGTCTATGCCGGACCCTACGCAATCCGACCCTGCGCCGTCGATTCTACGAGCGACTATAAAAAACCCTTTCCTGGGTGAGTGAGAGGCCGCCCCATGCTTGTTTGACCCATTCACCAACAATTTGTTGAATTGAGCATAATAAAATCATAAAGGTTTGACTCTTAAACATTTGAGTGCTACAATATAGCATGTGCTGTCTGCCTATGACCAGCTTTTCAATTCAACAACTTTATTAATCCCACAAGGGGCAATTAGTTAAGAGCAGCTACAGACAACACACATCCATAACAGCACATAAGCCTACATATAGACCTACACCCTAGAGAGTAGATAACAAATAATCAAAAAATACATTTTATCCATTTAAAAGTCAAATGGCAGAAGGGATACAATAATTAGAGTAGCAATTAGTTTTAAAAGCAGGTGAAATATAATGACACCTTGATAGCAACATAGACAATGCACTTACATTTCGTACAAACTCTTCACCAATTTGGTTATCAGCCATTATGATCCAATCAGGGGTCTTTGTTTATATTCCTATCTTCATGGTGCAAATTATACCCTTGTATTGAAGGTCTCTACATGTTCCTAATTTGACATGTACCATGTTTTCTTGTTATAAAAATGCCCAGAGGATGTGCCAAAAGTAAAACATTCCTTTTTTACCTGTGCATGTTGCTAAAAGAATAATGCATCATGGATTCCCAGACGGTTCTCTTGTCTTGTCTTGAGACGCACTCTGCCTAAAGATGTGAAAAGCTCCATATTACAGCTAGAGAGAGAAAAGGCATTGCAAAAAATGTTCCCTGTCTTCACTGTCCTACACGCTTCATGTTACACATCAGGGTGCTGTGTAGTATGAAGGTTAAAGCTTGCATGGCCACTGGCTCTATCCATGTTGAAAATGCTTACAGTGTGATGACACTACCGTAAAGCACTCGGGATGCTGAACCTCCGCCAAAGAGGGTTTGGTATGGTTTTTGTGTCCAATGGTTTGCACGTTTCCACTGTTTTTTTTTAAGGCAGAATGATTTTTCCAGCTCCTGCTTCATGTTGCTTGTCCTCATGTTGTTTTTGTTGAAACGAAATCCCCCTGTGGCTAACGAGCATCTGTTTGCATGGATAAGATATGAGCGAGGTGCAACAGTCAGCATCACTTAAGGAATCATTTCACATTCAAGTCATTCGAATAGACAGCCAGAGGACGGCGGCAGCCCACGTGCCCACCAACGAGTCCTGCGAGACCCTGCAGCAAACCTGCAGTCCCTGAGATAGGAAATGACGGCTACACAAAAATAGTTAATTTGGGATTTTAATTTTTCTATTTTTGTGCACAAGCTGATACAAATCTAAATAAAACACACTGTGTGTGACACAGATGATTCCCTAAGAAACTATAAACCTGTTCCAATATAGTTTTGCTGATATTAGTAGAAATCTCCTTTGACATGAGCAGTATTTCACTTATATTTTTCTCTCATATTTGGACCATTTTTTGGACCCATTCTTCTTGTTAAGAGAACTTACTGGTGTCGTTTTTTTATTTCATTTTTCTTTGTCTTCTGACGAGATGTATTTTGATAAGTTTCTGTGTGTAAACTTAAAATTCTGGTGGATTTCAACCCGTATCTCTGTTGGTTGTAAATGTGGAGTTCTGTCAGTAAACCAACCGGTGCTCCTCCACCGTGTTCTCCTCCTGCTAGAGTCAGCACCCAGCAGGCTGAAACAGTTTTAAACGTGTTTTTAGCCTCTAAACATGTTGGAGACGTCATTACGAGGTCCTACCCATGTGACGTGATTCCTTCTGAGGGAACACAGAGAATCTGACTGCAGCAGATGAGACAGAAAGGCAGAAAAGTTGTGTTCATCCATACCTCACCGAAAAACAGGAAATAAACCGAGGTATGGATTAACACAACTTTTCTGCCTTTCTGTCTGGTTTAGACATGAGGACGGATATCTGCCCCCGCCAGGGGCGCTATTTTATGAAATGCTCATGTCGTAATCAACTACTAATATCAAAACATCCCAAATTCAATGAAATTAGAGATCCCATCTTTTGTTGTACTTGTGAAGCGCGTTGTATGGAATCATCCGTGTTATTTTTGGTTAATTAAAATTAGGAAGAAGCCCATATGTCTGATATGGACATTTAGAAAAAGGGTCAAATTTGACCCGATGACACCACAAGGGATAGACAGACGGACAGGCAGACAGAAAAAAAAAGGAGAAAGAAACAGATCTCATTTACATCTGCAAGCTTTCCCTCTCTGAGAACTAACTGCCAAAGGACATTACATTACAATAATCCAATGAGCAGCCTCATTAGGCACATATGACAAGTAATGAAGACATAATGAAGATGCAAAGTTAACAAAAACAGTAATTTACATTAGAGTTACAAGAACCTCAATTATGCAGAATGAGCAAAACACAATTAGCCAAACATATAATAAAAGGTAGAATTGCAGGATGGATCATTTGGCAAAGTGCAGCAGCAGCTGTGGCAAACACTACATTTTCCACATAGTAAAAACACAATGCATTTGCAGTTCTGAAACAATGTATGTGTTTTGACTCCATTTGCAACAAAAAGTATAGTAATATAAAGTAAAATAAATAGAGCTTTGGCTCTCTGCAGTTGGAAGTTAAGACAGCAGACGTGTCTTCTTAGCATTAGCGATTTTAGACCCTTTTTAGGTGGCGCTCATAATAATACTCAATTTTAGTGCTTCAAGTTAGAGTTTGCAAACTTGTCTGTTAGTGACAGAGGACAGACAATTACAGGTTTAAAGGGCTTGAAACAGGTTTAATATCCTGTGTCGCTGTCGCCGATGTTATGCACCTGTAACTCAGTCAAGGAAAGGGTTAACAGAAACGTAGTGTTGGCCGATCGGAGGAGGTTGTGTCAGACTCCTACCCTGGAAATCAGAGTTCTCACGAGAGCACAATGTGTAATTAGCTCAGCGTGTCCCTCTGGCGTTGAGTAATGATGCTCATTAATGAACCCCTGGTAGCCGAGCTACACCAATCACATCGCTGTATCTGATGTAGGCGGGCCAGAGGCGAGCTGCACCAATCACATCGGTGTATCTGATGTAGGCGGACCAGAGGCGAGCTGCACCAATCACATCGGTTTATCTGATGTAGGCGGGCCAGAGGCAAGCTGCACCAATCACATCGGTGTATCTGATGTAGGCGGGCAGAGACGAGCTGCACCAATCATATCGGTGTATCTGATGTAGGTGGGCCACAGGCGAGCTGCACCAAACACATCGGTGTATCTGATGTAGGCGGACCAGAGGCGAGCTGCACCAATCACATCACTGTATCTGATGTAGGCGGACCAGAGGCGAGCTGCACCAATCACATCGGTTTATCTGATGTAGGCGGGCCAGAGGCAAGCTGCACCAATCACATCACTGTATCTGATGTAGGCGGACCAGAGGCGAGCTGCACCAATCACATCGGTGTATCTGATGCCAGAGGCCAGCTGAACAGATGACGACAGTTTAATCTACCAGTAATCTCTGCTGGTAGCTGAGCGTACGGGGCTCTGGATACGTCACCCTGTGTATTGCTGTGATTGGTCGTAGTGTTATCCAATTGCGTGCAGTGAGATTTTCAAATGCACGCTTGGTGCCGCCCCTCGAGTTGGGGCATTTGCATTACTCAGTGCCAGACCCTTAATCTTTCAGATTTGGGTCTGGATCTCCAGGCTACCAGACTCCCTCCTTTAGCTGAGTCTCTATCTGATCTGTCAGAGGGAGAGCAGGAGACGGTTGGGAAGTTTAAGGCCGGCCACAGACTGGCTGCGTGGCGTGATCGTGTCAGCTGCGTGGCGTGTCCGTTTTTATTTCGGCTCCCATGTTAACAGGTTAGAACTGCACGCTGCCTGCGTGACACGCATGTCTCCGAAAACGCGTGCCTGCTAGAAATAGAACCGACGCCTATTTTTCACGCGACACGCCAGCGTGTTGGAAGAGTTTCCAGACAACATAGAATAGAAAATATGTTTGTCATTTTGACACAAATACATTTAATAAATGACATTTTGATGTTTGAAAGTCTTCAGGTTTTGAAATAAATGCAGATATGAGTGTAAAATAAAAATAAAAATTATCGTTGTCTTTGCTGTAATCAGATCAGAATATATTTATGTGTAACATGAAATAAACTACTGCTGCTTGAGTGCAGTAAATCAAAGCAGCAGCAGCAGCGCCGCGTCAGACATGTTTCTGGTGTGTGAGACATAGAAAAATCCACGCAGCCAACACGCAACAGAAACGGCACGCTCACGCCACGCAGCCAGTCTGTCTCCGGCCTAACGTTGGTCGTCCCCAGAGAAGAAGTTGGTCATTTCATGGCGCAGATTAGAACCCAAATTTAAAAGTAAACAACTACAATTGCTGAATGTGAGAACATTATGTAAAACTGGTCGTTATGACTGAGATTCATAAAGTGTCTGGTTTAGTTCCATCATAGTGTCAAAAAACATTAGCTGACGTTGTTGTTCAGTAGCTCAGAGATTATCAGATAATGAAATGATGATTCAGCAGGGGGGTTAATACTTTTGCAAGACACATTCTAATTAGGTCTGACCCTAGATTCGCCCCATGCTCTTAGTCTGCATAAATATTTGTCTCTATTACCAATGCAGCATACATGCATGAAGGTGGATGTTTGCCACCACTGTGCCATTTCCAGAGCTCTTCACAGTCCTGCAGCCCTCAAATAGTGATCGAGGACCAAATTACCAGATCGCTGTACCATGAGCAGCTGACATGCATTCAAATAAGCGTGTGCTTCGTGTGAAAGATAGCTTTTCATTTTCTGTGTTACCAAAACTTTTCATTCACTTTTTTTAGACAAATACTGCAGCGCCATTACTGACGTTGCTTTCAGTCTTCTCTGTTATTTTGGAAATTGTATTGCTGTCTGGGGAGTTCACTGTTGATAGCAATAGCATAATTTTGGGGAATGTGGGTAGCAGGTGGGTAGCATGGCACCTTTTTTAGGCCACATGTGGCCCAATAAGTCCTGTAAACAATACAACCATACAGATGAAGCCATCTAAATTCCCCCCTCCCTCTGTGCTGGGGCCCCAGCAGGTCCGTGACAGGTCCCTGGTTCCTGGCTTTTGATATGTAAAAAATATTATGCTGAAGCATTTTATAAAACCCTGATAGATGTTGATCGCTGTTTTGAATGTAACAAATTTCAAACGTGTGAAACGGTTGCAGTTTGGTTGTGTTTATGTACCAAATTACTCAAGTTTAGAAAAAGATTGTGGTTTGGGTTCAAATCAGACGTTACTTCACTTAAGGTTACGCATCTAACACTGAATGTGATGTTCGTAAAGTTAAAGGACTGCCACGTGTATTTCATGACTTTGTGATAATGTCTGAAGTTCTACCATGGACTCTGTAACCTTGGTTACCTTGTTTCAAGACATTCTAGCGTTTTTTAGTAAGAACATATAGCCTGGTTGACCCCGACCCTCTGGGGAAGTTTCATTCACAGCCCATCTCCAAAGGGGCGTCACCAACGGACGCCGCTCAAATGCCTCTGGGCGCAATTGGATAGTCCTTCAACCAATCAGAGCAACGATCCGGGTGACGTAGCAGCGACAGCGGCATCAACAGGTCGCTGCGCTTCGGTGGCCGCCATGTTGAATGTAAACAGTGGCCGCCTCAACGGTTGTGATTGGTGTAGAGCCTCCTCAACGGTTGTGATTGGTGTAGAGCCTCCTCAACGGTTGTGATTGGTGCCTCGATTTGGAGAAATTAGAAATGGGACTCTTGGCGAGACGGACTTGCAGAGCAAGTCTCAAATTTGCTGGAAGTTCGTCAGGGTTTTCCTAGGCTAGAGAAAATAAGGTTTTTAGGAATGAATTATTGAAAACAAATAACTTAATGAGATTAAAAGTTTTGCAGTAATAACAACTAATTAAATTAAGTGTCTAAATCTAAGGAGTCAGCCAGCACTACACAAATTTAGGTGCTAATGTGTTTACATTGTGTTTGCTTCATCCAAAATCCACCAATCATTTCACAAAATTGGCAGTATGTGTTTAACGAACGGTGCAGGGAAGCTGCAGAAGGTTGAACAACTTCTCTCCCTCTGCATACTGCACAGTTCTTCCACTTGAAAGCTGTGATATTTGTGCCATTGAGATTCCATATTTGTGTGTGCAGATAGCTCATTGAACCCACGCTTGCTGCTTGGTTTCAAGCAGAAACTGCTGACAGAGGACGACTAAAAGCTCACCGCACTTTCTCCCACATCAACCCTGACTGCAAAGTTTTCTCTGTCTCTGTTAAAGTGTCAAATACAGGCGACACTGTTCATTTCTGCACAAAGTTTTGCACGGGAGAGGAAAAGTTTCACCGTGGGATTTTGCTTCTTACAACAGTCAGAAGTTGAAAGTTTAGTTAGCAAAAAGGTTGTATCAGAATGGATAGAGTGCTGGAGGTGGACAGACTGAGGCAGACTGCACACTGCACAGAGCTAGCACGTCTGTTTCAGTTACTGCTAATGAGGAAGGCAGACTGACAGGCCAGCACACTCACACACTGCCTTACACCCATACATATTCAACAGCCTCCCTTCGTTTGGACAGCATTAACCCCCTTCCCAGCCTCACCACTGAGAGTAACATGCGTTTGTGGGCGAGGTTAAACATGAGTTTGTATTCTGTGATTGTTTGCCTGAAGGCAGAGAGGGTACCCTCTCTGCAGGCACTGTACATAAGACAAAACCAACAAGTCCTCTAAACCAGAGATCTTCAACAGGTGGTCCTCAGAGTCACTGCATGGGGCCACCAAATTATTTTAAATTGTTGAAAGTTTTCTCAAAAAATGGAACATAATTCCAACATATTATTAGCAAATATAAATCCCCGCTGATTATAGGCTTACTGGCCTATAGGTAAGGTAGTCACTAAGATAAAATCATGCCAACAATTATTATTTTAATAGCTTGCAAAAAGGTATAAAGGCTTTAGGGCACCCTATACGTTATGGTAGGCCCAGTTTAATATGCAACTTCATTTTATACAATATATATAGTAGGGGGTCCCTGCTCCGTGTCCCTTTCAGTTAAGGGGCCCTCAGCTTGAAAAACAATGAAGACCCAAAACCATACGACAACATGGGTCGTTTGTTCCTACCCTGTAAAACAACCCACAGGAGCGTTTTATTAAATAGCGCCCCTAGTGGTGGCAGGAAATAGGAAACACGTCCTCGTACCTAAACCGGAGAACGAGGTTTTAAATGTAAAGGTCTCTTCACTCGTCACTTTTAAACTAACTACTAAAACCCCAATTTTATAGCTGAAAGTTCTGTGTGTTAGTTTGACCCATCAAGCACCCCGACCTACCTCCTTATGTGGAAATATGGCGGTCTTACACTTCCTCACCTTACTTCCTGCTTTGCTCCTGTCATAACTACTACGGCCACTAGAGGGCACCGCTACTAGAAATGTAAATAGAGGAGATTCTCCTGTACACAGGCATCATTTATGGGGGGGGGGGGGGGATAGGGACCCCCCCCCCCCCCCCCCCAATAATCAAATAGACTGGACAACAAATATTCTAATAGTCTAATGATTGAAAGAGATTAAACCACAAATACCCTCCCTTCTGAGTCCCCTGCATGAGAAGTTTGCTGTGTAGAGCTCTTGGACTCTCTCTGAGCCAATGATGGAGAAGCTTTTCAGAGCAGCAGACGGAAAGTAATAAAGGGAAGACTAATATTTTTCACCATGCAGTCTGACACTGCTAAACTCTGGAGACATGCACTGCTCTCTGTCTGACTCGCCGAATGCTGCCTGTCTGCAGTCGGAGCTGACCAGCCGATTACAGTCACCATTTTACGTAAAACACCTCGTTGATGTTACTGCGTGTTTTATCCCATTACAACACCAGCTTCATTTATACATTGGTACTCAAGCATACCAAAGGTTTATAGAGTGATTTAAAGGTCCCATGGCATGAAAATGTCACTTTATGATGTTTTTTTAACATTAATATGAGTTCCCCCAGCCTGCCTATGGCCCCCCAGTGGCTAGAAATGGTGATAGGTGTAAACCGAGCCCTGGGTATCCTGCTCTGCCTTTGAGAAAATGAAAGCTCAGATGGGCCAATCAGGAATCTTCCCTTTATGACGTCATAAGGGGAAATGTTACCTCCCCTTTCTCTGCTTTGCCCGCCCAGAGAATTTGGCCCCCCCATGAGAAAGAGAGAGAGAGAGAGAGAGAGAGAGAGATATGTTATGGCTTTCAAACTAGCGAAGCATGGCAGTTGGTCAAGGCCACACCCTCCACCTTCCTTTGAGGAATAAACCTCTGCATATGTGCACCCGCTCTACCAACTGAGCTAACCGGCCACAGTAGTAACAACCACTTTTACACAATGTTCACATGAGGTTGTTTTTTGTCATAGTTGAATGGGTTGAAATTATGAGATACGCAATGCTAGACATAAAACATCAATATTTTGCTATCTTCCCTGAAGTGAAAAACACAATGGAACATATTTATAATGCATATTGTTTCATAGTCCGACGTCTCTGGAGAGAATAAGGAGTTTGATGGAGTATTTATCCCATTCACTGAGACATCATCTGCATATTCTATAAACTGTCTTCACTCTGTTAAACTCTCACATCTCTCCCTCTCTCGTCTATGCCTGTTCTTTTCTGTCTGTCTGTTGATCCTTGTATCGTTCTTCTAAAGAGAGGAATCATGTTTTCTATTTAATTTCTATTTTCTCATTGTAACCCCCCACAGAATCAATATCCAATTCTGTCAAGTTTTTATCTGAAGATAAGAGAGATTGCACTCTGTTTTCTTGTACTATATTGAATGTGAAACTGTATGTTGTCCTGCACGCTTATGCTTTTCTTGGCCAGGTCGCCGTTGCAAATGATAACCTGTTCTCAACCGCCTACCTGGTTAAATAAAAAAAAAATTAAAAATTAAAATTCCTTAGCCCGGCTCCTTCCACACGTCTCATTTAAAACTTTTAGTTATTCCTTGAAGCTCAAGCCTCTTCATACCATGACGAGTGTTATTTAAATCCTGCTGGATGCCATCAATAAGACCTTGGCTCATCTGTAATCTGTGGAACATCAAACGCTGGCAGCAGGTCAGTTGGCAGGTCACATAAAAAAGATGATTAATAGTCAGTTTTCCAGGTCACGGAAAGGTCTTATTCCTCTTAAGCGAAGTTTATGGTGCACGAGCCATAAAACGACGGCACCACAGCTGCTGTTTCCAGCGAGTCCACAGCGCTGCGGAGGAGGGTCTGGCTAGTCCACACCTAGCTAGTCCTAGCATTCCAGGATGGGAGAAAAAAGGTTTATTGGCATTTCTTTAAATCAATCACAATTGTTTTGGGCAGCGCTAAGCTGCGACTACAACTACATTCCTTTTGAAAACTTTAACCAAGCTAGCTAGCTACTGCTAGCATTAGCTGTTAGTTTACGGGAAAGTCTGCTGATTTCCTGTTCTGCCGTACATGCAGATGAATGTCTCCAGTACCCGGAGGTCTGCGTTTATTCGTCGGTAAAACTCCTGTTCCCTCTTTAGCGTTAAGCTTAGCGAAGCACAATAGCAGCCATAAACCACTGGCTCTAGCCGTTTGCTGCTTCCTGTTTGGTGCTGGAGGGAGAGCACCCATTGGTTGTTGACTGATGTAATGTTCACGTGTTCAGACATAATTTGTACAAGTGGCCGTCGTAATTATGACGGGAGCAAAACAGGAAGTGAGGTTGAGGATGGGTCAGAAAAACATAGGACTTTCATGAGCGCGAGTCCCATTTGAAAATAAAAATAAACGAGTTTTGTAACTTACCGAACGTCACGTTCAGCATAGTCTTGCATTGCCAGACCCTCCTCCTGCATGCAGCAGCACACAGAATGTCACCAGACTTTTTAAAAGATGTCAGCACAAAGCATGAAAAGAGTTGACAAAGGGTTTTAGATTATCTTTTATCGGCTGGCTTTGTGTGGATGAAGAATTGCACACACGCAAACGCACAAACATACATACTGTGGGAGCATATGGCCCTGCAGGTATCAAGACGGGTGAATGTGCATCTATATCCCTTGGCTTTTATGAATAAAAGATGAAAGCTCAGTTTATACTGCTTTCTATTTGACTTGAAATATTTATACCTTTTCCTATTGTTAAGACAAGCAGGTACCACAGGAGAGCCAGGTCAAGGAGACATGGGGCTCCAATCTATATGATCTCCCTTTTTTCATTCCTTTCTGCCTGCCTGGCATAATTAATCACCTCAGACTGATGTTTACACAGCCTGATAGCCTGAAGAAATGTCTCGGAGGGGAATCTCAAACTCTCTGCCTCAGCACAAACAGGAAAGAGCATGAGAGATGAGAAGCTAAGAGTTTAACTCGTGTCTGCAGGGGGAAGTGCATTCTTACATCTTTTTACCCACTTTCAAACCATTCAGAAATTTGACTGCAGCCAACAGGCTGAGGTAGTACGGCTCAACCAGTCCTCCAAGCCATACGACGGTGTGAGTCGTTCCTACTCTCTAATCTGACCCACAGGAGTGTTTCATAAAGTAGTGCCCCAACTGGCAGGAAATACAACCTCATATCAACACCAGAGAACGTAACGGTCGCGATTTTAGACACGTCTTTAAAGTTGTAAAATGCAGTCAGTTTGATTATGTTTAGGCACTAAAAACAGTTTAGAATAATATCGTGGTTTGGGTTCAAATCAGACGTTACTTCACTTCCTGAAGTGCAGTTGGCTGGTGCTGCTGAACGTGACGTTTAAGTAAAAAAACCTTGCAGTTTACGTTTATTTTCAAACGGGACTGGACCCTGCTCTCCCGGGTAAAAGTTTGTTTGTGTGATTTGTTTGTCCCATTCACCCCCCCAACCTTAGTCTGGCTATCAGCAACCAGCTCCATCTGTTAAGAGTGAACATCAGTCTGGGGAGTCTGCTCTGGATTTTCTCTGCACAAGAGGCGGGACCAACGGGCGTAGTTCAGATGACTCTGTACGCCATTGGATAGTCCTTCAACCAATCAGAGCAACGATCCGGGTGACGTAGCTGCGACAGCGGCATCAACGGGTTGCTGCGCTTCGGTGGCCGCCGCGTTGAATGTAAACAGGGAAAAAATCACACTGACCCCCAGAAATGATGCATGGACCAAGGGTTAGGGGTCAGGGTTAACTGCGATAAAAACATCTGGAAGATCAATGACTTCAACACTGTTGCAAAGAGCAGCGGGGGAGAATACTTCTAACAGCAACATGTTACCCAGTAAATAAATATGAATAACCTATTAATGTTTGTTTACTAAATTTGATTTACGAATGACACTGTATTTCCTAAAGTTATATGTACCTATTCTAGCATGTGGCTAAGCCCAGATAACCTTTTGTTATATTTTCATATGTACATAAAACCAAAGGACTGTGTATATACCTTATTGCATGTAAATGATGTGACAACAGGTCAATAAACCAGTTCATCTCAGCAAATCCCCTGAGATTGAGATTGAATATCCTCAGACAGCCGCACCATCTGCTGGAGCCATTACGGCTGTTTGGAGGCTGATGAAGGTATTACTGCGGCAATTGGGAGGAAATAAGTTTGAAAATGAGAGAAAGGCTGGATGGGCTGGCTGTGCTGAGCATTACGAGTGAGAGATTGGGAAATGAGCTGCGTTGCTGAGATGTGAAAGTGAGAGGAGAAGGAATGCATCCTGATTCTTCCATTCCAGCAGCTACACGGGGTTTAGAGAGTATATGTATGGGGGAACTCCGCGTAGGGAGGTTGGTTGGGGGGGGTGGATGGGTCAAAACACAGGACTTTCACCCAGGAGACTGGGGATCGTGTCCGGCGTGGCACGTTTCCTAAAGTCGCTTTCTTCTAACGGTCGCGGTTTGGAACTTTTAAAGGTCCAGTGTGTAACGTGTTTAGTTGTTCATTATGAAAATCTGTGTTTCCCGTTCACCAACGTGTCCTTTTTCATGAATATTTACCACCACCATCAATTCCAGGTATTCCTATTTGCTTGAAATGTTACATTTGCGTTTGCATGAACTGGTGTAGACGCTCCATATTCATATGTGAACTGGTGTAGACGCTCCATATTCATACATGAACTGGTGTAGACGCTCCATATTCATACATGAACTGGTGTAGACGCTCCATATTCATACATGAACTGGTGTAGACGCTCCATATTCATACATGAACTGGTGTAGACGCTCCATATTCATACATGAACTGGGGTAGACGCTCCATATTCATACATGAACTGGTGTAGACGCTCCATATTCATACATGAACTGGGGTAGACGCTCCATATTCATACATGAACTGGGGTAGACGCTCCATATTCATGCTCCATCTTGAAATACGGTAGCCGGTGAGGGACATACAGGACCTACTGCTCCACCTTTCATGTTTTCTCTGTCACATGATAAACTCACAGCTGCTGCTAACGCTGCTAACAGGTATCGTAGCTTCCCGGCCCCGGCAAGTTAAGAAAACACGGAGGACCACGTATTCAAAATCCAAATTTCAGGAACAGGAGTCTTCTTCTTCTTCTTCTTCTTCTTCTTCTTCTTCTTCTTCTTCTTCGCCCAAAAAAAGAAAAAGGAGATTAAAAAGAGCAAGAGACGGCTTTTTGAAGCGTGAAGGCTAAAGGCGTGAAGGAAAGCGTGGCGCGAGAGAGTTGATTGTTGATATATGATCACAACGCTAGATCAGAGAAATTCCCACACATTAGACTTTTAATGTTATGAAATAGCCGTAGTTTGATTAGCTTTAGGCACAGAAACTACTTAATTAAGTTAAGATTGTGGTTTGGGTTAAAATCAAACTACTTTAAAGATCTTTGGTGATCTTAGGCCTTTATTTATAGGAAAGGTGAAGACGTGAAAGGGGAGAGAGAGGGAGAACGACATGCAGCAAAGTGCCGCAGGTTGGAGTCGAACCCATGTGCCCGTTACGCTATTTTCAAATGGGACACGAACGCCGCTCTCCTGGGTGAAAGTCCTGTTTGTTTGACCCATCCACCATATGTACTTCGTCTCCTTACTTCCTGCTTTGCATCCCTCAAAACTACTACCACCACTAGAGGGCGCCACCACTGGAAACAAAAACATGAGTCATAATTGCTGCTTGAACAAACGACATCTGGGAGAATTTTTGGGGGGAGGACAGTCTCCTGAGGAGGACTGAAGTTGACTCATCCAGAACCTCTGATTTTCCAATAACACTCCACCCATACACCTGGCTGATTGTTGGTGCTGCAAACTGATTTAAAACTAGAATGGCACTCGGAGAGCACTGACATCATTCACATGCTATTTTATATTATCAGGAAATCACGTTTTCAATTATTCCGACACCAAAATGAATGCAGCACTGTCTGGCATTGTTAACGAAAGTGAAAAATATTCAAGTATTTCAAGTTCAAATGAGCTTTATCACCACCACAAACGAACCAGACTATCCGACGAAACGCTCCAGGGTTCGATTACAACGCAGCACGCTGCTCAGGTGTGAAAACAACCTAAGTGACAGGACGTGTACTTTTTTCAAGTATGACAGGGGAAGTGCAGGGACTGACTAATGCTCAAGTTAAAGCAAGTGCTAATTGCCACAGAGTTTAATGAGACCGTCTGGGAGCCAGAGGGAAGCGGGTCGAAGCCTGATGAGAGCCAGAAAAGAGACAGAGCAGCAGGGCGTCTTCTGTCTGAAATCACTCTGTCTCTGATTGCTACCGTGGAGCGACGGTGCCAGAGGATCACAGGCACAGCGTGGGGCCGGCTTACTCTCCTGGCAGTGACGAACAGGAGCTGCCACTTACCTGCTCCTATCTGTCAGCCTTCAAGAGCACTTTGTCTTTTGGACTGTCAAAGTGAAGCGTCCAGAATAGTGACGTGAACAGATAAAGGAGTGAATGATGGACACGTGTGGTTGGGTGCACAGAGATTACACTGAGGAATGGATGAGAAGGTGGGAAAAAAGAGCACTTGATGTTTGCCTATGTGGATGGAAGGATGAAGTACAGACTGGCAACTAGTCTGATAGAAATGTAGATAGGCTGAGGGTTGGATGAACCAGCACAGAATTGCTTTTGTAAGTTTAGGTTTTCCTCATGAGGAAATACAAAACTTTTTCCCAGGTCAAATCCACAGTATAACACAACTAGGAGGGCACTTGGAGAGCCAAGCCATGTCCTATATCTCACAATGGTAATGCAATGTGAAATGTCCCAGTCGGGATCTCATTTTGACGGTAATTCCGACACCACATGAATGCACCATCTTGCAATGTTAAAGAGCCCTTATTATACTCCTTTGCAGGGTCATATTTGCACTCTTGAGGTCTACTAGAAATGGTTTACAGACAGAAAGTTCAGTGTGGGCACATTAAGCTCAAAAGAGAAAAAAAACACCTGAATGTTTATTGTGGAAGAGCACATTAGCATGTCCTTCCTGCGAAAAAGAGAAACGTAAAAGTAAATGTATTAATATAAAGTTAACATGTAATTGTGTTGAAGCTGCCCAGTCCAACCACAGTCTGATCTGCTGCCACTGAGCAGCTCCACTGGAGCCGTTGGAGGTTAAGGTGCCTTGCTCAAGGGCTCCTCAGTGGTGGTGATGAGGGGGGGACAAGAGCTGCTCTTTCACTTTCCACCACCCAGATCTGATCCTGTCGGTCTGGGGATTGAACCGACAACCTCCCAGTCACAAGCTCGCTTCTTTAACCTTCAGGCCACCACTGCCCTTTAACCCTTACTTATACAAAAAACCTTGTCACATAGATATACAAAAGATAAACTTATTTAAAATGTAACTATAAATTGTTTTCTTTCCAGATGGCTACTCCTTTGTCACCATTTTGCATGATGATCTTTCTTTGATGGCCACGATGGCGGAGCACGTACAGGAAAAACATATAAGTAATTCAAATCCTTTCTGCATGTGCTCTACAGGGATTCTATGCAGGGTTCTGGTTGAAGTGCAAGGCGAGTGCTGTGGGGAGCACTTTCTTTCTCATGTGAACTGCAGAGGCTTAAGCCTTTCAACTGAACTTTGCTCATCATAATCTAATAACTGTAATTTCTAAAACCCTTCCCAGATTTACTTTGCTCCAGTGCAACTGTGTAATTGGAAAGAAAACTCCCGCTTTGCATTCAAATGAGCCGATTTAAGAGAATCAATGCGATGCTGTGTAGTTAGTGAGTGTGTGTGTGTGTGTGTGTGTGTGTGTCTGTTTGTAAAAGTGCACTTTCATAAACAGAAACTTCACCCTCTCCGTTTTTAAAACTAACATCGCGCACAGCTGTCAGTGTGTGAAAAGTGTGTGTTTACACGTACCCGTGTATATATGGCCAATCAGAATCCAGAGAATAGCAACAACAGCAACAGATCACTTCCTGTCTCTCCTCTTCCTCACTTCCTCGGCTGCCTAAACCTCCGTTTGTCTCAGTTTTCATGCAAACGTGCAAACAAAGATTTCACCAATCTCCACTCTGGCCGGAGTTTTTAGAAAGAATCGTTTTCAGAGGAGAATTCTCTGTTAGCGTGTAAACGAAGGACACAAACGAAGGGAAATGTCTCCGAAGGGAAAATTAGTGAATGCAACAAGTTTGCTTTAATCAATCCTATGTGCCTCTTAATAAGAGATGTGTTCCTACGAGTGGTTCATCCGATGTTAAATCCATTGTGTTTTCAAACCAAGCCCCAGATGATCATACAAGTTGCTCTACACATAAATAGCAATATCATCTCTAAAGTCATGACAGAAAAGGGGAAACATATCACCAAACCTGCGGTGTTTAATGCCTGAAAGCAATGATTCATTCCAGTGCGTTGCTGCAATTTCTTCCATGTCACTTTAATGGCCCTTCAAAAGGGCCGACCAGCTTCGTGCCTGACGCCAATTTCACCCTGTCTGCTTCCTGTTGTCGTCCTTTTCTAACATTACACACATTTATACCATCACTTACATTCACATTTGTCAAACGGTCACACACACATACGCAGACATACCAATAGGGATGCAACGAGTAGAGATTATAGTCCGAAGAATAATCACTATTTCACGATTATCACGTTTATTATGCAATAATTAATTTCACTTCTAATGTATGAAATCACATGAAGACTCTAGATTTCAGTGTGTTATTTATTGCTGCCTTTTAAAACAGAAATAACAGTAACAGTTTTGAATGTTTTGAAAATGATTATATGATTAATCATCATCCTTTTTATTTAAATTTATCTGAAAAGAGATTAGAGACTAGAGGTGAATCAGTCACTCCACAAACAAAGACAGTGTCCTTCTTGAGAAGAAGTTGGCCCTGCTAGCTGCTGTGTCTACAGGTTGGAGGAGCTGCTGGACTAGATGCAGCTGTCACAGAGAGATTTGCAGGATGTTGCCAAGGACGAACTGCAATGGAGAGATCATGTTGCAGCCTTATGTCCCATATGGGATGGAGAGGAGTAAGTAAGTAACGTTAAGTGGTAGCCTCAGTTACATGTTGAGCTGTTGCGGAGTTTTGACTCAAACGAATGTAACGTCGGCTTCTGACTCGTTAGCTGTAACTGTAACGTTAGTAACATTAAACAGGCTAACCTTAGCTAACTGGTAACGTTAACAAACACTTAACAACAACGTTAACTGTTAGTTGCAGCTGTCCCGAGGTCAGAGGCTGGCTCTGCTCCGTGTCCTACTGCTGGTTGCTAACTTCAGGTAATGTAAAAGAATTGCAGCAGTAAGTTATCCCACCACGCAGACTGATGTCCTGAAATGGCGTATATATGACATGCCAATTCGTATGGCATGATTTGTGTATTATTAAGACGTATACTCGCTTTTTAGCGTGTTTTCTGTTATATTATCTATTATAATCGTATTATTATCATTATTTTCTGTCTTTGTTACCATGCTGGTGGTGAGGCCAAGGGTGATGGACTGTTATATACTATGGCCTGCCAATCGGGCCGTACCATCGGCTACCATGCTGGAGGGGGGGATTTAGGTTTAGGTTTATTTGTATTAAGCTGGTGACACGAATCTGACGGCCGGCCTTCGGACTGACTGCCTCCCCGAGATGGCCAAAAAAAAGTGCCAAAGCCGACCATATTGGCGTATCGTTCAGAATACGATCTCATATTCTACTAAAATATTTCACCGTAACGTGTTTCTGAAAACATGTTAAGGAGAAATCGGCCGTGCAGTTGCTGAATCTGTCTTCATCTCAGATCAACAAAGTAAAAAACTCAGATTTTGAGAGGCTGTTCGTCACGCTCATCCCGCTCATCAATTCCTGGTTAGCTCTCCACCAATCAGATTGGTCATTGAGTCCGACTGCCCGCCCTCCGATTCAACAAGTCAAATCGTCCCAAATGAAGGCCGACGGCTCCTCCAACTGACGACGGCACGGAACACACCGACCAGACTCGAGTCACCGACCTCGCCAGACTCGAGTCACCGACCTCGCCAGACCGTCAGACGGCTGATTTTTGGGTTAGTGTGTCAGAGCTATTAGTTGCAATTATTTTCCCCCGTGTGTGTAATTTGGTTTGGCCAAGTCGGTATATATGTCCCCTTCAAGGAGGTCAGTTTGTTGAGTTCATATCTTTTTTTGTTGTTGCTATTTTGGGGTTAAGTTATATTGAGTTGACCTCTTTTATATGCCTAGATATTAAGTTCTTGCTTTATATTGTTTTTTGCATTTTTTGGTTAAATAAAAACTCACTTTTCAACAATAACTTCCTCATTGCTTTACTGCTTGGTGTCTGACACCTACACACCAACAGATACACTCGTGCAATCATACAAACGAGCTACGGTGATTTTTAAATCACATGAACACACTTTATTCTTCCTTTAGCCTTTATGTGAATGCTCATTATTTGGCGGACCGATTGCACTCTCCTTCATCGCTTCCACATAACAAGAAGAAACATCTCAGCACGTACAGCAATGATCAAAATGCAGCAGCCTTTCATTAAGGTGTGGATGTTTCCAACGTCTGTGAAGATTCAAGGTGAACATGACCTCAGTTTGCATTTGTTTTTCAAACAGGAGTTAAAAACACTTCAAACATGCCGGCTGGATATGGATCCCCACGGCTGTTTATCTTTTGATCATTATAAGAACATTGACTATTAGTTAACACTTTAATTGTTTCTTACATTGTCAGCATGGTTATTAAATGATTAACTCCTTGACATGCTGTTTTCAAGCCCCTCGGCTCATTAGAAGATGAGTCACTTGACTGCCACTGCTAAGTTTTTTTGGCACAGTGAGCATGGCAGACTTTCATATTTCACTCGAGTCACGGGTTGTGTTGCTTGTTAGTTTGTTTTTGAAGTCAGGGTTAATGGGCAATCTATTCTGTCTCACACCGGGCCTCTGACATCCTCCACTGACCAAAGACTGAGATAACAAGACTCTGGAGGAGAGAAAGATGGACGGACGGAGACAGAAAGAGACGAGAGACTATAGCTTTGAAGAACCAGAGCGTTTACACTTGACTTCTTTTTTACTTTGGGTCTGATATGGACGCTGTTTGTTGTTGGTATATGAGCCTTTTGTAAGTGATGACAATACATGCAGACCTCTGCCGCTGAAACGTGCAAAGAAGTCAACAAAAAGTCAAAGAAAAGTGACTGTCAAATACCAAAAGGAGGTTATCAACATATATATATTTATATAAGGAATATATAGGTAGGTAGGTAGGTAGGGGAGAGAGAGAGAGAGAGAGAGAGAGAGAGAGAGAGAGAGAGAGAGAGAGAGAGAGAGAGAGAGAGAGAGATGCTGACGGTTATACCACCCTCCCAATATGCCTCTTCTGCAGAAGAATGAACAAAATGTGCTCAACTTAATTGCCAATTTAAACAATTTGATACCAATTACTGTTCAGCCACAGTCTCTCTTCCCAGAACACATTAATTTGGCAAAGATGTTTTTTAAACACTAAATTATTTAGCTTAATTAAACGCCCGGTGTGTGGCAGTCAAAACATTTTAATGATTTGATTCCACTTTTTACCAGTGCAGCAGCAAGACTGCTACTGAGTCAGCCCCCTTTCAGCTTCAGTGTGACGGCCTAATATAAGAGTTTCTGTTGAGTGGACGTTCATATCTTGCACTGCAGTGTAGCTGTAATGTGTTCCAGTCTTTTTTAAATCCCATGAATGCATATTTCAAATGGCCTTGTGTTTCTTGTCTTAATGTATTTAAGTCATGTGTAAAGCATTTTGAATGTCCATGTTCAAAGTTTTCAATACAAATAAAGTTTGCTTTGTCTTGCCTAATGTTGCTGACGCAAGACGGCTTTTGTCTTTGTCTCTTTGTCCTTCATGCTGCACGTAAGCCGTGGAATCATTCTGGCTCCTCGCGGCCTGAGGCAACAGGTTAGAAGGCCTTATATTTCTCTGAAAAAGAAATTAAAAGGGAGCAGTAATATCAATCAATAGTTCATGACAAACGCAGTGACTAGTAGGGCTACAGCTTCATCAGCTCTTTAGAAGCTCAATCAAACTGAATTTTGTGATGTCACTAAGCAACATGTGTAGGGGCAGTGGTGGCCTAAAGGTTAAAGAAGCGAGCTTGTGACTGGGAGGTCGTCGGTTCAATCCCCCCCCCTCATCACCACCACTGAGGTGCCCTTGAGCAAGGCACCTTAACCCCCAACGGCTCCAGTGGAGCTGCTCAGTGGCAGCAGGTCAGACTGTGGTTGGACTGGGCAGCTTCCAGGTATGAATGGAGAACTGGGGGAATGTGACAGGTCTTCGTTGGTAATGAGAAGTTGTTCTCAATCCACTTACCTGGAGAAATGAAGGTTAAAAAAAAAAAAATGAGCCACACTGCAAAAAAGCAAAATCTTACCAAGTATATTCATCTAATTTCTAATAGCACGCACCTTTTTGATATTAACAAACGTCTGTTACATTCAAGCCATGTCACATGAGTTGCTCCAAAGCTAATTAAGACTATCAGCTCCACACAACTCTCTCTGGATCTCTCAGCGTGACTACGATCAGAAGATCGTGGCGTCCGCTGACTTTCCCACGCAAAAACTCGAGTGAAGATAATGACCTCTTCTGAGGAGTCCATCATGTTTTTTTAATCCTCCGTGACCTCCTTGGCTACTAGCAGCTGCATCGTTCGTACGCTTGTATCATGTGGACGCACCGACAGTTTTGTTGTCATTACTTAGAATTCCTCTTGGGGGAGACAGAGATATGCACTGTAGCTTTGAAGCAACACTGTGTAACTTGTCCTGCTTCGGTCCCCCTACAGGTTGGAAGAGGTGTACCAGTTTGACGAGTAGGGAGTGAGACTGTGTTGGCTACCTGATCTGGCAAACTTGTATAATATAATGTAACTGACAATTCCACTTCCAACCTGTAGGGGGACCGAAGCGGGAAAAGTTACACAGTGTTGCTTTAAAGACACAATCAGCTGACACTTGATATTTCAGTGCGATATAGGGACTTGGTTTTCGATAAATATATATATATATATATATATATATATATATATATATATATATATATATATATAATAAATATATCGTAACATATTGCTTGGAGTCGTATCTCAAATGAAACTAGCTTTTTTATGCATCTCGTAAGGTTTTTAAGCTGCTGTGTTAATTTTGTGATTAATCGTTTTAATCATTGTTCTTTTTGATGTGGCCGTTTTGTTTTTTACAATGCGAGGGTCTACGCAGCGTTTTGCTTTAGTCTGTTTCATGGAAGTCCATATTAATTAAACAATATACCCAAACCTGTGTAGACTGTTACGGTGACAGATTCTGCTGAACAGTTTTCCCCCCAAAAATGATGAGCTCCTGACTGACTCGTGCCTGCAGCACACACTGAGCGTGTGCAGAAGCTGCTCTGTAGGCGTGTCAGGGATCTGCTGGCCCAGATCAGCACAAAGAGCCCAATGAGGGACAGGTGCAGCCCCTGGACACGCGCCGAGGAGTCCGCCTTTTAATTACAACCGTGGGTTATGAAGATCCTCACGTACAGGACGTGTTGTTTTTGACTAGTTTGCCGACGTTTTTGTCACTGTTTTCAGCGTTTTTGTCTTTTTCCAATGTTTGTGTTGATTTGTTTCGAAGTTGTTGCTTTTTTCAAGACTTTTATTGTTTTTTTGACGTTTTTGTAGATTTTCCCGAAGTTTTTCTCCTTTGCTGATGTTATTGTCAAATTTTTCAAAGTTGTTGTGTTTTCCAACTTTTTTGTTGCTTTATTCTACGTTTTTCGCTTTTTGTTTTTACATTTTTCTCCTTTTCAACACCTAAACAATACAACACAATGTGGTACAATATATGTGTATTTTATGTACTATGTCAAATATAATATTTGTTTACTGGATAAAAGGCAGAATTACAACAGCTTTAAATGGAGCGCAATATGCAGCCCTACAACAGATACCTGTGAGTAACATATGGCCAAAACCTTGTAGAAAAGATGTATTCATGATAAAGATCTTACTTCATTTGAGCATAACTTCAACTTATATTGAAACAAAAGCATCCAAATATTTTGAATGACGCCGTTAGACATCATTATAGCAGAGCAACCTATCACTTTCTCCAATCACTATGTTGCAGGATATTGCCTGCATGTTCAAGAGAATCTGGAAGGCATAGCTTGTTAAGTGGGGAAATATGTTCCAGCTGTTCCAATCCAGCAAACTTCATGACACAAGCTGACTTTTTTAAAAACACGTACAGGTTCCTGACATTCCATTTTTCATCACACCAGCAGTGGAATCATGGAGACATGGGATGACAGGACTGCTTATCTGTCAGATTGGACTCCACCTGCGATGGGACAGTAAGCTGCTCTTGGTGCTGGCAGCCCTACGTCTCAGCACAGTTATTGCTGCTGCTATCCCCACACCTGCTTCTCCACAGTAACCAGAGGCCCGGACTACAAAGCAACATTTGACGTTAATGAGGTGACTTCGGGTTCAACCCAGGGTTTTGTGTATCACGACGTTGGATCACTTGTTACCGGGTTAAATTGCCGTGAAAACTTATGAGCACTTAACCTGGTCGGGAGCATTATGGTATGCTGGAGATTAGAGATGAACCATTGTAAAAGCCCCGCCTACTGACCAATCAATACTCATTGTTAAAGCCCCGCCTACTGACCAATCAATACTCGTTGTTAAAGCCCCGCCTACTGACCAATCCATACTCGGTGTTAAAGCCCCGCCTACTGACCAATCCATACTCGGTGTTAAAGCCCCGCCTACTGACCAATCCATACTCGGTTGGTAACGGCGTCACCGTTCTTAGAGAGACACACAATCGAAAAACCGAAGTAGTACAAATGTTTGTTTTAACAGCACAAATCAGCACAAACGATTGAGACCATTTTGGGGAGATTTGGACATTAATGAGTGACGTCACTGGCCGGAAAATGTAAATTTGAATTACTTAAAACCCTTAACAGCACAAACGATAATTTTTCCACCACAAACGAATAGCAGTGTTTTTAATAATTTTTGGATGACATGCTTCACGCAGGTGAAAGTCCGGGGGTTGGGCTAAGACTGTTAAGTGAAGTCAGTGCATGTGTGAGTTGGTTAAGGCTTGTCTGCCCCACCCTGATGTGTTCCACCTGTTCTCCAACCCTCATGCCACCTGTCCCTCGTTACCTGGTGTATTTAGTCTCTGTGCTCTCTGTGTCTGCTGTCTGATCGTTGTCGTTCCTGCGTCGCTCCCTTTGCCGTTTGATTCCTAGTGTTTTTGTTATTTTTAGTCTTCTGGTTTCTGGGTGTTTTGGATTTTTGTTTGGATATTCCTTTTGCCAGTTTTTGACCTGTTTAATTCAGGACATCTTTTGTTGTAGCCATTTTAAGTAAATTAACCTTCAAAACCTTCACGCTGCCTTCTCGTCTCTGCCCTTTCTGCATTTTGGGTCCAAGCCTGCACAATCCCTGACAACTGTCACACAGAAACTCTGCACGTTATGCTTCTTTTTTTTTTTTAAACCACACAAAAATTCACACCATGAAAGAAAATTCAGCACTCAGGCAGTTCTGACTTTGTGTCTTTTCTGCCAGGAAACGTTAAGTGTACAGAGCAATGCTGGAGCTGCAGAATCCACAGAGCAATGCTGGAGCTGCAGAATCCCTTAAAGAGATACTTCCCAATGTTGAAAGCCCAGTTAGATACGTTACTGTAAATGATGAAAGGTCATCACACACTGTAGGATGAAACATTATCTTAAAAAAGATGAATGGGCACTTCCATTTATTCTTGCAGAGTTGGCTAAGAAAATGAGCTGTGATTCACAATATGTGGGTCAACATCCTGGGGACTAAATGATGCAGCCATAAGAGCACCCAGAATGGCAAAAAGAGATGAATAAAGAGGGAAAAACAGTTTTCAAAACAGTTGCAAACAGTCGAGCCAAAACAGTCTTTGATTTTTGATTTGATTTATTTTGAATTTGACAGACAACATAGTCCAAAGGATAACATGTTAAAGTGTGAACACTTATTTCCAACATGGTCCTTGGTGTTAGAACATTTAACACATGACAAAGACCTGTTGCAGGACAAAGACAAGAACATTAACACAAGTCATCCATGGTTCAAGAGCATTCTAAATGTATTTACAATTTTGAGGGAAAGCGGCAGATTATTCCACAATGTTATACCTGTATGTCCAAAACAAACCTTACTCAAAAATCTGTTTCTGAAATTTGAGGCAAGAAATAAGCTATACAGTTACAGAATATGAATTCATAGCCTAGTTTGACAGTTTGACTGCAGTTCAACTGCAGGCAGTGTGTGAGTGTAATGCATGTATGTATGTATGTATGTATGTATGTATGTATGTGTGTATGTATGTGTAGGTAGGTATGTGTATATGTATGCCTTTGTACACATGTGTTAAAGAGTATACTGTGCAGTAATACCCCTGTATTTCATAAACAAACACACAACTGTATAACTGGCTTTGTTTCTTAATGCCTAAGTTGCATCAGCCAACAGCTTGATTAATAATGAATGGACTCAATGCAATTACTTGCGTCATTTGTGTTTATATTGTTCACTGGTAGAGATTAGGAGTTTAAACTGATTTCAATCTCTTTCGATTCTGCTAATTGCATCCTCTCACATGTGAGGTAATTATTTCTGCATTGTGCTGAGCTACTGAAGAGCTGCTGGAACTCATTTCTGCGTTGTTAAACTTTGTCCAAGTAAATGACTGTATCTGCGCTTTCCTGTTTAGTAGCTCAAAAGAAAGATAACAGGAAATGTGTGCAGCTGCGTGCACGTGCAAAGACCACCTCACGCTGTCGCATAATTATCTTTTTTCCTTACATGGCCATCAAGTAAGTAAGAAATAGAAGAGCAAGTTTTCTTTGTGTAACCTTGCAGCTCTCAGCAGTGAATAGTTGGCCATTCAAGGAGGGGAATTTTCTGAGAAAGGGCTCAGCTGAAAACCAGGAAATTGATTGAATTGAATCTAAAATCCATTTTATTCTTTAACTGGAGATTCAGTGAATAGAATAAGACCTACAGGAGGGGGAGTGGCCTTCTCAGAGCTCTCTATGTGTGTTTGTATACTATCCATCACTTTGTGGGGACACATACTTATTCAAGCATTATGGCGACTCTCCTGGCATTTGGGGGAAAATACAAGTCTGTCCTTCGTCGGAAAATGCTCCCATAGGTCCTTTATTAAAGCAGCAATTATGAGTCATATTAATGTTTATTAGTGGTGGCGCCCTCTAGGGAGCTCCTGTAATTATTAAGGGGGCAAAGCAGTTTTGGAATAAAAGTATACAGCAAGTTTTCTTTTTGTAACTTTCCTGAACAAACGGAACAAACACAACTACTTCACGCTCTGCGTCACATTCGTTACCGGAAGTTAGGTAACGCAACAGATGAATTTTAACCTAAATTAACCTGTAACCTTTAACTGCTGTTTCATGTTTTATGTGAAGAACTTTGAATTGCCTTGTTGCTGAAATGTGCTATACAAATAAAGCTGCCTTGCCCTAACCATGCTCATTTTCTAAACCTAACCAAGTTTTAGCACCTAAACGTAACCAAACTGCAACTGTTACATTCTGTTGTTTAGATATGAAGACGGAAAACGCTCCTGTGGGTTGTATTTCCTGCCACCGCTGGGGGCGCTAATTTATGAAGCACTATCCAATAGCAATTTAATCACCAAAAAAGATTCTGATCGTGGTCTGCTTGAGTTACGACTAGTCTCCCTTGCCATCTCTACATCGCTGTGGAGTAAGGGTTGGCTTACTTATCTGTTATACTGTTGCTTAGTCTTTCTTCTCAATCTGCAGTTTCTACTCTTCTACAAATGATTCAAACATGATGTCCAGACAGGATGTTCTGATGCATGCACTTTTGACCGAGCTCACACCTTGAGTTCACACCTGGAGGCATCAGCAGAGCTGGTTCAACATAGTCTCCTCTCCCCCTAACCTTTGTTTGGCCTTTCAGTTCTGTCACAACCCTGCCTTTCCTGCCAGTAGCGGAGTGGCAACCGGGAGAGTCGGGACTTATCCCGGTGGGCCGGTAGTGTTTTGAGGCCGCCAAGGTCGGTCTGATAATAGTTATACATTGCAATTTCTTAGCAACACCATCCGGCGGCCTGGTGTGCGCCCACTGCCCGAACCAAGCAGACCTGCCTTGTTGCACCATCCAAATGTTCTTCAAAATTTGACATTTTTAGTGAATAGCTAGCTAGCTCGAAGTTCGTTGATGCAAGGCGAGGGACATCCAGCGGCGAGGGATGTTCCGCTGATTATCCAATAAATTAACTGTCATCGATGCAGACTAAGTTGCCCCCTACAAAAACATGACAAAAATGCACACAATCATCAATGGCCTTGAACCTGCACATGGGAGAAAATTGAGATTGATGAAATATAGCCTAAGTAGAGGGGCAGTTTTTGAACCCACTCAACCACAATATAATCTATACCTGCCAGGTTTTGGAGTCTGAAGCTTCTCTGTGATTACTTCTGCATCCGTCAGGGCGGACAGTAAAGTTTGACATATACGGGAGGTAATCAATCGCCAAAGCCTTCCTCTTAGTTCGTATTTCTCTCTGATAAGATAGAAGTTTAATAGGTTGAAAATTGAAAAGGCCAAGGATGCCGCAGGCAAAACATTCTCATAACATTTTTTACAAATAATGGCCTATGCGATGCAGATTAAGTGTTGTGAACATTACTTTCTTTAACATTATATAAAGGTTATGAGACCATACCAGAAATCTGATGGTTAGATTCCAACAAATATTATATTTTATTAGGACCGTCAATCGATTAAAAAATGTAATCAAATTAATTGCAGACTCTGTGATTAATTAATCAAATTAATCGGATAGGTCATTTTTGCTGTGAAAGTATTTGAAATATTTCAATTCAAATGAATCAATGAATAATCAGCATTAAAAACTCTATTATTGTCACTGTTCAAATAATGACTATATATATATATATATATATATATATATATATATATATATATATATATATATAAACAATCAACAATATGACCTAATATGCTGAGGAAATAAATTCAAAAGGGTATTTTACAATAACTATGAATGCACCAGGAGGCTGTAGGTTACCAGTTTCTGTGAATGCACCGTGTAATTTGAGTTTTAGTGGAGCTTTGAATTTTCGTTTCCTCTTGTGTAATCCATAGTACAGATTTTAACCATCATGAAATTTGGGGCTCCTCAAAGACTTGGTAAGAAAACATCTAATGACTTTCCTTGGACAAGAAATACCTTCTTCATTAGATTTAAGAGAATCAAAAGGTAACAGTGAGACATACAAACCACAGAAAGCTGATGGCTGTCCCTCGTGTTGCAGCATGAACATTACAGAGAATCAGCTCCTGTGTGTATTGTCTCCTCACACAGTCAGCTTAATCAGTTTGAACTACGGAGTCAGTGCATGACTCTTTACCCTGACATAATAAATCAGGGGACAAGTGCAATATTATCCCTGGGATTTAAGAGTTAGGAGGAAGAGGGGATTTATCATGAAGTGAGGCTCTGGACCACTGTGTGATGCATAATTTCCTGTTCACTTTTCCATTTCCTGAGGTGTTAAATAATGCACTAAAAGTATATGGAGAGAGGAGGCAAAAGAAATGAAATCATATACTGTATATAGGGGTGTGTGTGTGTGTGTGTGTGCGTGTGTGTGTGCCCCACAGCTACAGTGGCTTATCTCAGCTCCGGAGGACTTTATTCCGTGTGTGTGTGTGTGTGTGTGTGTGTGTATATGTGTGCGTGTGTGCCTCAGTTCACTTAATGTAAAAAAAAAAACTGCGATCGCCTTTTTTCAAAATACTAAAAGGATTGAGAGATGGTTGAAGTTTTTCAGTGAAATAATATATTAGCAACCAGCTAACAGTATGCCTTTCATCATATTCAGGATGTAATGTTTCCATGGAACATTGACTCTTCTTAAATTCCCCTTTTAAGGGTATTTGCATATAACCTAATGCACATGTTTCAATTCAAAATGTTCTGAAAAAACTCAGTTGTCTGTATAGTGAAGCCCAGATTTGTCCTAGAGCAATGTGTATAGAGATAATTAGACCCTAAAGCTGACCCTAAAGTCCACCCAACATTCCAGAATGGGAGAAAAACGTGCTCTGGTTTATTGGCAGTTTTTTGACCCAATCACAATCGTCTTAGGCGGCGCCTCTGCAAAATAGTCTCAGAACATGTGCTCTATCAAAAGTTTTAGTCGTGCAACAGAGAACTCCGATTGGACAGATAGTCTAGCTAGCTGTCTGGATTTACCCTGCAGAGATCTGAGGAGCAGTTAACCAGAGTCCTCACAAATCAGCCGGAGGTTAGAACGCCAACACAGAGACAGAGGAAGGGGACGGACATCCGGTTGAAAATGAGGGACATCCGGCAAACTTTCTGGCCGCAACTGAACAATCCCGGAAAATGAAACGTCATCGATGTAGACTAGGCGTCAGTTGATCAGGCCAATAACAGTTCAAAAGGGGGTGGTCAAAAGACCATCCATAATTCAGAAAAACAAGACTTTTGTAAGAACTGAGGCAGCCTTTCAGTTGGCTCGGAATTTGAAAACACGTTTTGGAAACAGTACCTTTACTTTGGTTATGGTTGGGTGTAGAAAAAGGTCTCCCTGGCTTATCTTTTCCAGTTGAAAGACAGTAGAAAAGCCTCTCTTTTGCCATTTTTTAACCAACTTTAGTGCTCTGATTTTTCCCAGATCTCCATGAGCACGATGAGTTGAAGATAATAGATCACCTGAGATTTAACACAATGCAGAAAGTCTCCATTAAAGACTGTCAGCTCTTCACATCCTCAAGCATGATAAACAAGAGCAGTTCTCAGGAGAAACATTATTCTCAGCCAAGACCACAGTAAACATTATGGGAACAAATTAATAAAAACTGATAAATGAGGTTCCTTAAAAGGAAATCACTCACTTGATGCTTTGCACATAAAACCTCAACATGATGTACAACAGTCCATGAAAAGTACTGACGATGTGTGTCTCAAATACATGAGTCAAGAACATTGCCTATTTGGATGAATACAAACTCTCAGCACTAGCATCACCCTCTTGATGACATTTTAAAAAGAAAGAAAACTAGCTTCAACTTACAGTGGATCCATTATTGCATCCTATAAGCTCGTCTTTCCAAGGTGGTGGATGCATTCCCAGATGCCTTGGCATAGCACCAAAGACAGAAGCTGCTAATTTATTCCTCCATCGAAATATCCCACTGCCCTTGTGGACTCCATCACATCCTCCCAATCTCCCAGTGCTCGGCTAGGAAGATTTAAAGCTGCTTTTCTGCAGTATAGACATGAAAAGGGCCAAGAAAAGGTTATTATGAAATGGATGATTTAAAGAAGTTTTTAAAAGTTGGATTTCAAGCTTTTCCTGTCAGTTAACTTATTTTATTCAGTGATGTTTTCTCATGTTTTTCACAATGTCTCCACAAAGTAGATTGAACAAAACAAGTCACATTATTGATACATTTGCATCGATCCTAATACAATTATTTCTGTGGACATGGTGGTGATGTAAGCCAAATGTGGTTCTTGTTTTTGACAGTCTTGACATTCACCCTTCGGTATAGGACTGGTGCTGTCCAAGATCAGACACTTTCATGGCAGCGCTCCATTGACTCCATAGCAAAACTTTTCAATTCTCTTAATTTTCAAGTTTTTTTTACAAGATATGGTCAAACGTTCCTGGGGCACTGTTAATAGTGACAGCCGCTCCCCAGAGAGGTTGAAAGGAGATGTGCAATTTACTGTATTCCCTTTCCAAAACCCAAAGCAAAGGCTTTGGATGAAGCTAGGTGGACGTCCTTATACCCACTTGAACTCCTCAAAGATCGACAGGCACAGTTTCGTAGGCTCCAAAGTGAATTACTTTTGTTTACCGTAAAATTATGTGATGCTTTTGTTTTACCTGTGGAGATATATCGACGACAATTCATTTAGGGGATCGCTCCGGTATCGCCGGAAGATCCACCGGATGTTCCTCGCTTTCAGCCAGGTGTCCCGTTACCTTCTGCTTTCTTTGTGTTGATATTTTGGTATGGTTAACTGCTCATCAGATTTCTACGGGGTAAATCCAGACAGCTAGCTAGACCTAGACCTGTGAGGACTCTGGTTAACTGCTCCTCAGATCTCTACAGGGTAAATCCAGACAGCTAGCTAGACCTAGACTACCTAGACTAAGGGCCCTATTTTAACAATCTAAGGTCACGGCGTGAAGAGCATGGTGCAGGTGTGTTTAGGGCGTGTCCAATGAATGTAACATTATAGGGGCGTACTGGTTTTGATTTTGAATGATTATAATAATGAATAGACCTTCCCAGCTTTACAGGAACGGTGTTGATCCTTAATGTCGTCGTCCTGTCTCTTCATGTTTGACATCCTTAATATAACCTTAAAATGCATAATGAAAACCCTTCACTCTGCTTCTTTCTGAAATCTCATTTTTGTCAATTCGACAATATTTTTCCAGGGAGTGCAGTTATAGTCAGTGACAGCGCCAATGCAGCTTCGGCAGCTCGGGGGGCTTGATTAAGCCAAGGGTGGTTTGTGCCTGAAATCTTTTCTTTTTTTTAATGTGCCTAGACTTAACCCCAATTCGAGACTGCCGACAGTAATCCTACAGTGGGGACAAACTGCAAGGTTATTGATGCCCACAGAGATTCAACACCCCCATGACTGATTTTCACCAAACATACACATACACACACACACGCAGTGCTTGAGGGTGGAGGGAGAGACAGACTCTGACCCGGCTGCTTACTTCTGCAATGGTTGGAGCAGAGCACTCACACTGCATCCAATTTCAGAGCAGTTCTGTGGAGCTCAATCCTGTTCAGATCATCAAATCCCTGTTGTTGCTCATTTTTGGAAATATAACAGAAAAAAGTCTTATGAATTATGCATGAGCTTAAAAGTGAGATAAGGTGGCAAATTGAGAGGAGGAAGAGGAAGGGAAGGAGTCGTAGGAGGGTAAGATATGTATTGCCCTCCAGAATTATTGGCACCCTTGGTGAAGATGAGCCAAAAAGCTTTAAAAGTAATGAGCTAATCTTTACCAAGGCCACCAATAATTCTGTAGGGCGCAGTAAAACTACAGTAACACGCTGACTTGAAGCCGTGCTGTCAAGGATATTATTCATTTGTTCAGTAGGAATCGTTTTCAAGAGAAAGGGGGAGACAGGAGGGGGAGAAACATGTATCTGTGTGAAAAGCTGAGAAGAACATGTGTGTATTATCATAAATATAATTGTCTCAACCTTTGTACTGTAGCTTGCTTTGGTAACACGTCAAATGTCAGGCCAGTCAAAGCCACTGAATCAATACTTACAATAGATAAGGGAGAGAGCAAGCAGTGAATGAAGTATAAAGGGCTGTTTAGCTGATGGCGTCTTCTCCAGCTGTTCTCAGGGTTCAGACGCTGCAGAGCCTGAAGCAGCGATCACGCTGCAAGCGAGGGGCGAGTGCACCGTTTTTATGGGTTAACAGCCGTGCCTTAAAAGAGGGAGTGAAGTGAGTGAAGTTTAGAGGTTTTTTTTAATATGAAGTGGGAGAAGCAGCTGGTCCCAAAGAATTTTTTCCCTCATGTAAATTCACATTTAAAAATGATCTTTTAATAATATCCTGAATGTTCCTCAAGATACAATCAGGTTGGCGGCTGCAGTCAGCTTGGAACAGCTGTTAGGATAGATTTCATCAGTGACCCAGGGTCAGAACATATAAAGATATAAAGATGCCCAGGAGTATTAGTATTTCATTGTCAAAAACAAGATGAAGAATCTACAGGCATGCTAGCACGAGAAGGGTCAGTGGGTCAATTTTTAGAAATATTTTTAGTCTAGACCAAAGTGGTGGACTAGTCTCTATCAACGACGTTTCATTTCCGGGATTGTTCAGGCGCCGCCATACAGTCCGCCAGATGTCCCTCATTTTCGGCCGGATGTCCGTCCCCTTCCTGTGTCTCTGTGTTGGCGTTCTAACCTCCGGCTGATTTGTGAGGACTCTGGTTAACTGCTCCTCAGATCTCTGCGGGGTAAATCCAGACAGCTAGCTACGCTATCTGTCCAATCTGAGTTTTGAACGTACACATGTTCCACCAAAACAAGTTCCTTCCTGAGGCCGTTTAGCAGAGGTACCATTGCTCCGTGCAGTTCTTAAACGATTGTGATTGGTTTAATGTAATGCCAATAAACCAGAGCACATTTGTTTCCCATCCCGGAATGCTGTATGGACTAGCCAGATCTTCCTCCACGTGGCTGTGGAGGAAGATCTGGCAATGCAAGACTAGTGGAGCAATCGACAATACCATCCCTAGAGCCATGTCGCAAGCTGTTCTCATGAACCACTCGTACATATTGCTTCAAAAAGTAACGCACTGCAGTCATATGCCCCGCAATGACTGCCGCTTTGTTAGAGCGTAAAGATCCCTGTAGGGAGGAAGTGGGTGTGGACGTTTGGGTCCTCAAACACGTGGCGTTATGAGGAAACACACAACTTTCACCCAGGAAATGGGTGTTCATGTCCCGGGAGTACTTCTCAAGAGGTCTGGTGTTTTAACTCACATCACAATCTTTATTCTAATCTTAACCAGTCATTTTGGATGCCAAAACTTAACTGTCGTCGCTGCATGCCGGTCACCTTTTGATGGTCACCTTCTGACGGCTAAATTCAACTGCAACAGCCGCTGGAACGACCAGAACCTCACGGTGCTCTGTACCCGGCTCAGAGTAACCTTTTCTCAGCTACATTTAACTGTAAAGACCGCTAAACTTAACTGCCATGTGACCATATATTTACGAGTTATCATGCCTACGTTTTCATAAAAAAAGTCATACCAGTTCATGAAAATGCGTTACATGTCGTAGCATGGCTAAAACAAATATTTCAGTGGCACACTCCCTTAAAGTGCAGTACGCCTGCCAACAAAATGGCTAGCTATAAATGCAACAGTTAACCACACCATAGTGCTAATGTGCTCTCAGTTGGGTAGCACCACTCAGGACCGACTCATGTCCTCTGACGATGTCCCCTCTCTTCATCCCCCTCTCCCCTGTCCTTTCATCCTCACCCTTTCCTCACCTCTCCACCCTCCCTCCTCTCTGCTCCTTTCATCAGCTGAGCAGGAATGGGCCCCCTACTCCCCGGGGAAAGCTATTAAAACATAATAACATGCCTTTACTCAACTCTATTCTCTTTCTTCAGATGTCACCCTCCCTCCAGCACTTCCTCTCCCTTTTACAGGTGATAAATGATTAGTTAGGAGATGATGTTCATAACGACAATGGTAACAATGACCTCATCAGGAAGATGCAAAGCTTCAACATTTATTTGTACTACCGCAGATGCTAATGAAGCTGTGTTCCTCAAGGGGAAAAGCCATGTCTCCAAAATAAAGTCCAATTAAAGAGAAATGATAATACTTGCCACTTTATGTTCAAGAGAGCAGACAAAGAAAATGACTCATTTCTACGAGGCATTTGAGTATATCATTTAAAAATACAGAGTAACACATTTGTAATGACAGGTTTCTCCTAAAGAGTAATTATGAAAAGTGCAAAGTGAGCGCACTGCAGTAGCCTCGACTCCTTTCCTCCCCGCTGCAGTGGATACAGATGGCATGCCTGCATATGTAAACAGCACCTTGCACCCCGAGGCCCCATAAACACATACACACAGCTCCACTAAGAAAACACAGAAGGTAATGAGTTAGCAGACGGCGCCTGAACCAGCCACAGACAAATCAAGGTGGAGGTAATGATGCTGAACGCTCAGCCCGCGTCCCCTCCCTGTAATAATTAATCAAGTCATGTGGATTTGAATAGGAACATGACGCATCTGAGAGGGTTGCAAAAGGTTTTGTTTCAATTCATGCCAAAGGTGTCGCATGGAGTTGAGGTCAGTGCTCCGTGCAGATACAACCCAGTCTCACGGCAGTTCCTGAAATGGTCACGTCATTTTTTATCTATTGATTTGTGTACACGGACACGTTTATCTCGCTTTTTGCGTGGTGGTCAGCACGTTTCTTAAACCAATATATTTCAATGGGAAGCATCTTTCGTGATCACAGCACGATTCCTTCTGTCAGTCGGCCATGAAATAACGGGCTGTATAAAGATGGAGCGTGTAATGGTAACCACATGATTTTTCTACTTGTGGATAATAAAGTTTACCTTGACCTTGATCCTCAACATAAAATCAGGTTGGCGGCTGCAGTCAGCTTGGATGAACAGCTGTTAGGATAGATTTCATCAGTGACCCAGGGTCATATCAGAACATATAAAGATATAAAGATGCCCAGGAGTGTTAGTATTCATGACCCAAATTTTATAAATATTTTAGTCTAGACCAAAATGGTGGACTAGTCTATATCAAAGACGTTCCTTTCCGGGATTGTTCAGGCGCCGCCATACAGTCCGCTGGATGTCCCTCATTTTCGGCCGGATGTCCGTCCCCTTCCTCTGTCTCTGTGTTGGCGTTCTAACCTTCGGCTGATTTGTGAGGACTCTGGTTAACTGCTCCTCAGATCTCTGCAGGGTAAATCCAGACAGCTAGCTAGACTATCTGTCCAATCTGAGTTCTCTGTTGAACGAGTAAAACTACTTTTGAACGTACACATGTTCCACCAAAACACAGTCCCTCCAGAAAAACGTGATTATGCGATCGCAGAATTCAACGCATAATCAGCCAAAGTCCGCATATTTATGCGCGGGCCGCATTTTATCAAATACGCCGCACTTTCGCCGCATAAATTGTAGATTTCGGCGTGAAATATGCGGGGCTTGCATGATTTCATGATTGCATTTTTGTTCCAAAAAAGTCACATATATCTGAGCAGAAAGTTGAAAAATGTTGCGTTTACTTCACACAAGAGCAGCCATGTCCCCTGTTGCCATGGGAACGTTATGAAGTGACGTCATTTTGCCTAGTGAGAACACGGTGTTGGGGGAATCTCTTTTTCTTCTCTTTTTCATCAAACCGCAGTTTTTGCAAGTTCCCACAATTTCATCACATAAAATTGCATAAATATAATGAAATTAAGAAAATGTGCCGCATAATCAAGGATTTTTGGCCGCAACAATCACAAAAAAACTCTTTTTCTGGAGGGACTGAAAACAAGTTCCTTCATGAGGCTATTTAGCAGAGATACCATTGCTCCGTGCAGTCCTTAAACGATTGTGATTGGTTTAAAGAAATGCCAATAAACCAGAGCACATTTTTTTTCCCATCCCAGAATTCTGTGTGGACTAGCCAGACCATACTCTACAGGGCTGTGGAGGAAGATCTGGCAATGCAAGACTAGTGGAGCAATCGACAATACCATCCCTAGAGCCATGTCGCAAGCTGTTCTCATGAACCACTCGTACATATTGCTTCAAAAAGTAACGCAGCAGTGAAACGTGAAACGTGACACACGGGAAGAACAGGGCGGTTGGGTTTAGGAAAAGAAGAACAGGGCGGTGGGTTTAGGAAAAGAAGAACAGGGCGGTGGGTTTAGGAAAAGAAGAACAGGGCGGTGGGTTTAGGAAAAGAAGAACAGGGCAGTTGGGTTTAGGAAAAGAAGAACAGGGCGGTGGGTTTAGGAAACTGCCCCACGCTGACTTTGCACTCAAAAAAATTGAGCATCACTGTAGGAAAAGCTGAGTTTGTTCTGAATATTTTGATATGAAACACAAAGGGATCAGTTATATGCAAATGCCTTAAAAAGGTGAATTTAAGAAGATGTGTGAAAATGCCCTTAGATTATAAAGGGTTAACACACTACAGCAGTCAACACAATAAGTTAAACTCTACAGACTCTCCAGTCGGTGAGTATTGAGAGACATGTCATTCAGATATCTCGAGGTGAAAGGTTTTAAAATGGCCATGCCAGTTTTTCCCTCGCCAAAATGTAGCCTAACTGTCGCGACACAGAACGTCAAAAGTGACACCAATAGTCCCGACGCTAAAGGAGACTTTTAGCGTCAATAACAAACGGCAAAGGCACATGACCAAGCGTTGTATTCAACATTATGGGAGTGAGAATGTGTCGATACTGCAGCCAGCCACCATTGCGTCGGTCCAGATGTCTTGGCTTATACAGTCCATGCATCAACCTCTGGTCTACACACGTCAGCTACAGAATGAGGGGAAAGAACTTATCTTCTACTGAGATAGACCTGAATATTTACATCTGACCTTTTGAATATTCGTCGTGGCAGGAAAGGAAGTCTCTCTCTCTCTCTCTCTCTCTCTCTCTCTCTCTCTCTCTCTCTCTCTCTCTCTCTCTCTCTCTCTCTCTCTCTCTCTCTCTCTCTCTCCCCCCTCTATCACCTTCCTTCACCTAACTAATCATTAGCTGTGTCCAGCCAGACATTAGAAAAGGCAGGTTTCATTACCCCCAGTCTGTCTCCCCCTGTGCATCTTCTTTCTCACCTAACTCAGCCTCATCATTAGCTGTAGCCTGCCAGACATCAGACAGAACCGGCTTCGTTAAGACTGGAGATTGGCATTTGCTGTCCACGGGGCATCTCTCCCTTTCTATTCCTCTGTCTCGTTCTCTTTGGTTTTTTTAAGTACAGGCAGCTCAAGCTCAGCTCACAGCACTCACTGATGAATGGATTCTACCCCAAACATGGCAGCATACAGATGTACATGTAGCCATTATAATCAGAGTTTTCACGGCTTTGTTTACTTGCTGAACTGTTGCTGCATCATGGCTCCAAAAGACCTAGTCAAAGATCAGTCAGGTTATGCTTTTCAGCTGTCACAGGTTGAAGAATAATGAGTAGATGAAATTATCTTAACCCCTCAGTGTTGCCCTCATTATTTATACTGCAGCCATTTCACACATCAAGACAATACAAATGTGAATGAAACTAGACAAAGGCAATTAATGGCATGAGGCTGCTGCTTAAAATGCCACGATGGAGCCGTGCAAGCCAAATGGTTGTAAGTGTTGCTGTATCCACCTGTCCTGCTGTACTCAGGACTCTCATGTACAGATGTATGTGTAGACTAAATGAGTTTGAGATTATGGAACCATTGGTGTTTTAGTCTATATGCTAATGAGTTTGAGATTATGGAACCATTGGTGTTTTAGTCTATATGCTAATATCTGAACACTCTTTTTGTGTATTGTGGAACTCTGAGTGCTTTAGTCATTTCTTATTGTATGTGTTTTGTATACAATTGTATGTGACAACAACACTGTCTGCCCCTCCACATGATACAAGCCTTACATGATCACGCACTACTCCCCCGCCTCCTCCACGCAGTTGCTAGTAGCCAAGGAGGACACGGAGGATTAACGAAACATGATGGACTCTTCAGAAGAGGTCATTATCTTCACTCGAGTTTCTGCGCGGGAAGGTCACCGGACGCCACGATCTTCTGAACATAGTCAGACTGAGAGATCCAGTGAGAGTTGTGTGGAGCTGAGAGTCTTAATTAGCTTTGGAGCAACTCATTTGGCGACGACTTGAATGAAACGGACGTTCAATAATATCAAACGTTACGAACATGGTGAGAGAGAAATGAGAGAAATGTAAGAAAATGGAGAGAGAGAAACATTACATTCCAGACCGCTATTTAGAACTACTAAGGCTTGAAATGATGCCGTGTGTGAACTGAGTTGGACATTGTCCTCGCTGTTATTGAAATATGGTTATCAGCATGAAAACAGCAACATGTAAAAGGCTCAAATAGATTTGAATGAATTAGAAATTAAATTAGCAATAGCAGAGTGGAAGACATTAGGGCTTAATAACGACTAAGACACGAGGCACGTATGTACAGCATATGCTGAGGAATCATTAACCCTGTTGAATAAAAAATAAAAATGTAATTTACAAACATGACGTTCAGCGTCACATGCGTAACCTTCAGGAATTGATGTCTGATTTTAACCCAAACCACCATGTTTTTTTTAAACTTAAGTAATGGAAGGTGCTGCAGCTACAGGTGTGGTGACACACACGGTAGCCGGGCACGATGCTGTTGACAGTATAACCGTGGATTTCCACCGGCTGTGTAACTGCTGCGGAACGGCTCTGCTGCGGAACGGCTCCGTGGTCCGCCGTCCGTCAATACCCACCGGATCCGGAGTTGTTGCGGAACGGCTGCGGCCAGGACTGACAGCTGTAGTCACGAGGACCCACGAGATCTCGCGAATTCACGCAGAATAGAACCACAAAACCGCCAACAGTTTGTTTCTATTCCGAGGAGTAGAGAGGAAACAACTCCGTGCCGTGTTTTCAAGGTGTAGTGAAGGGAAATATGATCCGCCGTGAGCACGGTGTATTTTATTTTGAAAATTAACCGGATGTTTTATTTTGTTTCTGTGCTCGACTTCCTGTCCCGCACTATCTGCCGTGTGCTGAATTGCTGCGGAGCTCTCCGGCGTCCGGCAGAAATAGAAGCTCTGCGTATCTGATCCGCAGGGCTGCAGACCGCCGGAGCTGTGCCAGTCGGAACGCAGACGTTACGCAGCTGGTGGAAATACACACACTGACTAGAATGGAAACCGATTGACTGTTTTGGCTGGAGTTCCGCAGCCGGTGGAAATCCAGGGTAAGAAGGGTCAAGTCGGGTGTTAATGTTTGCCGGGCGCTGATTGCCTGGCAGCATGAGGCAGTCGCTTCCCCTCGGACGCTTAGGCTTCATTAAATGCTATTTTTGAACCTGTTATGTCCATAATGTAATTTAAACTGTTGTGTGCTATTTGAACTATAGTCTCGCTTTGCCAGACCTTCCTCCACAGCACTGCGGAGGAAGGTCTGGGTAGTCCACACAGCATTCCAGGATGGGAGAAAAACGTGCTCTGGTTTATTGGCATTTCTTTAAACCAATCACAATCATCTTGGGTGGTGCTGAGCTCCGGACGGAGCCACGGTGCCTCTGCTAAATAGTCTCAGGAAGGAACTTGTTTTGGTGGAACATGTGTACGTTCAAAAGTAGTTTTAGTCGTGCAACAGGAAACTCAGATTGGACAGATAGTCTAGCTAGCTGTCTGGATTTACCCTGCAGAGATCTGAGGAGCAGTTAACCAGAGTCCTCACAAATCAGCCGGAGGTTAGAACGTTAGCTTACATTTGTTATGTGATTTTATTGATTTTTCAAATATTTAGGCCTTTATTTGTGACAGGACTGCTTAGTCTTGAAAGGGGAGAGAGAGGCTACCAAGGGAGCTATCCAGGTGCCCTGTTTGTTATGTGATTTAAGTATCATGTATCATGTTTGTTTGTTCACTTCCATATGATTGCATATAAGCTTTTGCGAAATGAATGTAATGCGATCTCACTGCAGCCGTAAAAGGGGGAGGATTCAACAGTGGCTACTGATGTAGCCTACACGTTATTTGCTGCATTTCTCTCTGATTGCTCCCGTTTTTCTCCTTTCTCTCTGATCTTTCTGTCAGATTTTTCTCTGGTCTTTTATTACATCTTCCTTCTCCCCCGAACCTGGCTTCATCTTTCTAGTTCTCTCTCTCTCTCTCTCTCTCTTTCTTTCTGTCCATCCCTGCCTGTCCAACAAATTGTTTCCTATCTTTTCATCACTACCTCTTGCATTTGTTCCCCATCTCCCCCACCTCTCCTCGCCTCCATCTCTGTCATGCAGATGGCGAGGCTGCTGCTAGCGATAAGGCTTTTCAAAGTGGCTTCATCTCGTTGACGGCAGCTTCCGAGCAAAACGGGGAAAAAAGCAATTAATAAAACTATCCTGAAACCCAAGCTGTAATGTACACCTTTCTAAATAACAATAAATGAGTAGGACATTACATTATTAAGCTGCCATTCTGCAGCCATGTGTCTGTGCCTATCCAGTTACTTGTCTGAAATTGGCACATTAATAAAACTCATGGCAGGAATATCAACAATCCCTGCCACATCCTGTGTTTACTTTTATTGTGAGAATTCAGCTGAGGAAAGTAAAGAAAAACAATAATTTTACTTTTTTTAACAGTTTAACAGTTTGGCTGCAGTGGATGTGTGCTTCTTTAGCAGACGTTGGCATGTCGTTACCACGGCCTCAGAGAAATACAGAGGTCATTAAGATGAACTGGATGAATGAAGTGCTGGAACAGGAACATGATCAGCTGAGGAGGGCAGGAGGAGCAATAAGGTTCAAGGACAACTTGCATACTCTAGCCACTACTGAGATTATTACCATCCTAGTCTCGCTTTGCAAGACCCTCCTCCACAGTGCTGCGGAGGAAGGTCTGGCTAGTCCACACAGCATTCTGGGATGGGAAACAAACGTTCTCTGGTTGACTGGCATGTCTTTAAACCAATCACAATCGTCATGGGTGGTGCTAAGCTCCAGACGGAGCCACGGTGCCTCTGCTAAATAGTCTCAGGAAGGAACTTGTTTTGGTGGAACATGTGTACGTTCAGAAGTAGTTTTAGTCGTGCAACAGTAAACTCCGATTGGACAGATAGTCTAGCTAGCTGTCTGGATTTACCCTGCAGAGATCTGAGGAGCAGTTAACCAGAGTCCTCACAAATCAGCCGGAGGTTAGAACGCCATCACAGAGACAGAGGAAGGAAACGGACATCTGGCAGAATTTCCGGCAGCAACGGAGCAATCCCAAAAGTGGAACGTCTTGGATATAGACTATTACCGTCCTGGCCATTTTTAGCTTTAATAATGCTATTCAGTCAATTAAATACAAAATGTACACAATATTTACAGTATCGACTCATTCTCGCGATCAGGTTCGTATGATATTGTACCAAAACATATGCACAACAATTTGTAAGATATCCTACGAAATGACTGCGACCGCTGGCCGGTTAAGTGACGACGGGTCACGTGACAGTTAAGTTTAGTTTTAGAAAAGTTGACAGTGAGCCAGGAACAGAGCACTGTGAGGTTAGGGTCGCTTCAGCGGCCGTTGCAGTTGAGTTTAGGTGACAATAGGTGACCGTCGTGCTCAACAACAGCTAAGTTTAGGCACCAAAATGACTAGTTCAGTTTAGAAAAAAATCTGGTGGTTTGAGCTAAAACACCGGTCCCCTCGTACCATTTCTCACGGGAGACAACCGCATTTTCTGGGTGAAAGTCTTGTGTTTTCCCTGAGACATGAACTACGCTCCCCTGCTTGAAAGCCTTGTTTTTTATGACCCATCCATCCACCTCCACCTCCTCACTATGCAACACATTCTTCTTTACGGGTTTGTATAATATGGTACGAAAATGTATGCACGCCCTTTCAGCTGCCGTGGCACTTAAGGTTAGCTGTGAAAAAGTGAACGTCATGCAGCGATGACAGTTAAGTTTGGGTTAAAACCCAGAGGCACGGGCACAGGAACACTTAAAAACCTCCTTAAAAAAACAAGTTTGGTTATAAAAGCTGTTCAGAAGATAGCCAGATATTAAAAGCAGGTTAAAAGAACCACTGGACAGGATGACAGCGGGAGAATAGAACTTTAAATAAAAGGTCACCTCCACAACTACCCTGGCCTCTCTCTCCTAATAATAATAATAATAATAATAATAAATCATTAAAAAATATATAAAATTATGAAAATAAATGCCCCGGCGTCGCAATATAAAAAATCTATCCAATGTTAAAGGAATATTATTTAACATTAAAAAGGACTAAAATACTATCTGAATTACTGCCCTTAAGGTTAAAACGTACACATACCATTACAAATTAGTAAATAAGTGCCGAGGTTTAAAAGTGCCACACAATAAATAACCATAGACTTAGACTTAGACTTCTCTTTATTGATCCTTTTGGGATGACTCCCGCAAGGAAATCGGCTTTTCAGCAGCAGATTCCAGCATTTTACAAAACAGACACTTAAGTACAGTATTGGAAAAAAGAGTATAAGATACAAACAATAAACTCTTAAGATACATATAGTAAGTAAACAAGAAACAGTAAATAATAGTAATAATATTAATAATAATAATAATAATAATAATAATAATAATAATAATAAAAAACTCTTACCCCAAGAAATAGAAGATATACAATAAAACAGTACACAATGGGCTCTTAGCTATTAACAATTGAGTGCAAATTTGCACGAATGAAATCCCTTCAATTTTCTTCTTTTTGTTATTTTTTGTTCTGCCGTCTTTTCCCTATTTCCTACTCCCCCCGAGTGAGGAGTTGTAGAGGGTGATAGCAAGCAGGACAAAGGAGTTTTTGACACTTGGGAAGTAGCAGCCTTCCACTGAACAGGCTCCTCTGGTTGCCATGAATAATTGTAAGTAAACATGACCATGACGACTAGGGTTAGGTTTAGGGGGAACGAACACCCGTCTCCTGAGTGAAAGTCTTGTGTTTTCCCCGGCAAGCCAACTCCGCTCCCCGGCTTGAAGGGTTAATGTTTTATGACCCAAACATCCACCCTGACCCCCTCCCTACTTGGTCCACAGCGCTCTAATACATCAGCAGTCAGTGTGGTGCTGACAGTAATAAATATGTGGAATACCAATATGGTATCACGGCAGTTCTTCAAATTGTCACGTTATTTATAATCTAAAGGAGTTTAAGTACCTTGGGGTCTTGTTCGCGAGGGGACAATGGAGCGGGAGATTGGTCGGAGAATCGGCGCAGCGGGGGCGGTATTACATTCAGTTTATCGCACCGTTGTGACGAAAAGAGAGCTGAGCCAGAAGGCAAAGCTCTCGATCTACCGGTCAGTTTTCGTTGCTATACCCTCACCTATGGTCATGAAGGCTGGAGGTCATGACCGAAAGAACGAGATCCAGGGTACAAGCGGCCGAGATGGGTTTCCTCAGGAGGGGGGCTGGCGTCTCCCTTAGAGATGATGAGGGTGAGAAGCTCAGTCATCCGTGAGGAGCTCGGAGTAGAGCCGCTGCTCCTTCACGTCGAAAGGAGCCAGTTGAGGTGGTTCGGGCATCTGGTAAGGATGCCCCCTGGGCGCCTCCATAGGGAGGTGGTCCAGGCACGTCCAGCTGGGAGGAGGCCTCGGGGAAGACCCAGGACTAGGTGGAGGGATTACATCTCCAACCTGGCCTGGGAACGCCTCGGGATCCCCCAGTCAGAGCTGGTTAATGTGGCTCGGGAAAGGGAAGTTTGGGGTCCCCTGCTGGAGCTGCTCCCCCCGCGACCCGACCACGGATAAGCAGACGACGATGGATGGATGGATGGATTTTTAATCTATTGATCTGTGTACACAAGGTTAGGGTTAGGGGTTTTTCGTGCTTCTGAGAACATTCGTGCTGGTCAGAACGTAATGCATCTATACGGAGATTGTGTACCGAGAAACGACATGCCACACGCCGGGACACGAGCCGCGGCCTCTGGGGGACGTGCCACAACAACGGGACGATTGGGTTTAGGAATAGAGGAACAGGGAAACAACACGTCGCACACCAGGACCTGATCCCCGGTCTCCTGGGTGAAAGTCCCATCCACCCCCCCCGAACAACCTCCTTACGCGGATTTTCGCCTTTCATACTACTCGCTATCGCCGTCGTGCTGTGATCACGAACGATCCTTCCCATTTAAATACATTAGTTTAAAAATTGTCCTCACCAACACGAAAACAACAACATAAACGTGTCATTGTACACAAATCCATAGATTTAATAACGTGACCATTTCACGAACTGCCGTGAGACTGGGTTGGGAATACTTATGAATTATAGTGCATTGCTATTTTGTAGCTATATGTACAAATGGTTGAAGAGAAAAGCGTGGCAGTACACACACACACACACACACACACACACACACCCCAAACAGCCACAGGGGCAGATTTATGCTAGGTCAATGTGAATGTTTTGTGAAGTTTTTTTTTCTTTCTACTTTCACAATTTAGTTTTTAGCTTTTTCTACAGACATAAATTATTAGCAGTGGCAAGCCCAAAACACAACTTGATGGTTAAAATGAAAAGCAAATAATGAGCAAACTGTCTTCCAGAACATGACATGGCTTATAATTAAAAAATGCTAATTATTAAACATGAGACTGAAACTGAGAATGATCAAATGACTCAGATGTGATCGGCGATATTAGACATACTTTAGCCACAATTTAGAATCAAATCAAAAGTCAGAAGAGGAAGGATTTGTTCATCAGATATCGTTGAAGGAGAGCCGGTGACAGACTATGTGGGGTTTTGTTTACACAATTAAACCGTGACAGGGGAGCGTGCGAGGGAGAGGCCGGTCGATTTAGCACAAAGTGTCTAATTTGCTGCTGGGTGAAAATAAAGCAGCTTAAAAGCACATGAAGTTGCACTCTGTCGGATGGTTCTGTGTTATTTGTCGGAAAGCTGTAATTACTCTGTCTGGACTTTATTGCTCGGTGCATTTTGAGATGAAAAGGGAGGAGAGAGACAGGAGTGCAGGCAGAGAGCGGATGGAGTCAAAGAACGAATGGAGTGGAAAAAATGGAGAGAGAGAGAGGGAGAGAGAGGGAGAGAGAAACATTACGTCCCAAAGCGCTGTTTGCAACAATGAGGCCTGAAATGATGCTGTGTGTGCACGTGAGGTGGACATTGCGTCCTTGCTGTTATTGAAATATGGTTATCAGCATGAAAACAGCAACATGGAAAAAGGCTCAAATTGATTTGAACAAATTAGACAGTGAATTAGAGGAGAAAACATTAGGGCTTAATAGCTTTATTAAACCACTAAGACACGAGGCACATACGTACACACAGCATTCTGGGATGGGAGAAAAATGTGCAAGAAGGTGAGCTATGGAATTAAAATGTTTGTCGAGTGCGTGATGACAATTACATTTTTTTAAAATATATTTGATTGTCGGTTCTAGCTTGGAGGATATTTCCCGATTCGACCGGAGTTTAGAATGCCAGCCGAAAATGAGGGACATCCGGCAGCACCGGAACAATCCAGTACACATGACCCTCAAACTCTACGATTCTACATATTTTCTCATTTTGTAAACGTTTTGGAAAGTCAGATATATATCGCATCCATTCTCGCTCTTTTAATCCCAATTTCCACCTTGACAAAAGTAAAGCAGCCAAACACATGGTGTACTGTCAAGAGTTCTGCGCCATCTTTTAATTTTTAATTAGAGCACATGCAAAAACTATTTTAAGGAACACCTGGCAGACAACAAAGTCTCACGGCAGTTCGTGCAATGGACACCCATTACGTGCTGACCCCCACAGAAAAAACGAGATAAACGTGTCCGTGTACACGAATCAATAGATTAAATAACGTGACCATTTCTCAAACTGCCGTGAGACTGGGTTGGGCAGACAGAACCAAGCTATAAAGCATCCCTGTTGGATCAAGTCAGGTTATTTGGACACAGACATTACTTTTGTCAGGGTTGTTGGTTTTTCTTGTTTTATTTTGTTAATTCATTCCCTGTGTGTCACTGTTTCCCTGTTATTTGTTCATGGTTATGTGTTACCCGTGTTCTTTCTGTGTTCCCTGTTTTGTTTTCCTACTTCCATCCTTGTGTATGATTTCATGCTTCAGTTTCCTGTTTTATTTTGTAGTCTCTGTTTCTCCTGTGTCATGTCTTGTTTGACTTCCTGCCTTGTGTGTTTTCCTGCCTTTGTGATTGTCTGCCCCGCCCTGATGTGTTCCACCTGTTCTTCAGCCCTCATGTCACCTGTCCCTCGTTACCTGGTGTATTTAGTCTCTCTGCTCTCTTTGTCTGGTGTCTGATCGTTGTCATTGCTTGAGTCTTTCCCTGCGTAGCTTTGTTCCTAGTGTTTTTGGGGACTCCTTTTGCCAGTTTTTGACCTGCTTGCTTCAGGACGCTTTTTGTTTGCAGCTGTTTTAATTTATTAAACCTTTAACAACCTTCACGCTGCCCCCTCATTATATCTCTCTGCATTTTTGGGTCCAAGCCTGCACACACCATGATAACAGTTACTGTTATTGATTTTGGTTAATTCTTTGTTGCACAAAAACAGAGAATTGTATTGTAATGTATTACAGTTTAATAAAGTTTGTAAGTATCGTCCATTCTTGTACAGTTGTGTAGAAAGACAGATGTGATGTTTATTGTCTGACTCCTCAGGTTTAAAAAAGAGTAAAACACTCTAGTAGCTTTGGAAGGAGCTCGATGCTCCCTATGGTCGTTATAATGACATTATTCCGTGCACTCGGCCCGTTCATCAATCTTCTGTCCCCATGGCATCCCTTTCCTTCCCCCTGTATCATAAATCATCGTATTGTTCAGCTTTTTTTGTTTGTTTTCCCCAAAATGTGATTCTTAGTTTCATCATCTTCCTCCTCTCCTATTCCAGTCCAGCTAACTCAGTTGATTCCCGACAGTACTGTACAAAAACAGTTTCCCTCTGCTGGGGAGGACAGCTTCCACCAAAAGCAAGTGAAGACAAAATGGAGCAGGAGATTGCTGCTGATTATGATGCAGATCAAAGAAGAGCAAGCAACAGACTTTTTTGCATTGCAAATTTTATTTCAGTTCTAATTTAAACCTAGATTCTGGTATCAATATATAAATATATTTAGTTTTTTCATCAGATTCACACAGTTTTTCACAGTATTAATTCTAATAAACCCCCCCAAAAAATTATTGAAAATAAGTGATGAACTTTGAGAAAGTGATGAATCCTACCTAATCTAAGAAATACCCATTGCCTCTTTTCCAACCCGTTCTCATTCCCCAACTCGTAAAATGCTGATGCATGGGCAGTGTCTCTCAGCATCAGATACCGACGCGTCTGTATGGGACGCACCGGGCAGAGCAGCAGCTCGACCACGATGCTGTAAGATGATGTAGTGTTAGGAGCGACAATGGTAGAGAGTAGGATGAACGACCCAAAATCCTCTTAAGGAGGCAGGTTGGGGGGGATGGATGGGTCAAACAACACAGGACTTTCACCCAGGACACCGCAGTTCATGTCCTGTTCTCGTCACTGAAACGTACATGTTGTAACCCTGCCCACAATCTTTCCCTAAACCTAACTGTCCCGTTCACATCTCGCTTGTCAGTTGAGGGAGACTTTTTGCGGCAGTAACAAACACAGAAGGCACCTGACCAAGCGTCCAATCATTTCAACCCATTCCTTTCTAATTGTCAGGCGTGACATGCCTGAGAAAGTGTCCCCTTTGTGCTAGCTGGAGTCTTTCCGTTGGTGAGCCAAAGTTTAGCCAACATTAATCCAGCGAGCATGCAAAGGCAAGAAGGACTAGCACAATGTCTCCATAATCACCTGATGGCACATTGTCATCGCTCAGCAGCAGAGCAGTCTGTCCTCTGTATTTCATCAAGCTGCACTGCAGGGAGGAGCTCCCGCTGCACCCTGCAGCTGAGGACCATTATGTACTGTAGTTTGGCACCGCAGAGCTTGTCACACCAGTCAGAGCCCACAGCACTGCAGATGGGTTAATTGGTTCTTGGCTGCACAGAGCACCTTCAGACTCGAGTACAGGAGGAAAAAACAGCAAGATTCTCTCTCTCTCTCTCTCTCTCTCTCTCTCTCTCTCTCTCTCTCTCTCTCTCTCTCTCTCTCTCTCTCTCTCTCTCTTAAACTTCTGCAAAGTAGTCTTGGGAAGGAAGTTGTTTTGGTGGATCATTTGCACTCTGCAAAAGAACACTGAACAATGTGACAGCCCACTCTTTAATGGCTTTGAAGTGATTTCCCAGTTCAATATCTCCGTTGACGTTTTATTAAATGTTTATGTAAAGATTTTAAAGCCAGGAACCAAGCCAACCAGCTACGAGATGAATCGTGACCATAAAACATTTGATTTGCCTCAAAATAACATTTTGAAAACGGCAAAAACTTGGTTGAAGCTCGCTAGCAGTTCGCGGGTGCACAGGTGCCGTTAACATTTGCATCGTAAGAGCGAGTTCCACCAATCAGAGATGTCGCTGTTATGCTTAGGATTGTGGGTAGTGTAGTACTTCGTCCATGACGTCGTGAATAAAACGTCATGCCTGCACTGTACAAAGAGACAAAACATGAAAATGATAGAAAAATGAGATTTATTTTACATTAAAAGATTGTACAGAAACAAAACATAACATTAATGTAGTCTGACATTTAGTTCAGACGACTGCTAACGTCTAACTTATGAAATGTTTACTGACCACTGTCAGATGAATAACTTGCTTCTTTCTGTCTTGTTTTTTTGTAGACATATCAAACGTTTACCAATTCCCTTTATTCCTATTTTCCTTTGAAAAAGTTGCTGGAAAAGATTGACCTAAAATAAACTTTGCATCTTGTAAACCAGTGGTTGTCAAGCTTTTTTCAGTAATGTTCCCACTTTGAATAGTTTTTTTTAAGCCAAGTACCCTCTGACCAGTGCAAAACATTTGTGGTAGAAAATAAAGTCTATATAAAGAGGTACCATAGGTAGTGATAGATTCACTAAATAACAACCTTGTAACTGAAACATTCATAGCAGTCATAGCAAAAATGTCACATACCTCCTGCTGTACTCCAAAGTACCCCTAGGGGTACGCGTAGCCCTCCAATTTCAACTCGTTCTCACTCTGAACTCGTAACATACGGACTTTGGACGGCGGCTGTCAGCGTCTGAAGAGACGAAAAAATCTCCCTTCAGCGTGTTAGTAGAACATAGCGGGGAGAGCAGCAGCTACACGGCGTTTAGAGAGTAGTATGTGAGGGGGAAATACCTCGTAGGGGGGTTGGTCGGGGGGGTGGGGGGTTCAAACACAGGACCTTCACCCAGGAGACCGGGGATCAGGTCCCACGTGGCACGTTTCCTAAAGTCTCTTTCTTCTTTAACCGTCCCGTTCTTCCTGCGTGTCACGTTAACGTAAGCCCCCCTCCCCCCCCCCCCACGACCTTTTCCTTATAACAGCGTCTAAAGAGACGCCAATAGTCCCGACCAACCGCGTTTAGATAAAGCGCGTTATATGACGCTAAAGGAGACTTTTAGCGTCAATAACAACGACAAAGTCACCTGACCAAGCGTCCGTATGTTACCAGGTGGGGGGGAGAACCTGTTGCCCAAACCAAATGAACCAAACCAACACAGAATTGACCCGGCAATCCCCTGTGCAACGTGATCAGAAGTGGAAAGTAACAAATTACAATTACTCACGTTTCTTTAATGTAATGTTGTTTTTTTTGCTTACTTTTATTTTTTTAAGTAGCATTTACAATCTGTAATTTTACTTTTACTTATGTATGTTTTCTTCAAAGTATTGTGTTTTGCTACGTTTTAGATCCCATCTGTTACTGAGAGAGGAAAAGAAAGGAAACAAAGTCTGTAACGTTGTTTTATATGTCAACAAACAGCTTTGTGTCATTATCAAATCCCAAAAGATTTGGATTGGATTTAATAAATCTAATAAGTATGAATAAGACATAATAAACAAGTATAAATATAAAAGTTATATCTCCCCTAACTAAGTAACTTTTACTTTGAGTACATTTTTAAATGAGCTACTTTTTTCTTTTACTTGAGTAGATTTTTAAACTGGTAATCTTACTTGTTCAGACCAAAGATTCAAGATGAGTTTCAGCGTTCTCAGCTGATGTTGTCGCTGTGACTCAGCTGGTGGAGTCTCCAGAGGCTGGTTGTAGAACGTAAGAGACGTCTCCTGTTTCAACAGCCAATGGAGAAGTCAGCTGGTGGGGTCAGCTACAATAAAATCCATAATAATAATAATATCCATAATCCATTTAGTTTCTGTTACAAACTGTTAACAAAGGCTCACCGTGCGCCTGCAAGCACATACGGTGGAGCGAGCTAGAGAGTAACTGAAGAGAGGGAGCGCCTAGGACAAAGCCCTGTTCGCCGATTCCTCTCTAGAAATGTAACTGTAGCAAGCATCTCACTATCACTACGTTATCCACATTCATATTTAGATGCAACAAATCATATATTAGCTACAAAAAGCCTGGAAGTCGGAAGTTAAGACGGAAGTACAAAGAGTCATTGCTGTGGAGATGATAGATCGTCTTGTCTCATTGGTGTGAACTGTCAGGTTTCAGAACGCTGCAGACCAACGTGTTGCAAGTAGTTGCAAGTTTCAACTCAACTCATCGCAAATCTTTGGTCTGAACTGGATTTTAGTAACAGTTTGTCAAAGTAATAGTAGTTTTACTTGAGTAGAATATGAACTCTTTACAGCTCTGAAAGTGATATTGTAATGCAAGTGACCGTTAATTGGCAGGGCAGCAACCCACGCTCTCATGGCACAGCTGAGGTTATGTTCTCGAGACTAAATGACTAAAGGGCTTTCAGAGTATAATCCCTGTGACACACAGCTCAAACTTCAGATTCTCCAAACAGCCGGTCCCTGCCGTTAGAGAGCTCAAACAGTGTGTTGGAGATGATGAAGGGTGTGAAATGTTTGGCATTACAACAAGAAGATGGAGGGTTTGGCGTTGTAGAAGAGAGGAGGAAGGATGGAGTTTGACATGCGGTACGTGGAGGAGATGGAGGAAACAGTGTTGCTGTGGGGAGCAGGGATTGTTTTGATGTGCAGAAGCAGAGACGTGAAAATGCAGCAGAGAAAAATCCTTGAAAAAGTAGACATGCTGCTGCTGATTGTGCTTCTACCCAGGTAAAATCCACTTAGCAGTAAAGAGTGGCTAGATGAGTATAGCACATAAAAGCAAGACAATATTGCAGTATTTTAGGAGACTTTCTGCCTGTAAATTGACAATGATTATCAGAGTCACAATGCAAAATTGCCTCCCCCTCTCTACTTATTTCAGACTATTTATGACATTTTGGAATCTTAATTTAAGTTTTTGATTCAAGGCTCAGAAAGTGTCATGCAGGCCATGTAGCCACCTAGCAGTCTATACTTGCTTGATGCAGACTCCAGTATGTCCAGAACTCTGCTGCCAGGGGCCTAACCCACACTAAGCCCTGGAAGCATATCACTCCCATCCTCCAACAGCTCCACTGGTTGCCAGTCAAGTCACGCATTACCTACAAGATCCTCCTGCTCACCTACGAATCTCTCCATGGACTCTCACCACAATACCTCACAGATCTCCTCCACCCCTACACTCAGTCACGTTCCCTGCGGTCTTCTGACAAGGACCTGCTGGACACTCCTCGCACCAGGTTGCAGACTTTTGAGGGCAGGGCTTTCTCTGCCAATGCTCCCACACTCTGGAACAGTCTACCACTCCACGTGTGCTCTGCCCCATCGCTGCCCATGTTCAAAAAGCACCTAAAACCATTTGTTTTCACTAAGTCCTTTGACCCCTAACCTAAATCTTAACATCTTCTGTCAACACATTCTCGTGAACGGGTTTGTATGATATCACGGGAAAATGTATGCACACCAATTTTTATGAAATCCTAAGAACTAAGACGATAGCCGGCTGGTCACGTGACGTTGGCTACAGAGCTCCGTGAGCAGTCGATAGCCAACAAAAGGTAAACAGCACCGTGATCTGCCAAACGTTTTAGCGGACATTACAGTTCAGTCACCCACCCACCCACCCCAAACTCCCCTCTACGTGGTCCACAGTGTTCCTATGCAGCAGCAGTCAATGTGGTGCAAACAGCAAAACATATATGGAATACATACATATTACAGTGCTTTACGTTTTGTAACTATATGTACGAATTTTTCACGAGAACAATGTTTTTCCATTGTCAAGCAGTTGTCACCCAGATTGGGTCTCATAACAAACATGTCACCCCCCTAATGTCCCTCAGCAGCTCAGACACACGCATGCATGCACACGCAATTTACTCTGTCAGCAAAAGTCATCTAGTGTGACCTAGTTTTTACAGCATGAGACAGATTTATACACGCACGCTCGCACACGCACGCGCGCGCGCACACTCACTCACTCACACACACACACACACACACACACACACACACACACACACACACACACACACACACACACACACACACACACACACACACACACACACACACACACACACACAGCCTCCATAAACATTTTCTCCCTCAGACATCTGAATGTAAATAAGCGCATCCTCAACTTCTCTGGCTTTCTGACACAAGGCTGAACTGTTGTACATTGTGTGTGTGTGTGCGCATGTGTGTGCGTGTGTGTGTGTGTGTGCGTGCGTGCGTGCGTGTGTGTGAGTGACAGAGTTCAGAACAGTGTGTATGAATGTGTGTGTGTGTGTGTGCCTCACACCTTTCTTGGCCAACACAATGCCTCCAGTTGTAATGTATATTTCATGCTGTGTTAACCCTCCCTGCACGTCGCGCCTCGGCAGCCATCAAACATTCATAGCGCAGTTGTGCATTTGCATATCAAGGGACACCGCTCAGCCACATGTAGTCGGAGCGAGTACCTCTCCCTCTCCATTCTGTTTTCACTCTCCCCGTATGTTTCATGTCTTAGTCTAGCTCTCTGCCCCCCCACACACCATTTTGTTCTAATCATCTTTTGTTAAAAGCCTCTTTGTCTTTCCTTTTGTGTTTATTATTCATTCCTTTTGATTGCTGGAAACCTGCACGTTTATCTCTCCTGCTTCTGTTACAAATTTGCGGGGACCAATCACAGACTGGCTTATCCACCTGGCACGCTATTGGCTGGTTTAACACGATGATGATAGAGAAGCGACCAAGCAGCTTCTTGTTTACATTCAACATGGCGGCCACTGAAGCGCAGCAACCCGTTGATGCCGCTGTCGCTGCTACGTCACCCGGATCGTTGGTCTGATTGGTTGAAGGACTAACCAATTGCGTACAGAGTCATCTGAACTACGCCCGTTGGTCCCGCCTCTTGTGCAGAGAAAATTCAGAGCAGACTCCCCAGACTGATGTTCACTTTTAACAGATGGAGCTGGTCTGCTGATAGCCAGACCAGCGTGGCCTTGCTCCCCAACCAAAGTTAATTAACTTCATTGAAAAATCTGACTTGTAAATGGAACGCATTCAACTTGGGTGTGACGTCATTCCCAGCTCCGGCTTCCGAGTTCCGAGGTAAATTGTAACGCACAATATCTCTGTCTAAACTACTCTTCATCTTCTAGCCTACCTGTCTCTGATTTTATCTGTTAACCCTGCCTCCATGTTGGTTATATTTTCTACTCCTCCTTTCCCTCATCCCACTTTCTCAGCGTTCCATCTCTTGATCTTCCAGCCCACATCTGTGCTTCTGTGTCTATTTCTTCTAGCCCATATTCTCCATCCATCTCTCCCACTGTGTCCCACTATGTTCCACTTTCCTGCCTTTCACACCTTGTCAGCAGCTTGTACATTCAAACTGCAGGCACGCAACACACAAATAACACAATGTCCTCAGCACATGTGTCCATGTTGCGGAGCACCTCTTTCTCTCTCTCTCTCTGCAGGTGGGGATGTCTTGTGGTTGCATGGAGGACATCAGCTGCTCCAGGGCAGGACACATCGACAGGAAGTGTGTTCTCTACGAACTCCCCGGTGGCATTAGACTGTGCAGGGCGAGTCTCAATACACTCTCTGTATAACATCAACCACCAGCATCCATTGCAATACTGTAGCTCAATCCAGGCTCCAACGAAAGTTCTACATGTCCAAAGTGAATTTTTCTGGCTGCTATACAAATTGTTTAGAAAAAAACTTGAAATGACTGAAAAATTTATTAAAAAAAGTCAAAAACTTTTGATAAAACATTGAAGAATTGTTTAGAAAAACCTGTCAATGGCATCGGGGAAAAGAAACTTCAACAAGCGCCAAGAACGTAAAAATAAATAAAAAATATTTAACTTTGAAAGAAAGTTTTAAAAAAGTGCTAGAAAACAAAAAAGTCAAAAAGCATAAAAACAAGTATAAAAATAGAACAAAAGGTTTTAAAAAAGAGTTGAAAAGGTTGCCGAAAAAATGCTGAAAAATGTGTAAAATGTAGGGGAAGAAAGTCGCTGAAAGCATAAAACAAATGTCGAAGCACCAACTCAATTGTTGATTGACCTCACAAACTTTATTTATTTAACCTTTATTTCTCCAGGTAAGTGGATTGAGAACAACTTCTCATTTGCATCAAGGACCTGTCACATTCCAACAGTTCCCCATTCCTACCTGGAAGCTGCCCAGTCCAAGCACAGTCTGATCTGCTGCCACTGAGCAGCTCCACTGGAGCTGTTGGAGGTTAAGGTGCCTTGCTCAAGGGCACCTCAGTGGTGGTGATGAGGGGGGGACAAGAGCTGCTCTTTCACTCTCCACCACCCAGATTTTATCCTCTCAGTCTGGGGATTGAACCGACGATCTCCCAGTCACAAGCTTGCTTCTTTAACCTTGAGGCCACCACTGCCCCTATGATACCATGATGTCTGAACGGGCCAGTCGGTTGTTACATTTACTTGCCCGACGTGGCGTTTTACTTGCCCCGGTCCATCGGGCGTTAAACCCTTATTGTTGAACCCTATAAATCTAATTTTTCTACGAAGTACTGTTTTCTTCTCAAAATGTAAATGGCAACAAAACATACAACTAAATGTACCTTCATTTATTTACATTATCTCACATGTAAATAATATAGTTGTATCCAGCTTGGCTACCCCAATACGAGATATGTTTCCAAATAAAATGCATGGCTGCGTCCGGAGTCCCATCCTAACGTCCTAAATGTTATTTAGTAGATAAACAGCATGTGAGATATGTCCGAAACCTTAGTATGAAGTACACAAAGTGCATACAATTTCCAGTAAAATATTACAGTATGCAATACTGGACACTACGCCGGCATAAATATCCCACAATGCATTGCAGTAGTAATGACAACGTTCATAAAGGACAAACGGACAGAAACCACGGAGCTCTGTTACATCATGAATGCTCTAATTTACATTTCTTTTGTTTATTTGTCTGGCGATGCCACTAGAGCGGAGGTTGGCAGGGGGTTACCATGGTTTCTTTCAATATGTATATATGTGTGTGTGTGTGTGTGTATATATATATCTATATCTCTCTCTCTCTATATATATATATATGTATATATATATATATATGTGTGTGTGTGTGTGTGTGTGTGTGTATATATATCTATATCTCTCTATATATATATATATATGTGTGTGTGTGTGTGTGTGTGTGTGTGTGTATATATATCTATATCTCTCTCTATATATATATATATATATATGTGTGTGAGTGTGTGTGTGTGTGTGTGTGTGTGTGTGTGTGTGTATATATATCTATATCTCTCTATATATATATATATATATATATGTGTGTGAGTGTGTGTGTGTGTGTGTGTGTGTGTGTGTGTGTGTGTATGTGTACATGTGTCTGTATTACTAGAACTGTTTTTGCATTTGACTGTCCAGCACTTTGGCTCAACTCTGTTGTTTTAAAATGTCCTATATAAATAAAGAAATGACAGATTAGTCCATCCGAAAAGATACACACTACTGTTTATTTACACAAAAGTACGTTGAACGATAGTATACATGTTGCTTATGTAGTACAGCATATGCAACGTTGGATGCAACTTAATTCTCTGTGATCTCATGAAATAGTATTTAAAAAAATATCACATTGATTAACCTGATGAGCCAGCATTCTGGACTAGCTGCAGAGCTCTGGTGGCAGATGCAGGCGCTTGGCAAGCAGCAATTTGCAATAATAGTCCAGGCCGGTGATGAGCATCTGGGCTGCTTCCCTAGCTAAAAAATCCTCCAGAGGTTGTAAAGAGATGGAGGCACAGCAAAATCCAATTTCCCTAAGAGTGGAAGGTGTTGTAGAGGTTGTAGAGGAAGTGTTTTCCACCACATATCCACATTACAGAGGCTTCTACCATGTGGATCTGCTTCCCTCACAGTATTCTTCTCACCTCTGCAGCTGGGGAGAGCTGTGTGAACACATCCAGCTTCAGTGCAGCTTCCTCTGGATCAGATGTCAACGTGTTCCTCGCAGCACGGCCTTTGACTTACTTCACACATTAACGCGAAGGTGTAAGGGCTTTTCTTGGAAATGTGGCAGCCATGCCAGAAGCTTCTTAGGCCTCTCAAAGTATTTGATCCATTGAAGTGCATTTTATTTATTCGTGACAATTCCTTGAGAATCGTCGTGTTGCTTTTGTCATGTTCTATAAATTAAACTGTATCATGATGACCTGAAAAATTCATTTTGCTCAGGCTTATGATGAGAGAGAGAGAGAGAGAGAGAGAGAGAGAGAGAGAGAGAGAGAGAGAGAGAGTGAGTGTGTTTGTGTGTGTGTGTGTGTGTTTTTTTTATCTTAATTTTTTAAATATTTGTTCTTGTATTATATCCTATTTATTATTTCATGTATATTATGTGTGTCTGATATTTTGCTGCTGTAGCACCATAACTTCCCATTTTGGAATCAATTAAAATCCGTCTGTCCGTCCATCTATCTCTCTCTCTATCTCTTTTATTATTTGCCTTTACCCACATTGTATCCACATTATTGGTGATTATTTATCAAAACTCTCAGTGTTAATATTTTGTGAAAGCACCAATAGTCAACCCTACAATATCGTCGCAATATCGACATTGATGTATTTGGTCAAAAACATTGTGATATTTGATTTTCTCCACATTGCCCAGCTCTACTCTAAAGTCTTAATGAAGAAATGATAACCAGCTTGTCCCTGACCCAGGCAGTCATAATACACCTATAGTGCATATCTCTGTGGGTTTATAAGCTTCCCGTAAGAAGGGTAGCTTGCCATTGTTAGGTGAACACAGAGGGCTTGCCAAACAGTGGCCGGCTGAATGACCAACAGGGAGGGTGACATTATGTCCTACAGGGCCACAGGCTCAGCACTGCTGAGCTGCAGGGTCTCAGTCATTGCCTGTCAAGGCCAAACAGAGGTGGAACAAAGGGAATTATTCAATGTTGCTGTCTGAAGACAGCTTTGTGGCAAGTAAGAAGTGAGCCTGAAAGGAAGCAAAGAAGAAGTCATAGTATTTGTGACATGGTTGTGGTTTTTCCTGTTTTGTTTTGCAAATTCATTCCCTGTTATGCAGTATTGTTCTGTTTGGTTTTTCTCAGAATAATCTTTTGTGTATGTTTTCATGCTTCAGTTTTATTTTCTAGTCTCTGTTTCTCCTGTGTCGTGTCTTGTTGTACTTCCTGCCTTGTGTGTTTTCCCGCCTTTTGTGATTGTCTGATGTGTTCCACCTGGTCATCAGCCCTCCTGTCACCTGTGCCTCATTACTACCCTCATTTCCTTGTTTACTTAGTCTTTGTGCTTTCTCAACAGGTCCTCCCCCCCATCTGGTAACATACGGACGCTTGGTCAGGTGACTTTGTCGTTATTGACGCTAAAAGTCTCCTTTAGCGTCATATAACGCACTTTATCTAAACACGCTTGGTCGGGACTATTGGCGTCTTTTTAGACGCTGTTATAAGGAAAAGGTCGTGGGGGGGGGGGGGGGCTTACGTTAACGTGACACGCAGGAAGAACGGGGCGATTAAAGAAGAAAGAGACTTTAGGAAACGTGCCACGTGGGACCTGATCCCCGGTCTCCCACCCCCCCGACCAACCTCCCTACGAGGTATTTCCCCCTCACATACTACTCTCTAAACGCCGTGTAGCTGCTGCTCTCCCCGCTACGTTCTACTAACACGCTGAAGGGAGATTTTTTCGTCTCTTCAGACGCTGACAGCCGCTGTCCAAACGTCCGTATTTTACGAGTTTGGAGTGAGAACGGGTTGACCATGAACTACACTGGAAAGTTTCTTTGAATAAAGTTGAGGCAAATTCAGCTTGTGAAATATTAAGCATATGGGTTATTCCCTCAAGTGTCTGTCACAGAAAACGTCTTCGAAACCTGTCTTCTTTCTGCTCAATTCTCCAGCTGCTCTTTTAGCTTTTTTACCATGTCTGCCTTTCTCTCTGCCTCCTTTCATACATGTTGCACACTCCCTCTGGCTACACTAATACCTCCTACCAACACTCAGGTGTGCTGTCCACTGTGACACACAACACCAGAACAAACGACAAGTTGCGCAACTTTAATTTTCGTGACTGACGCCCAACATCTGTCAGGTTGTGCCATTACCATCTGGTAATAACACTAACTGCCCAGCTAGCAGGAACGATTTCGCCGGGAATTATCTCGATTAAAGAAAAATGCATGCAGTCAGGCTTTACAATCACAATTCATTCTTTTAGTTGTATTGTTTTACTGCTTCTGCCTTTGTTTTTTATGTAAAGTACCTTTTAAGGCACCATCAGCCCTTCTGTCCGTGAACTTACTTATGTACTCAAAATAAGAACAAATACACATTAAATGCTGACAACTTCTATCCTTCGTCTTTGCCAAAACACTTCTGTCCCTCACATTTCTCGTAATGCACAACCATGTTCCTTCTCTATGTCATACACTTCACTCTTGTGCTCTGTGTTCATATTTGTTTTGTCTTTCCCCCTTTCCTTTATTGTGTTATATATCTTTTTGTGCACGTTATAGGTTTACAAAGGTAAAAAGCCCAAAGTCCCCCCCAAAGGGACTTACCATCTCCACCAGAAAACACTGTTCATCAACTGCTCCAAACAGCTCTGTTGTAGTCCAGCCTTTACTTCAGAGACACACGTTATAATGCTCACCTAGCTGCTAGCATGGCACGCCCTCATACTCTGCTTCTGACTGGCTAGTAGTCCTTACCTAGGTACTGTCAGGACACGCCCTCATACTCTGCTTCTGACTGGCTAGTAGTCCTTACCTAGCTACTGTCAGGACACGCCCTCATACTCTGCTTCTGACTGGCTAGTAGTCCTTACCTAGCTACTGTCAGGACACGCCCTCATACTCTGCTTCTGACTGGCTAGTAGTCCTTACCTAGGTACTGTCAGGACACGCCCTCATACTCTGCTTCTGACTGGCTAGTAGTCCTTACCTAGGTACTGTCAGGACACGCCCTCATACTCTGCTCCTGACTGGCTAGTAGTCCTTACCTAGGTACTGTCAGGACACGCCCTCATACTCTGCTTCTGACTGGCTAGTAGTCCTTACCTAGGTACTGTCAGGACACGCCCTCATACTCTGCTTCTGACTGGCTAGTAGTCCTTACCTAGGTACTGAGCATGTGCGACTCTCAACAAAGATGGAACAGAAGTGAGTTACATCGTGTCTGCAGCACTGTTGTCGGCCAGTGCGTCAGCATGCAGACCGTGGCGAAGGACAGTAGGCTATTCATTAGGTGATGGAGACAAGAAAGTCTCCTGTATGGTTCCAGGGCTTTGATTATGCTGCCTTGATCTGTTACCCTCACTGTTCAGCTGAGGGAGGTTTTTGTTATGTTTCTTCATTCAGATCCATTTGCAATCCGTTCCATTCTGAATAAACAAACAACGCAGCGTCCTTGTTGCATTATTCATTAAGATAATTCTAAAAACATTTCTGTAGTTCAAAAAAATTGTCAGGTTTAAATCGGGCTCGGGCTCATAATTACAGTTAATGTGTCGGGCCGGGCTCGGACACAACGTGCACGGGCTCAGGTAGGGTCGGGCTGGATTTTTTCGGCCCAATCTAAGCTCTAACTTTAATTATCCATCCGTTGCTCGACTGGAGCTCGTCTCTTCATGTACTCATCCTGAAAGATGGAGCTGTGACAGATTTGACAAATGAAAAATACTGCAGGTCTGGACACTTCAATTGCTGTAATTTAGAGAAGTCCCATAGTTTAATAATGGTTATAATTTGCATTCACAGCTGGGATAACTACTTATCCACAGATATAGCTCTCTGGTGGCTGTCAGCGTCAAAGAGCTTTTGACTTAATAGCAGAGGAGATATCAACGACTCCTTTGCTTCTTGAGAGCTCAGTGAAAAGCTCTTGAAAGGCTCTGGTGTTAACGGATCTGTGGTGCTCTGATTGCCTCGCTCCCCATCAAGCTTGAGACCTGGAATATTAAATAACCTGAAGTGTCCCGGGAGACAAAGTAATGAATTCAGCTCTAAACAGGAGACATGGGCAATGGTCCAACACTTAATTGTTCCATTCTCACTTGCTTTCCAACAATAATTTCTCATTTGAAGGTTTTCTGTTTAGCAATTTCACTCTATATAGTCTGGATCATTTAACAATACTGTAAGTATGTTATGCTCCAATTATTGAAAGTTTGTTTTGAAGAGATTATGTTTTTTTTCAGTTTGTCAGTTTGGTAATTGGCTGTAAATACTACAATACCCATGAGTCTCAGCCACCATTACTATGAAGTAATGAATAATGTATTTAGCAGGAATAATAGCTGTAGCAAATTCAGAAAGCTTTGAATAAAGAAAGAAAGTAAAATTAACAAAAAGTCAGAAGACCTCTGGCCACAGAACAGGGCCGTGACAGGTCAGCATTACGTACGTAACCGGAAGTGAAGTAACGTCTGATTTTGAAACTTTACTGCTAAACTTTATGATATTAATAAACGTCCATTACATTCAAGCCAAATGAGTTGCTACAAAGCTAATTAAGACAATCAGCTCCACACAACTCTCACTGTGTTACATTACATGTCATTTAGCTGACGTTTTTATCCAAAGCGACTTACATTTACTATATATGTCAGAGGTCTCACGCCTCTGGAGCAACTAGGGGTTAAGTGTCTTGCTCAGGGACACGTTGCTTGATGTATCGCAGTGGGAATCGAACCCTGGTCTCCCACAACAAAGGCATGTGTCACATCCACTGCACCATCATCACCACTCTCTGTATTTCTCAGTGTGACTATGTTCAGAAGATTGTGGTGGTGTCCGACATTCCCACGCAAAAACTTGAGTGAAGATATGGCCTCTTTGGAAGAGTCCATGATGTTTTTTTAATCCTCCGTGTCCTCCTTGGCTACTAGCAACTGTGTGAAGGGGGGGGGGGTGGTGGTGCTTGAATCATGTGGCGCACCAACAGTTTTGTTGTCATTACTTTGAATTCCTCATGGGGGCGACAGAAACTACGCATATCTTTTAACTAATAAGTTTTGGTGCCTAAACCTCACCAAAACTGTGACCATTTCACACCATTAACGACATGTTTAAAACCAAGACAGTTACATTCGCTGGCTTAGATATGAGGATGGAAAACGCTCCCGTGGGTCATATTAAACTGTGGGCAGAAACAACCGATATCGTTGTATGGTTTGAAAGACTTTTTGTTATAATTGGAACAAAATCAGCTTAAAGATCCTTTACAATAGCAATTTTCACAAAAAGACATTTGGTGTTTTCCAACTTCATGCTGCTACCAATCAAATACTGCATGTTTTTTGTTAAACTAGCATTTTAAATACTGTCACTATGCCATCCAGCTCATTGTCTTAATCCCAAGTCTCTTATTTGATATCTCCTCGCTCGAATGGGAAGTCGTTCTGGCCCTCCTTCGTGAAGGCCGTCTCAAAGCTCTTATTCCTGCCCCGAGGACCTAGGATGGAGGAGGGATCTCTGAGGAGCTATGAGCAAGGATACAACAGAGCAGCCTTCCCGGAAGCCGTGAAGCTAAAAGCCGTTGCTAACCCTGCCCATACAGCTGACGAATTCACGTGACTTCGTCAGAGGAAAAAAACCTCATCCCTTTTAAAAACACATTCCCCTGTTTCCTCTCTCCTCGCATGATTCCCTTGCGTCTCTCCCGTGCTTCCTCAGTGGGTCGGACTAAGACGCAAGGAAAGGAAGTGATGGCACAATGGATATGACACATGCCTTTGTTGTGGGAGATCTGGGTTCAATTCCCACTGCAATACTTCTACGTATAGCAATTGTAAGTCACTGTGTGGCAGTGAGTCGGACTAAGACGCAAGGAAGGGAAGCAAGTGGAGGAGCCAGGGATACAACCACAAGTGCAAAACAGGATGAGATGGTTCCTGTTGTTGTTGCAATGCCCAGTTTATCAGCAACAGCTGTTTCCCATACAATTGAAAATATTGGTTTTCACTTTGGAGCTTTGAAACCAATTATTATTATGAAATTATTAACACTTTTACACTTTGCAAAGTCATCCATTGGGCCGCGTTGGAACCTTTGGTGGGCCAGAACAGCGGTTCATATGTTGTATACCCCTGATTTAGATATACTTTACAATATGTCATATCAATTGCCCTATTTGTTTCTGAAGTCCTGACTCTCATCCACACTTTAGTAATGCTTAAGTGCATTACACATGTCAGGCTGGGCAAACGGACTAATCAAAATGCATGATTCAGACATATAGTAAAAGTCACAAAAAGGGACATATGTTACCACAGCGGTAATGTAGGGCAGAGGCTGGGTCAAAAAACAGGCAGTGGTCATGTCACGAACTTCCGGTGGAACGTCCAGGGGAGGAGGAGGAGGTAAGGGCCGTCAAAAGTGAATTTGGCAACACTATCCAAAAATAAAAAAACAGGCAGAATGACTCGCTACCGTCACACAAATAACCGCCACATCTACTGACGCAATGATGTTTTCACTGTAGTGTCTGAAATCTCAATTAGTCATTCCCTGAATAGTTCAGTATTTAATAAACACTATATAGGGAATAGTGAGTGAGTGAATGAGGGACATCTGTCCTAGCCTCCTTGCACTGGCTTCCAGTCCAGTCTAGGATACAATTGAAAGTACTGCTGATGGTTGTTAAAGCTCGTCATGCCCTGGCCCCCAGCTACATAGCTGGTATCATCCCCATGTAGCCCCCAGGTCCCTCAGATCCTCCAGCCAAGGTCTCCTCCATGTCCCACGGTCCCAGCATAAGCTAAAAGGTGACAGAGCCTTTTCTGTTGCTGGCCCTCCGCTGTGGAACCCACTTCCACCTGACATCAGAAATGCCCCTTCAGTTACAATATTCAAAACTAGGCTCAAAACTCACCTACTGTATTTACATTGGCCTTCCCTATCTTTGAACTGTCTTACCGTGTTATGTCTGTCAGTGTATTTTATTTTGGGGTTTTTTACCCTGTGGCTAATGCGCTATGTAGAGCACTTTGGTCAGCGTGAGCTGTGTTTCAATGTGCTATAGAAATAAACTTTACTTACTTACTTACTTACTTACGGTTTCAAACACAGCTAAAGACCGGACAGAAAGTGACTTGCAACACAAACAAACAGTGAGTAACAAAATTAACAGAAAGTAAGCAAAGTAAGATGATGAATGTAAAAAAACACGATCTAGGAGTGGGGGCTGGGCGTGACAACACACTCAGCCATGCCCTTCATAAAGCACGGATGTAACTAATTTACAAACTTTACCTTTATGTATTTCTTTATTATTATATGTATGTATTCTTTTCTTTACAAAAAAAATACTATAAATCTATTTAAAACTCATATGTTGTTCTGCCATCTTCTCGGAAAGTTGGATGGGTCGTGGTTTCCTTTTGAACTGTGTGAAATCCATCAAAGGGTAATTTACATGAGTTAATGTGCTGATATGCTCTGGCTGTTATCTGTTGTACATAGCGTCTCCTGATGTTCTCAAAGACAAATTTCACACCAAAGTAGATAAGCTAGCAAGATTGTGCCTTTGTTGTTTCCCTCGCAGTCACAGCTGTCTAATCCCTGCTCAGGGAGACAATGGGCTGGCAGCGTTGGTCTCTTCCTGCACGTTTCTTGTTTGATATGTGAGGTGTGGCACAGTTTTGTTCCAATATGTTTCTTAGTAGTATGAAAATGCATTCCCCTGTAGGCTTAAAAAGCTGTGGAGCATCGTAGTTTTGTCTTTAATCGAGAATAGAGGCAGTATTTGTCTTAGATTCATGTTCATGTTTGACAAGTTTTCACTATGGTGGACAAACTTATCAAACACCCAAAGAAACGTCTCAAGGAGCATGATCCACTTCTTAGTTGTCTATCCATATGCTCAGATATGTTCGAAAAAGGCATAATTTCCATCTCAATCCTCGTGCATTTCGCTGTCAAACTGATTGTTCGCTGGTTTGTCCTCACCACCCATGAGTGAGCGCTAGCACAGTGTACAGTCAAAGCAGGAAGTCCATCTGTTAACTGGGATTGATGTTTCTGAATACAAATGTAGAAAATTTGAGCCATAATTGTAGTGGGGCCTTTGTTTCTAACTCATCTGATCATCTGGCTATTTGCGTTTCTCGCATCGTCTGGCCTATTTTTAACAATGCATTCGAAGTTCTCAGCGGATATCTTGATGAGTACAATGATATTTCTACTAATAGAATGATGGACAAAACTATAAGTTTTAGGATTGAACATCAGTCTGGGGAGTCTGCTCTGTATTTTCTCTGCACAAGAGGCGGGACCAACGGGCGTAGTTCACATGACTCTGTACGCCATTGGATAGTCCTTCAACCAATCAGAGCAACGATCCGGGTGACGTAGCAGCGACAGCGGCATCAACGGGTTGCTGCGCTTTGGTGGCCGCCATGTTGAATGTAAACAAGAAGCTGCTTGGTCGCTTCTCTATCGTCATCGTGTTAAACCAGCCAATAGCGTGCCAGGTGGATAAGCCAGTTTGTGATTGGTTCCTGCAGATTTGTAACAGAATCAGGAGAGACACGCACGTCTCAGGCGCGGCTCGAGCTGCGCCGAAAACGCGTGCGTGCTAGAAATATAACCGACGCCTATTTTTCACGCCACATGCAAGCGTGTTGGAAGTGTTTCCAGACAAAATATAATAGAAAAATATGTTCATATGTCATTTTGACACAAATACATGTAATAAATGACATGTTAAGTCTCAAGGTTTTGACATAAATGCAGATATAAATGTCATTTAAAAAAATAATAAATAATTATTGATTTTCAAATATTGCACCTGTCAATACAGAACCAAATATTCTGGAGAATATTTCACCGTCAATACTGCCGACGTTGTCTTTGCTGTAATCAGATCAGAATATATTCATGTTTAACATGAAGTGAACTACTGCTGGAGTGCAGTAAATCAAGGGGAAACATCCATGTGTCCAGACAAGGCAGCAGCAGCGCTGCGTCAGACACGTTTCTGGTGCGTGAGACATAGAAAAATCCACGCAGCCGACACGCAACAGAAACGCCACGCTCACGCCACGCAGCCAGTGTGCAGTTGGCCTTAGACATAAATGCATTGGGAAATGGGCTGGGGGAAAAAAAAACGAAATAACCCTTTAACACTTTGCCATTGAAATGCAGGTTTTAAAACATCCAGTACAAAACCACGAGTATAATCTTTAAACCATTAGCTAATCTTTTCTGTTTGTGTTCATGCTTCACTGTCAGAAACTGTTTAGGGTAATGTCAACATCAGATCATTAGCATTCCAGACTTAGTTCTCATTCCACAAAGTGCTCTGTGTGGTAGAATATGACAACAGAGGCATGTGTGGGAGGAAACATCACCCGGAGAAGTTCAAATGGAACTTGGCAAGGACACGCCGATCATTTCATCTGTCACAACTGCTTTGTTTAGTCATTTAGTTTCTGACACTGTGCATCCAGTCACAAAGTCAGTATAGCCAAGGGAATATCATGTAAGGCAATAACTGTTAGACAGACACACACACACACACACACACACACACACACACACACACACACACCAGGCTGTTCTCAAGGACCATTCGTACATATATACCTACGAAAAGTAACACACTGTAATATGTATGTATTCCACGTATTTAATAATGTATGCACCACATTGACTGCTGCTGTACAACTCAGATTCTCCATTGGGCGTCTGTGCTGCCATTTTATTCCTTTTAGTCCGTGTTTGTGTTGGTCTACTGTTGTCTTTTCCCTTGTCCACCTGTAACGTTACTTGTGTAAAGCGTCCTCGAAATGCGCTATATTGATCTAAGTTATTATTACGTTGGGAAATACAACAAACTGTTAATGCTTTGGCTCGTGACACAGTGACAGTGATAACGTTACCCGGTTTAGCTCACGATTCATCCAAAGTAGGCGTAGTTACAGTATGCAACACTTGAAATGCAACGATGCATCTGCAACGCATTCTCTTGTTGTAAATGAATGATTTTCTGTCTGAGCAAAACTCAAATTCATTGCAACTATATGACCTCCCGGTAACGCTAACTCCTAGACCAGGGATCTTCAACAGGGGGTCCGGGACCCTCTAGGGGGTCCCTGAAATGAATCCAACATATTACATATACACTGATGATAGGCTTACTATCCTATAGATAAGGTAGTCACTAAGGCCATCAACAGCTACACTTAATCCTAAGGGTTCACTGTGTATGTTGAACATTAAAACATGATTCATTAAATAATGCCAACATGTATTATATGCTATTTTAATAGCTTAGGATTCTATGCAAAAAAGGTATGTGTATACCAGTTTAATATGCAACTTTATTTCAAACAGTATATGTAGTAGGGGGTCCCTGCTCCGCCTCTCTCTCAGTTCAGGGCACGACAGCAGGTGTGGTAAAAACACTGCCGGTTTTGTCCAAAGGGGGCGCTGTAATCAAAACAAACTGAAAGTTACATATATCCACTTTAAAGGTAGCCTCGTGAGACCGTCCTGATCTGGCGAGCTCCAGTTTTCTGCTCGCAGATCAGTCTGGCATCTTGAGGCAGAGAAAATTTGGAGCCGTTCGCCAAACGACCGGCCAATCAGCGTTGGTTTTGAGGCAGGTTTAGGTGTGATGCAACGAGGAGCTGGTGAGATCAGGACGGTCTCACGAGGCTCAGCAAGCGGAAGCAACGCGTGCAGATCTGACCTGATCTAGACACATGTTCAGACAGCGGTAGCCCTGATTCTGTTAGCCGCTCGCTAATGCTGTTTTCTCTTGGATCCTTCTTTTGGAATATGGACCGGGAACCTGAAACGGGGCCTTTTATTCCTAAGTTCTCGTTACACAAACGGCAAATATCCTTTACCCACATGTTGCTTGCTGAGCTAACGAGCTGTGCTCTGCCTGCAGCAGCAGGGGGAGCCTGGCGTCGTCGTTGCTCTGTTGGTACATCATACGCTTCGTTGATCTGATTGGTTGATTTGGTCCGTCTATCACCAACATAGCTGGTGATAGACGGATGGTTTATCCAATCAGCTAACCAGTATTTGCGCCCCTTCCCAAACGTTCTCCAACAGAAAGTTCCCAGATGGATATGCTGAGGAAATGCGAAGCAATCCATCTGGTGGAGTCAGGTTACTTAAAGGTGCAGTAGGTAAGACTTCTACAACTATCTTTCTGTCATATATCTGCTGAAACTGACCCTATGTTCCAGTAGAACTACATGAAGCAGGTACTTTAAAATAAATCCTGCTCCTCCGGCTCCACCTACAGCCTGGAGTGGGATTTACAAAAATCCACCGCTCCCTGTTCAGATGCACCAATCAGGGCCAGGGGGGGTGTCTCACTGTTCAGATGCACCAATCAGGGCCAGGGGGGGTGTCTAACTGCGTGTCAATAGCTGCCCATGCACACACATTCATTCTCCCTTGTGGGGGGAGGGGCTTAAGAGAACATTTTGGGCTTTAGTAGAAAGGGAGGAGGGACTGAGAAGTTGTTGATGTTGAATTGTTTTGGCTAAGTCCTGGATCTTCACAATCCGACCTACAGCACCTTTAACTCGGATAGCAAATGAGAGGTTCACAAATGTTACGGTAGAGAAGAATATATTAACGGTAGAGAAGAATATATTTGGTGTTTTTAAGGGTGAGGAAAATGTATTCTTTCAGAAGCATTAATTTTCTTTCTTTTGTATTAAAATATACAGCCTGCTGTCTAAGGATAACAAGCATGTTCCTGATGTTTAGCATATAAATGTGGACTAGCTAACTGGGTAATGATTACATGTAGACACACAGTGCTGATTGTCCAACAACCTGCTGGGCTGAGGCGATGTCGAGCAGCTTACACAGAAAAACAATCCACTGATTCCTCATCAAAATGGAAAAGTACATAGATGGACCCCAACTGCCCCAGTCAGCGATTCATTAAGTAGGAAATAAACTATTATAAAATCAGTACGCTGCACACTGATTTGCTTCAAAAATGCCTCCAAGTCTCTCAGTGAATTAAACTCTTCACTTACACACAGCTTAATATTCTTGTCACTCTGAAAGTAAAATAAAACTGTCAGTCTTACTCTTTTAGAACTTTTTAAAGTCTTATGCCTCATCCTCCCAGTGCTCTTCCTCTATTTTTCAGCACCTGTTGCTAGGCAACTGTTCCATCACATGCATTAGCACATTTATACTTATATTAACTTCTGTGACAATATCTAACAGGCAGTAGAGGAAAAAAAATATTTTTTTTAGAGAGTGCAATAATCCATTTAAATTATGAGCTTGGAATGATTCTCTGTGTCTCAATTTGGATATTTCCGTGACTGACATGTAGTACACCACACGTGTCAAACTCAAGGCCCGCGGGCCAAATCTGACCCCTCGCAGATTTATATCTGGCCTGCATATTAATTTAGATTCTCAATGAATGTGGCCTGCCTAATGTGTGTGTTATCATGAGTTTCCTAGGTGCCGATTTTACGAATCAAGGAATTTTCAGGGAGACCGGGATGATGCATGAGATCTCTTTATTCAAGCAAAAGAGGTGTTCCTGCAGAAACAACTGGAGGCTCTCTTCAGCATTTGTTCGTTTTATACATTGGAAGACTGGACTCTTACTTAATCTCACCACATGCATCTCTTCTGAGAGTGGCCTGCCTAATGTGCGCCAGACCAAACAGACAAACTGATTTGCTGAACTCTATGATGGCTGAGGAACTTTTTTAGAGCTTTATGTCGACCAAACTGTAAGACTATATGAGACATGCCATAATATAGTCAAAGATATTTGAGTTTTTCAAAGTAAAAGCATGTCAATAAACTCTACATGTCTGTCCCGTGATGTGGCCCTTGGAGAAGTTGAATGTGACAGCCCTGTTAAGTACACTGTAAACATGAAGTACTCACTTGTGTAGTGCGTGAATTTCCACAGTGTAATGTTGTCTCAAATCGCGCATGGCTGTTGTGCACTGACCGTAAATGACTCTTTTTCTTTTTAATGGTAAGTTGCCGCCAGGCGAAGCATTAACACACCTATTGCCGCCAGACATGGGGACTCGAGTTAGGACTCGGACTCGAGTCGTACTTAAGTCGCACACACAGTGACTTCAGACTTGACTTGAGACTCGTCCTCAAAGGACTTCAGAGCGTATTTTACGTACAATAATTAAAACTGGGCTTTTTTCTGAAGTTTGTATTCCTTTTCAATGTTTTTTGCCGCTTTTTTCAATGTGTTTGTCCCCTTTTTTCCATTTTGTTTTCAAAATCTTTGGCTAAGTTTTTGTTGTTTTTTTGACGTTTTTTTTGGAAATACATGCATAAATGTCCCAGAACCTCCCTAGATAGAGATCTCAACTCGTGAACAATCTTTATTTTTAGGAAAACGTCTGATGAGCTGACGTAACCTATAACCTTCCTACGTAATACGTAATGTTTCTGCTGCATGTGAGAGAGGACAACAAACATGGCAGCTGCTGTGCCATATTCATCAGAAGCTTTGGCTTTAAAATTTCATAAAACAAAGAAGTACTGTATGCAAAATATGTGGACTCTAGATCAGAGAATTGTGAGCTGATTGTTGCCCAACAAAATATTAACCGGTTTGTTTGTGAGTGATTACAGTTTAGTGATACTTATTTAAAAAAAAACACGTCTATAAATTACAATTGTAGCGATAGTTTACTTTGGCTGTGTCAACTGCAACTGCTGCAGCTTCCTCGCCCGCCACTTTCACAAGTTTGAAAATACGTTGGTGGTCCCATAGCTGTCACTCCGTGGACAAGATGGCGACCGCTGAGTGTCCTGTGTTCTACGCTCAACGCAGCCTGTACATCAGCAACAGTAATTCCTACATGCTTTAGGAAATTGTCAGCAGTACTGTATGATTCGTGGGAAATTGCATAAAATGTGTAAAAATATTTGCCAAGCTGCACAGGGGCGATTTCAGGATTTTTTAAGTGGGGTGGCACAGGGGGGACCAATAACCAGTCAGGGGGGGCCCAGGGGATGACTTAATTTAAACTGATTGTATATCCGAATAAAATACACATTTTCTATTGGCTCAGTCTGCCACTTTAAAAAAAAAAAAAAAAAAAACTATTCCAGTGCTGGCTCCACAGTATCAGAAGATTGAATAGTCGTCATGGAAACATGAATTGGTCATGTGACAAGGGCTGGGGAGACTGGCAGACAGGCAGCCAAGTGGCAGTACTGTGATAGACTTACGGTTCCATGACACACGAGAACAACGGGACGGTTGGGTTCAGGAAAAGAAGAAAGCCACTTTAGGAAATGTGCCACGTGGGACCTGATCCCCGGTCTCCTGGCTGAAAGTCCTGTGTTGTTTGACTCATCCACCCCCCCGACCATCCCCCCTATGTGGATTTTCGGGCTTTCATACTACTCGCTACCATAGTCACTCCTAATGCTACGTCATCTTCTCATTGACTTTACATTGGCGTTGTTTTCCATGGTGGACATTCTGTGCCACCACCACATAATGACCCGTTACCAGTTCATCATCATTTCACGGAATTCTGTGAGACCAGGCTGTCTGATCCAGTGGAAATCACAATTGTCAGATTGACAGCACTCTGGCCCAATGGATTGGGTGGGGAGGGTACCGGGGGGGGCAATCATACTTTAGGGGGGGTAGTGCCCCCCCCCCTCGTGCCCCCTTTCTAGCTCTAAAGTATGTCCAACATTTCTGCAAACAAAACTTGAAACAAATCCTGCCAGTTCTGGCTGCATGTAAAATACGACTTTTTAAAATAATCCAAACTATTTGTGTGAGGGTCAAACACAGGCTGCCATTCAGCATTACATATGCAACTCCACCCTGTGAAATATACCATGCATGTATAATGCAGGCACATGTTCTTTCACATCTGCATTATAACATCAAGGCAAGTGACTTCTAATGGCGTCATCCGCTGTGGTAGAGCATCAGGTATTGACTTCACCTTGACACCTTTTGAAGTGAACACAACTTTATCATTCATACACTTAGGTCTGATTATTGTCTCTGAGAAAAACATCAAACCAATATTTCCACAAAAAGCTCACCAGGGCCTCCTGCGGTAAAGTTGCCATGGAGATGGTGTGTGCTGTGTGGATGAGGATCAAACATTTATTCAAGCGCTTTGTGTTTGAGAAGTGTGTGAGAAGCTGCTTCAGAGTAGTAGAATTCCGTGTAGTAGTAGTAGACTGACAGAAAACATTCGGAAAAGAACTCGTGATGTACAGCTGCAAATTAATTATATTCCTAACCCTAACCAACCCATTCTCATTCCCAACTCGTCAAATCCTGACGCTTGGTCAGTGGCTCTCAGCATCAGATACCCACGCAAATTATTCAATTATCCTCCTTCCTTTCTTCCTTTTCACTGGGCCCTGTTCCCAAAATGAATGCTGTTTGGTGTCTGCTTAATCTGTAATTTCAGTGTAATGTTGTTGGCATAGGCCTGTTCAGTAGGTTTTATGGGTTCTTCTTATGCTACATTTACACGTGGCGGCTATTTTCATAAACGGACATGTCAACCTCTCCGGTTTCAAAAATAACATCGTGCACAGCTGTCAGTTTTCAGGAAAGTGTTTGTTTACACGTACCCGTGTATATACGCCGTCAAGAGCACGCCAGACCTGTAGGTGGCGGTGTAACGAGAAGCTCAAGCCCACGTTAGCCAATCAGAATCCAGAAAATAGCAACAACAGCAACCAATCACTTCCTGTCTCTTCTCTTCCTCACTTCCTCGTCTAAACCTCCGTTTGTCTCAGTTTTCATGCAAACGTGCAAACAAAGATTTCACAAATCTCCACTCTGGCCGGAGTTTTTAGAAAGAATCGTTTTCAGAGGAGAATTCTCCGTTTGCGTGTAAACGAAGGGAAATGTCTCCATTTTTCAAAATACCAAAATAACCAGCTGCTCACCTGGGGTCCGTTTCAGGTAGGAGGTTCAACAAACTCTGAGTCTGAGCCTGATCTCTGAGTTGATTTATCCTGAGATGGAAACTCTGAGTTTTCGGTTTCACAACGGCTGATTCGAGTTGGTTCAATCAACTCGGAGTAGGTTGACTCAGGGTTACGCGCGTGCACCAAAGACAGCATGAATGGAGCCATGATACTACGATTCACCATGGCAACAATCACAAACAAACGGGTCGGCGGACATACTCATGCGCACATACAGCGAGTTTGAACATGTATTTCATTAAAAAAGCAACACAGCGGCTGCTGCAAAGAGAGAGAAATTGCGCTGGAGAAAATTGCTGCTAGAGTAAATGCTTATGATGTATATCATATTTAATCATAACCTAATATTAGGCTACTTCAAATCTATTTCATTTAGGTGCAATACTGCGGGCGAAAAAGTCCTAGGCTACTAATCCCATTCTGAGGCTGCAGCACCATCATTAACATAATTATAATTCATAATCTTTCATTTCAAAGGGTTTACATCATTCACCTGCAATACTGTGGAACTCCTTTTAATGTCTCTGACTGGTCTGTGTCCAGGAACACTACACATGTTTAAACTCTTTACTTTCACTGACCCGTATACGGGACACTCACGCTCAAAGTGGACGCTGCTTAAACTTTGTTATAAAATTTGCGCATTCAATCTTCAAAATATATATTTTGGTCATGCAGCACATCGGTTGAAAGCTTCTAGACTGTCAGGATTGAATTAAGCCCAAACACAAAGCATGAGATGATTTATAGCAGTTATACAACGTTTCAGAGCGATCTCTTCTGATGCGCTTTATTAAAATTATTATTATCACCAAGGTTGTAGAGACAACTGTAATGCAAGAATGTTCTGGGATGTAGAGCATGTCCACGATGGGTGACGTTAGTGATATGAGGACGGATAAGGTTATGTAGCTTACATGACTGATAGACTGGGAAGAAAAACCATAGCGCTCAAACAGGAAGTTATCTGGAAATTAATATCATCTTCCGACGTGTGTTTAACTCCCTGCCATACAGCGTCTTCATCAACGCATCGTCGATAAAAGGAAATGCCATGTTTTGAGAAAAAAACAATGTTTTAAAGTCTGCCTAACAGTTAATAAACCAACAATGTTTTATTTTATTCACGCCAATATAACAAACTGATCCAGACTGAATGAATGAATGAGGAAATGAAGAGCTCTGTGTCAGAGGGAGGAGCGATAATTCTCTTCATACATCCATGGGGAGGAGTCTTCAAGAAACTCGAGGTTTCTTGAAGAAAACCTGCTCCAGACCAGGTTAGGTTCACAGGCTCAGTTACCATAGTAACTGACTCTGAGGTTAAGTTACCTCTCTTTCTGAAATAGAAAACCCAGAGTTTCCCTCATCTCAGGCTTAACAAACTCAGAGTTTCCACTAATCCTCCTACCTGAAACGGACCTCAGCTTAGTCAAGGAGAGTGTATGCAGGTTTGCTGGAGTAGGTCCTGAGGGACTGGGCACTCCTAAGGTGTAGAACAATAGGTAAGATAGTTCTGCTGTAAATGACATGTTTATAATATTTGGCGTGCCTATTGTTGAGGGTGCACATATATGTATAAATAGTAATGTCAGCAGTAACTGATCTATCTAATTGTAGTGATGTTTTTAGAAACTAAGTGTTAATGTTGCTTTGCTCTGGTTAGCTCACCCTATAATCACCTGTGGTGGTACGGTCCAATTAGGGGAGGCTGAGTTAAAAGGGCTTCAGGAGAGAGAGAAGGAATTGGCAGGTTGCAGAGAGGTTGCTGTTTTTCTTTGTTTGAGGTTCTTTGCCTAAAGTGAATTATTTTTTTAAGTATGTTTTGGTGGCATTTTGTTAATAAATACACAAATGATGCACTTTAAAAGCCTCCTCTCCAGTCTTCAAGCATGACATTTGGTGGCAGGAGGCACTTTAAAAGCCTCCTTAAATACTAACTGACTAACATAGGTTTTACCTGTATGTTTCCAGGATCATATAATCTTGAAAGATTGATCTTTGAAGGGATAGCAGCACATAAGTCTTTTCGTCAACAAATCACTCTCCAATCTTTCTGTTATAAACTCATATGTTTGAGCAGAAACTCTTTTTTAATGGAAAACATTAAGGGGTTTGTACCAAGCGTCCGTCTGTTTGCTCATTATTTGTCAGAACACTTGGAATGACAGTACATCAGGACACGTACTGTTAATCTTCTATACAAACTATGTACGAGATCATCGTCAGATGGTGGATTATTGATTTAATTGTTCCTGGCATTAGCAGAGATGAAATCCTTGTTGGCTGGGCTGCGAGGAAGCTCTTGTTTGTTTACAACAAACAAAATGTTATTTGATTTTTCTATGGAAAGGGCTGACAAAAAGTCTCAGTGCTCATTGTCAGAGGACAGAGTCCATACAGCAAAATGAGAGATATATCTGAGAAGCAGCAGAATCACAGACATACTAGTTTATATCAACGAGGTTTCATTTCTGGGATTGTTCAGTTGCTAGCCAGATGTCCGTCCCCTTCCTCTGTCTCTGTGTTGGCGTTCTAACCTCCGGCTGATCTGTGAGGACTCTGGTTAACTGCTCCTCAGATCTCTGCAGGGTAAATCCAGACAGCTAGCTAGACTATCTGTCCAATCAGAGTTTTCTGTTGCACGACTAAAACTACTTCTGAACGTACACATGTTCCACCAAAACAAGTTCTTTCCCGAGGCGATTTAGCAAAGGCACCGTGGCTCCGTCCGGAGCTTAGCACCGCCCAAGACGATTGTGATTGGTTTAAAGAAATGCCAATAAACCAGAACATGTTTTTCTCCCATCCTGGAATGCTGTGTGGACTAGTGAGACCCTCCTCCCCAGCGCTGTGGAGGAAGGTCTGGCAATGCGAGACTAGACAGACAGAGAGACAGAATGACAGAAGTGGACTGTTGTGTGTACTGGATTAATCTTGTAGTCTTGTGACTTTCATCACTCTGTTATTATGTTTGGGTCTTATGACTTTTGTCTGATTGGATATGTGTACGTGCAGTTGATAGGACATGGTTGTGTAAGGACAAGGAGATAAATTGGATTCATTTTGGTATGTTGAGCGGAATGTGATGTCAGAAGATATGCATGTGGTCAGTTTCATAAGGAGAGGACGTGCTGAGATTAAGTAAGAGTCCAACGAACGAATGCACCATCCCGGTCTCATTGAAAATCCCTTTATTTGTAAAATTGGCAGCTAGGAAACCCACGACAATCTGATACGGCTGCTACTGTGGCCAGACACATTTCCAATATCGGAAAATAAAATCCTGAGAGTCTTGCTAGTGTGGGGGCGCTCCCGTTGCCTCAATCGTTTTGTGTAAGGTCATAACACACCAGTCAATCTTTTCCTCGTCTTGACGTTCCAACAAAATCAAACTTCATGAAACTTGGTGGAAGGATGTATCATGGGCCAAGGAAGAACCCATTACTCTTGGAGCTGATCCGAATTATTAATTATACAGATACCCAAATGTATGTGCGCAGGCACTGACAAAGTGAGTTTGTCATATGTCCCCTTTACAAGGCACCTTGTCTTTCTATGGATTCTTTATTTTCAAAATAACTGACTTATTAACTTAGCACAAGTTTCTATGGTGCATTTGTGTGCCATGGGAACCTACAACCTCTAGGGTTTAATAGCTGGCTGATAAATGACTGAATGGAAGAACCCACTAAATCCGCATTATTCTTTTGTTATAAACCACGTTTGAATGTCTAACGTGACAGTTGGTGTTGCTGGAGCTTTCCCATCTGTCTCGAGACCCAGAAACATGTTGTTTCTGTAGGTACTACAAACTGTAGATAAGACAGTTAGAAACAATAGGGAAGCATGTTAAATATTGTGCTTGCTTTGAGACAACATATTCAGCCTAGCACTTCTGTGATTATGAGTAAATACACAGAGGCATCAGATGCATAATCCCAAAATCAAATCAGGAGTAATTTCCATCTCTTAAAATGAATGAGCTCTCATTTAAGATAGTTTTTATTTGATCATATCAAGCACCATTAGGGCCCGTGGAGAGGATCAAAAGTTACCCTGACTTCTTGCAAATCCACTTGATGAGTGCACTCAAGATGCATGCAAATGTATTCAGAGTCAGTGCAAGGGGAATGATCCATTCATTTGGTATTAGTATGGGTTTTCTGTCTCACAGGTGTTGAAAATGGAACCTCTGTCTCTAATAACTAAATCAGTTCGTCACACTAATGGAAGTCGTTGTCAAACGTAATGGCAGAAGGTGCATTCTTCGGTAAAACAGGGTAATTCCACTTTACAATAATCACGGGGGTCCTATCAAGTCGATAACTGCATTTACAGCAAATGTCTCGCAGCACAGACGATGATTTTTTTCTCTCCTGCAATCGCCGAAAACCCATTTAACTCAAAGAGTGGAGGGAATTGGTGGGTGCTGAACACAAAATTTCCCAGGAGGGCCGAGACATATTGTGAAAACCACTCCTATTGGAAAGTGCCCAACGAATTGTCACTCCGAGGAGGCTGAAACCGGGAACAACATTGTGTGCACTCACAGGAACAAATGTGCTCCAAGGTTGAGAAGGGGCAGACATTTCAACTCTGGGGTAGTTTCTGAAACAATCGGTTTGAGAACTAGAGATATTATTAGTATAAACATGCCACATGTTTTCATGTTCTAACTGTGCAGTAATGAAAAGACTAAAGGTTTGAAAGCTCTGATTTGGTTTTTATTTATCCAAAATAAAGACACCAATTCATTGACCTGACAAATTTGGTATCTTTACACATCGAGTGATCAGGTAGGTTACCCGTTATATCAAGAAATAAAAGCACAAAAAGATGAAACTTTGAGACTTTAGAAACAAGGGTAACCGAGGAAGAAGCGGAAGAAGATCTGTGATTATTGATACTCTCTGCAGCCGTGGTTCCTGACCCGGGGGTCAGAAGGTAAACGAGTACTGGTAAGCACAGTCTTCTAAAAATGCAGTGGTTTGGATCAGACGGACATTAACAGCCAACCTGAGCAACACATTCTCACTCCCGACTCGAGCGTAGTATCTGGTACTCTTGGTCAGGACCCTTGGCGTCAGTTTTTAACGCTCTGGGTACCCATTTGGCCGTTATGTTTCAACATGCTTGTTTTTTTTTCTAAGATTTATTTTTTGGGGCTTTTTTCCCTTTATTTCAGAGTGACAGTAGATAGACAGGAAAGAGGGAGAGAGATGGGGAATGACACGCAGCAAAGGGCCGCAGGTCGGATTCAAACCTGTGCCGCTGCAAGGAGCCTACATGGGGCGAACGCTCTACTGGGTGAGCTAGAGGTCACCCCCCCCCCCCCCCCCCCCGGCTTCACTTTTTAACGCTCTGGGTACCAATTTGGGCGTTATTTTTCAACAAGCCTGGTCAGGGCCCTTTGGCGCAATTTGTTTACGCACTGGGTATCCCTTTTCCGTCATTTTTCAAGGTGCTTGGACAGGACCCTTGGCGTCCCTTTTTGGAACGCTCTGGGGCAGGGGCCTTTGCATCATTTTTCAACATGCAGGGTACGACCACCTAGTTAGGTTTAGGAAAAGACTGTGGGTGGGGTTAAAAGATGCAAGTGACAAGAACGGTACACAAATCTCGGTCTCCTGGGTGAAAGTCCTGTGTTGTTTGACCCATCCACCCCCCCAACATGTGTCCATATGTGGATTTACTCCCTACCGTTGTTCCTCTTCATACTATGTCATCTCACAGCGCCGCTGTCAAGCTTCTGCTCTGCCTGGTGCGTTCCACACAGACACTGAAGGGTGCCTGTCCCTTGTGGGTCGGTCTCTGCCGCTGAGGGCCACTGACCAAGCGTCAGTATGTTGATGAGTTGGGAGTGAGAACGGCTTGACCTAAGGACATTATTATATTATTAGCAAAAGAAAAATGTCTGTTTTTATTCACATCATTCAGCACATAATTAATCAGATCTAATTGTTCTGTTTTTATCTCAGGCTTTGGTAAGCCACTTTCCACTGGAGACCCCACCCACACTTTTAAAGTTTCACTGCTAAGCAGAATTTCTTTCTCAGCACATCTTTTGATGTGACAAATCACGACACTGACAGGCCGGGTAATTTAAATGATAAGCATTTCTATCAAACTTTGCTGTGCTATCGCAGCGAGGCAGCTGGCCTCGAGTCAAGGTACAGCACTCATTATTTTTTAATTAAACTCAACTTCACAATTTGTATTCAATAACCCACAAGCTCATATAAAAGCATGCTTGGTACACACAGATGGATAGATAGTGTTACCTGTCTCAGGGGGGAAAGGTGTTTTTTATAGCGTACACATCTACATGTCTTAGATAAAAAGCAAGCAGTTAAACATGGTAACTTAACAGCATGTTTGTCGCTTTACACAAAATATATACACTTGGACACATACGCACATAGTATATGCCTCTACTTGTATCCCAACATACACATGTGCACACACAGATCGGAGATCAATCCCTCCCCTCTGATATGACCCACAGGAGCGCTTTCCATCCGAATATCTAAGCCAGAGAACGTACGCGTTTAGCCAAAAGTGTGCCTAAAATCTGCTTGACAGTAAATGGAAACACGGCTGCTGATGCTTTTAGCGACAGAAAGCTATTCCCAGTAATCTCATGAAGCTGTGTGTGTGTGTGTGTGTGTGTGTGTGTGTGTGTGTGTGTGTGTGTGTGTGTGTGTGTGTGTGTGTGTGTGTGTGTGCGTGCAACAGGTTCTCCCTCCCATCTGGTAACATAGGGACACTTGGTCAGGTGACTTTGTCGTTGTTATTGACGCTAAAAGTCTCCTTTAGCGTCATATAACGCACTTTATCTCAACGTGCTTGGTCGGGACTATTGGCGTCTCTTTAGACGCTGTTATGTTGAGGAAAAGGTCGTGGGGGGGGCTTATGTTTCCGTGACACGCGGGAACAACGGGCCGGTTAAAGAAGAAAGAGACTTTAGGAAACGTGCCACGTGGGACCTGATCCCCGGTCTCCTGGGTGAGAGTCCTGTGTTTGACCCCCCGACCAACCTCCCTACGAGGTATTTCCCCCTCACATACTACTCTCTAAACGCCGTGTAGCTGCTGCTCTCCCCGCTACGGTCTACTAACACGCTGAAGGGGGATTTTTGCGTCTCTTCAGACGCTGACAGCCGCCGTCCAAACGTCGTATGTTACGAGTTCGGAGGGAGAACGAGTTGGAGTGCGTGTCATTAGGGCCGCAGCAGATGAGCAGAATTTTGAAATTAGATATAATTTATTGACCATGAATTCCAAAAATAAGAGTAAAAGTAGTGGTAATAAGTTGGTGCTAGTAATGTTAGTGAAAAATAGCACTGAAAGATGTGATAAAAAAAAGAAAATGTGTCAAAAACATTTAAAATAACAAAAAGCGTTGATGGGAACACGAGTCACCATGTCAACTAACTTACAATCACCGTTTTGTTTTGTACTAATCAAATGACCACAGAAAACTGTTCAATGGCCTTTCTATCCATTTCATTTCCGTGGTATTTACACCCACATTGCCACTTACTTTCATGTTATTTTTCAGAGATTTTATATCCAACCACCCAAAACCGAGAGGCTACGATGCGCCGGTGTTCAGCTGCTGTCACATGATTTATCTCTGTACTCTCTGGGTGATACTGTAACCACTGTAGTTGTGATGTTCTGGAGGTAATGATGTAATTTATTTGAATTATGATGAGACACAAGATGAGGTGTTGCTTGCTGTCAGGTGACAGAGGCAGCCTGTCAAATGTGTTCCATGTTAGTTTACACAGTTTGATTCGGCGGATGGTGAATTATGGCGCTCTGCACTCAATATGCATTCACTTGGATGTGTTGGACAGAAAACACACACAATGTATGACTGTTTTTCCCAAGAGTGCAGGTGCAGCCTTGATAGGTTTGTAGGGAAATGACGAGGGCGTATATGTGGTGGGGTAAAGTCACAGCGCAGACTGAATTATTACTCTAAAGATACAGACTCAAAGGCTGCACTAACTGCCTGAAGATTAGACATATTCATCAGAGCGAAAAACAATTTGACTTTCATTAATTACGTTGATGGTAATATTCATTAACCTGGAGGCTGTGTAGTACGTTTTTGAATTAACTGCTGATGGATTTGAGGCTTCCTATCTGAAGGGGCTCAAGTTTACAACAGCAGCAGCATTATCAATGCCATTTCTTTCTCAGGGACATCAGTGTGGCCATGTTTATGGATTTACAAGCCTAAAAAAGTATTTTTCAAGTTTTACACCAGTGTTTCTCAAATAGGGGTACGTGTCCCCCTAGGGGTACTTTGTAGCACTGCAGGGGGTACGTGAAAGTTTTGCAAAAATGCTAATTAAAAAATATGTCATGCATAATTACTAAAATAATTATACTATAATAATGAATTAAGTGATGGATTCTAAACATTTGAAATGTAGCATTTAAATGTTTTTGTTTAAAAAAGGTTGTTGTTTAGTGGATCTATCACTGCCGGCGCTGTACTGTACCTCTTTTTGCGCTGTCAGGGGTACTTGGCTTAACAAAGCAAATCAAAGGGGAACAATATTGAAAACAGTTTGAGAAACACTGACAATCAACATACTTTTCTTTGGATCAAGGGCGGGGTCTTGGATGCAGAGATGTAGTAGGTGACACGATACATGCATATGAATAACAAGTAATTCAGAGTGCATTGGAATGAATTATTTTCATCCAGGTCTGCTGTAGGTTTTAGGGCTTCATTCACAGAAAGATCCAAGATCCATCCATCAAATATCAACGCTGGATCCCGGCCAGTCATATTTCGGGGGTGGTGGGTGCCACCCTGTGCACCCCCCTCTAGACCCACCCCTGGTTGGATCTGTTAAAATGTACATCAGCTGAATAAGACAATTTCTTGGCCATTACTAAGTTGCCAAAATCCCTGTGCTTCTTGTCAGCAACATAATATAATCATAAAATGGGCTTTTAGTTTGAAAACTAAAAGGTCAAATGAAAGTAATTTTTTTTTTTTAAATGAAGCTCAGGAGCAGCAGCGGCCATCTGGCTACCAAACAGTCCACAGGCCATTGTCTGGATGAGAACCATGACTCAGCAGGAAGGAATTGAGCCGAGGTCAGCCGAGCTCCAGGCAAGGTCACCTGCAGGATCACACACACACACACACACACACACACACACACACACACACACACACACGCACACACACACACACGCACACGCACACGCACACGCACACACACACACACACACACACACACACAGAGAGACAGACAGACGCACACAGACACAGACACCCATACACTCTTACACACGCACACTTACACACATACGCACACAAACACACACACATACACACACACACACATACGTGCACATAGACACCCACGCACACAGACACACACACACACACACACACACGAGCAGATGGCTAAAAGGTCCCCTGAAGCTTCTGTCGATCCATCTGCAGGATTATTCTTATCATTTCCAAAAAGGTGATGATATTGATTTTTTTGGGCTTTGGCTGAGAGTGTTTGTGTGTCTGACTGATGCTTATCTCAGCATGCAGCACATCACCTGTCTGTCAGCATCGGTCCAGCCAGAGTCCAGCCCGATGCTGCACCAGCTTATAAATAAAAGATCTCATATTTATGACTTTGCTTAATGTACTTTTCTTAAGCTCTGTTTTTGCATACAGAGAACAGATGACTACAAGAAATTAAAGTATTAATCTGGAAGATTGAAATTTACATAAATGTCTGTTAAATCACTTTCCATCGCCGATTGAGCCTGTGGCACATTGATGGAAGTATTGCAATATTCATAACATTTACTAGTCTCACATTGCATAGTCTAGACGTTAATCTATGTACGCAAGTTAAAAATAGTGGTGCGTTGAACTTAGAAGTCGGAACTTCAGACTCGGAAAGTCAGAGTACCTCAAAGTACTGTGACCAAATCCGACCGCAAATTCCAACATGGCTGCTCCGTGAAGGCTGTAGTACATCCAGTTATGAGCTCTTCTGTCTTATGTGTCTCACTAATGCTTTGACAGTGTTTCTGTCATTTTTGGTCACGTTTTTGACAATGTTTTACTTGTTTTATTTGACGTTGTTTTTCTAAGTTTGACATTTTTAAGATGTTTTTTTTTTTGTTGATGCTTTTGACATATTTTCAAACATTTTCAACATTTGTATAAACCTTAACATTGAATCCTGTTTGATATCAAACGCATCTAAGAGCGTTGCTGACTTCCTCTCTTTTTTTCGGGGTCTGCCTCGGACTCTCACCCTTTAAACAAGCCAGACATCCGAGACTTAAAGCCTGTCTGGTTTAGTGGAGAGATGTATTGAACTGTGTGAAGTCGGTGTCACGGCGAGGCCGGAGATGCTAGTTAACCTGCCATGATGAACTGCTTCAACCACATTTTGTCCAGCAGCAGACTGTGAAGCCCCGCTAGAGTTTAGAAAGATGAAAAATACTCCAGCCAGAAAGCACAGTGTGGAGGGTCAGATTTATTTCAACCATACATCACTATTACTACCACTCAACATATAAGTGGAGCTTGAATATCCCTCAGGCTTTCTGTGGTGCAAAGCTTCTCACAAATTACAGCACATTGTTTAGTGTGTACCCAATAAATGAGTATTTTATGGCTAACAGAAGCAGGATAATGCAATTTGGTGTGTTAATGCTGCACTAGACTTTCTTGTTCATTAAGTAACAAAGAAGGGGAATAAAATGTAGGCTATTAGGAAAATACTTATCCAGGAAATAGCTGTAGGGGAAGTGTATATGTTTTATGCAAGCTGCCACCTAAAAAAAATGAAAACATGTACCTGTTTTTAAAAAGATGTATTTGGTTGGCTCCACTTTGGATGATGCAACAAGGCAGGCCTGCTTGTTTCTTTCAGGGAATGATTGTAAAGATTTACAAAGAATATGTTTACAGCAGTTCCTTCCCGAGACTATTCTGCAGAGCCACCGTCACTGTGACCGGAGCTTAGCGCCGCCCAAGACGACTGTTATTGGTTTAAAGAAATGCAAACAACCCAGAGCGTGTTTTTTCCTCCTTTTCCAGAATGTATGTGTGGTGTAGCCAGACGTTACTCCACAGCGCTGTAGAGATACAGCTGGCAATGTGAGACTTATTAAAAAAAATCAGGGCTTCACACTTAACAAACCAGATGAGAATGACTTTCAAACTCACAGATCCGTGAATGTCTGCCTCGGGACTTTCGAAGGGCTCAGTAATGTCTCTGTAAGTTTCTGCAGGCCATTGTGAGCTTGACCAGACAGAGCTCTGGCTACACATGTGATTGTTAAATATAAGCAGGGTGTGATTTGCCGCGGGGATGCGTGGGATTTCCCCCTTTCTGGTCTACATATCCCTTAAAAGAAAACTCAGCTTTTTTCACCAATTGCATAATGAATATAACTATCATATTCCCAGTGACAAGATGTTGTTACTGCATCTAAATAGATAATGTATAAGTCTGGTTTGGAAACGAAATTCTTGGGTGACTAGGTTACATATTTCTTTCTTTATTTCTGGTAAACATCCCATTATACATACCAGTCTGGGCTGGCAACGATTTATTTAAGGTGTCAGTGTCCATGTGCCGAGTTCTACACAGATAGTACATCTCAAACGAGTTAGAAAAACTTACCTCATATCTTTACGTTTGTGCACTGGTGTGAAAACCGTATGCCTCTGTGAAGGCCGCCGTGGGTCTCGCTGTAATGGACTGGAAATGAATGGGCCGGTGTATGTTGAGAGCAGCCAAGGACACTTTTATGCATGGGCTTACCTGGGCTGAAGCCCAGGGGCCTCCCAAGTTCAGGGCCCTCCCATATTCACGTTAATGATGAGCTGAAAAGGTCATATTGTTTTCTAACTTGTCAGCTTTTCTGTCAATCACTCTAATCGCAGGTTACATGGCTGCTGATTGATCCAAATTAGGAGTGACCCACGTGGCCCCATCGCCTATGGCCCGTGAGCTTACCTATCAGAATGTCTATAGTTAGTTTTGGGGTGTGTCCCTCTATGACTGAGTGATGTCTTCTGTACTGGTTTGCACTTGACAGAGCAACAGTGGGACATTTTTAACAATTTTCACCATCTTATTCATCATTAAAGTCACTTCTGACAACGTTTTAGGCGAGAAATGAACTGTTTAGATTTCGAATATAGGCAGTCTTCTGAAAATCGTTGGCGAATTGACAATTTGCTTCAAAGTTTTCAGAGTTGAGAAGCTCCATAAAGTGACGGACAGCCAGCTGGTGGCGGCCCGGGATCGCTCGCTGGCCGTCCTGTCATCCTGGGACACCCCGCTGTAAGTTGTCGGATTGTTTGTTTAAATATCACAACACATGTCCATCATAAGATTAACGGGAACGTGTGGTTAACTGCCTTTTTGTCGTTAAACTCCACAAGCGCCTGGTCGCCGACACACACACACACACACACACACACACACAGCCAGAGAGAGAGAGAGAGAGAGAGAGAGAGAGAGATACCTACCTACCTGTTTCTCTTCGGGAGACTTGTTTAAATTATGACATAGGCTACATTAGATTTAGTATATATTTCATACTTTTTTGGTGTATTTCTCTTCTGATTTTAATTAAGACTGTTTCCATGCTTGCATCACTCCCTTGCCCCTCCTACCAGTCCCTATCCTCATGCCCTCTCGGCTGCTGCTTGCTAACGTTATTTCAGATTCTGGCTCTAAATATAAAATCCGGCTCCTGCCAGCAGGTGCGTGTGATTGGTTCACAGGGCTTGCTGAGGCTCCTACTTTGATCTGTTGCTGTTCTTTGCTAATGCTGTTATCAGTTATTATCAATGTTTGTGCAGACAGGTGATGGTTGGTGATGTTTTTCATAATATCGTTTGAAATCATACTTTCACACATTTTGGTTTTATCATCACCATAAGTTGCTGTGTGTGGTTGTTACATAAAGTATCTTGTGTTTATGCTCAGGTGGACTCAGTGATATGTTAATAACAATATTATGGTGATGTCTGGCTCAAAGAGGGAAAACTCACTGTTGTATGCCTCGAAAGAAACTAATGCATGTTGTGATATAGATTACCTAGATATTACACTTTTTTAAAATGAGACTCTGTAAATCGAGGGGATGGGGGGCCTACAAAACCTCTCAGCCCCGGGGCCTAACATTAGGTTAAGGCGGCCCTGAGAGCAGCATATGTATAACGTATTAGCATGACCGAGGGGTCTTTGTGTTGCACTGCTCCTCACTTCTATTTTACAAAGTGGATTCAAAGTGATTTTTCTCTCCAACACGTCCTCCAAACCACACAACGATATGGGTTGTTTGTTCCTTCCCTCTGATTCGACTCACAGGAGCGTTTCATAAATTAGCGCCCATAGCGCTGCCGAAAATTACGACCCCATATCTAAACCAGACAACGTAACGGTCGCGGTTTTGAATGTAAAGGTCACAATTATAAACACGTTTTTTACATTGTAAAATGGTTGCGGTTTGGTTATGTTTAGACACTAAAACTACTTGGTTATGTTTAGAAAAAGATGGTGGTTTAGGTTAAAATCCGACGTAACTTCACTTCCTTCGATTTATTCGTATGTTGTCCTATCTGTGTGAACAGGACAATCCTGCTACCCATCCTGACTCTCTTATCTTACTACATGTCATCTAAATGAATGTAGCGATTGTTAGAAAATGTACATGTCCTTGTGTGTCTCATTAAACCTTTTGGAACATTGTGAACTGAATGCATGTCACTTTGTTGTCCGAGCTCATAACTGCTTTTAGAATCAACTCCCAGAGGTCAAACCAGCTACCCAACAGGTACACACATGACACTGAACGTGACATTTAAACAAACTTGCCGTATACTTTTATTTTTAAATGGGACATGAACCCCCGGTCTTCTGAGTGAAAGTCCTGTGTTTGTTTGACCCATTCACCCCCCCCCCGACCTGCCTCCTTACAAGGACATTTGCTCTTATACTTCGTCACCTTACTTCCTGCTTTGCTCACGTCATAATTACTACGACCACTAGTGGGCGTCGTCACTAGAAACATAAATATATGTCGTAATTTCTGCTTGAACGACGTGTGGGAGCGTTTTACAGGGGAAGACCAGTCTCGACTGTTCTGAGGGGAAGGGAAATGGACTGAGTGAGGTTGAGAGAAGCTGGCCTGAGGACTCTGCGGTGTGCAGCTGCAGCTAATAAACCATGTTGAAACAAATGTCTTCACCTGCAGAACAAGTACAGCCCAGCTGGTTTCATTTGACCTCCTTCATCAGTGTGATTGATTTGCCCCACAAAGCTTTGTTACTTGGGGCAGAAAGCACAACTTCTCCTCAGCTGTGAACCGTACTCTCTGAGCCTCTGAAAGAACCTTTATATACTGATATTATTGGTCAAGTTCCCACTTGTTTTGGCTACTGGTTTTGATTGTTAGCAGTTCTATCAGCAGTTAATGCTCCCTTCTCAGACTGGATATGTTTTAATAAATAATTTAATAAAATGAAAAAAACAATCAAACCATGAAATCAAAATGTAAAAAAATAAAGAAAATAACACTATCCAAAGCTAGCTAGACCAATGCTATCCCTTTAGACATGGTAAAAGCTAAAGCTTTGAAGTTTAGCAAAGCTAAACGTGATTTACTCTCTGCTCTTTCTCTGGACCTTTTAAACAGGCTTTTGGTTGACCTGTGTGTACGTTTTGGTATTTTCTTTGTATTACTTTATAATTTGAATTGTGTGCAACACATTTCACATGCATGTTTTAATATGTATCATCTTGTATTTTGTATGTAAAGCGCTTTGCTCTATATATTTGACTTTCTTAAATAAACTCACCTTCATTGAGTATGTTTACATGCACACTAAAATTAAACTATTATTCTGAATATGACAATATTCTGAATTTGATACGGGTCATGTAAACATCATTTTGTGTGATATTCAGAATACAGCCTTTTTCTAAATATAGCATTTTTTGATTAAGACGTGTGATGCGTCGGTATGATTCTGGTTTCAGAAACATTATTTGGTAATGTATACAGCACATTCAGAATCTGCGTCTGAATCTGGGTTTTAACTGCAGTTTGTGACAGTTTACGGCCTCTTGCCTGTTTACGGCTTACGGTCAGCTCTCTGTGTTGCTATGGTTACTGTACACAAACCAACCAGCCGACAGTTTGCAGGGCTGACGGTAGAGATGCATGATCTTCTTAGCCAACTTCATTCCATCTTATTGTTGCTAATTTTACACTAATTTTTGGAATTTATGGTCAATAAACCTGATTCATATTAAATTATGCCTAATTTGAGTAAAAAACCCTAGAAATGATTTATTTTGACTAATAGTTAAGATCAGAGGAACATATGTTGATGCATAATCACAGATTGCTCTAGTGAATGGAACTATCCATGTTATCTTTGGGCAACTTCATTGAAAGAAACTCATATTTTTGATATAGAAACGTTGAAATCATGTCAGATTTGACTCACCGACCACAGGAGGATTAAACATTATCAAAGACTTGGATATCAACAGGTTTTTGGATATGAGCCGAGCTTTCCAAGAAGGCGGATGAAGGAATGAAAGAGAGCGATTGGGTTCACACGGTCCAACAAGTCTACCACCGGTGGGAAACTTGGAAAAAATTCCTATTATGGGATATTATGTGCATGTAAACGTACTCAGTGAAAAGAGTCCCTAAACATAGACAGAGAAGCTTTGGACTTAAGCACCATGGAGAGAGATACTGGCCGCCATCATGGGTTCAGCACCATGGAGAGAGATACTGGCCGCCATCATGGGTTCAGCACCATGGAGAGAGACGTTGGCCGCCATCACGGGTTCAGCACCATGGAGAGAGACGTTGGCCACCATCACGGGTTCAGCACCATGGAAAGAGATGTTGGCCGCCATCACGGGTTCAGCACCATGGAGAGAGACCTTGGCCGCCATCACGGGTTCAGCACCATGGAGAGAGACGGATTCAATACCATAGAAAGAGACATTGGCCCAAAATTTTAAATCAAACGTATACAATATTCGGATCCTGCCCTACTGAAATCACAATCAAAAGTCGATTCATTGCACAGCCATAACTCCAACCACAATCTGTTCCTAAACCTAAGTTGTTTTGTTTCCATTGACAACGTTAACCACATGTTTAAAATTCCAACGGTTTCACAGCTTCTCTGTAGCTGGTACTCTCCAGCGGTATATGTCGTTTTGGGAGCCATTGGCAAAACGCGTATGAGGACATGTTGCCTAAAGTGGTTTGTGGAAGAAGAACACAAAGAATGAATCCAGATGAACAAATACCATAATAAAAAATGTTGTGTCTTCTGTTTCAAATCCATGAGGGTAAATGTCTGTGTGTCACTAAAACCTGTTAATTCACACCCCACACTGCCTGCATAACACACGCAGACAATAACCCATACAGTAACAAATTACAAGAAAAATATATTTGGCAACTCCAGGAACAAATACATATTTCCTGGATGACAATTTGTCATTTAATTAACAAGTGCACAATACCAGCAGGACAGTCACACGCCTTGGTTGTGCCATCCATAATGAAAATATGCCACCAGTATTATACATCCATAATCATTCTCTGCAGACAGAGAATAGGAAAACGAAAAGCCACCTTGCATCTCTCTCTCCCTCTCTCTCACTGCACCCATGCTGAGGGAAAGGTTGGCCCGCTGTTTCCCGTTGCCATTTAGAGGACATCTATTATGGAGATGTCAGGGCGCTGATGGCTGGGCCCCCACCAAGAACCTCCAGCAGGTGGACACAAGTGAACTTTGTTGCTGGCGCTTCTTTTCTGTCTCCCCCCGTCACACTCCTTCATATAGCTAATAAAGTAGAACTGACATGAAAAACCACCTTTGATAACAGAAGTGACCTTTTAGCAGGGAAGGTGTGTGTGTGTGTGTGTGTGTGTGTGTGTGTGTGTGTGTGTGTGTGTGTGTGTGTGTGTGTGTGTGTGTGTGTGTGTGTGTGTGTGTGTGTGTGCGCGCTGGGAGATGTTGGCTGTTGTCTTTGTGTTTACATATGAGGACAGAAAATGCTCCTGTGGGTCGTACATGATTCAGGGTAGGAGGAAAGGACTCATATCAACGTGTGGTTTGGAAGACTGGTTGGAAATTGCAAAAGTCAGCAAGTGCAGGAACACAGACATTCAAATGTACAGCAATGGAAATAGAGAGGAGGGAGAAAGATTCCATCGTCTCACTGCGTCGCACTTTAGCAGCATGTGTTACTTTTAAACAGCCACACAAATAAACATTGCCACATTAAAACACATGTAGCAGATGGGGGCTTTTGGCGTTTTTGACACATTTTCTGGCGTTTTTTGGCACTTTTTCAGACTTTTTGTTTCCAATGTTTTGTCACTTTTTTCAACAGTTTTTGTGTCTTTTTTTCGATGGCTAAATTACTTTTTTGGGGCTTTATGTCAACCAAGCTGTTAGTGAGAAGGCTATATGAGACATGCAACAAAAAAGTTAAAGATATTTTGTCATGTCAATAAAATGTACATGTCTGGCCCTTAATGTGATTCTTCTTTTCCAGTGTGGCCGTAGTGAAGTTGGACGCCCCTGGTCTACTGTGGGAGCTAGAAGCCGTCTCTTCCTCTCTGTGTCTCCATTCTCAAACTCTGTTTGCTTCAGGAAACAACAATAAACATCGATCTAGCGAGCTACATGCTGAAAATGTCAAGTTTAGAAGAACATTTGGATGGAGCAACAAGTCATACCTGCTTGGTTCTTTCAGGGAATGATTGTAATGACTTATGAATATGGGCAAGATTTAAGAATATGTCGAGGTAATTTCCTCTCTAACTGGGACGTTTTATAAAGAATATGTCGAGGTCATTTCCTCTCTAACTGGGATGTTTTGGGACTGATTGGTGGGATTGCTGTAGATGAAGTTCACACAGAGATACACTGGTAAGAGCCAATGAGGTTTAACCATGTATCAGCTAATTTAAATATCTCACGTTACTGTATTGTGTCAACAGTTAACTTCATTTAATATTGTATGTGGAGTTTTCTTGTGCGGGGTGCAAATGTTCCACCAGATCAAGTTCCTTCCTGAGACTATTTTGTAGATTCAGTCTATTTTTCAAGAAAAAAGCCTTCTATCTCAAGCAACTTTACATTTTTAAAAATGTTTAAATTCTAAATAAAATAAGTAGTAGCACCTTATCTTGAAATCCCTGAAGTTTCTTAACCGATATAAAATATAATTTCTCTAGTTTTGTAGAAGTGCAAATGTTAATGTTTTTACAGAAGTAAATGCTCAGTAATCTTAAAATATGTGCACAGACATGTTTGGACAATTCACTCTGCAAAGGACACTTAAAAAATAAGTACAAGGTGTCTCTTACTTGTGTTTTATTGTGTTACCTCTCAGTTGAGGCCCATCATTTACTACGTCGTTCAGCAATTTGTCAAGAAGAGTCAGTTAGCGTTAGCCACTGCTAACTCTGTGCTAGCTTAGCCTTTGACAGTGTATAGTAGCACGAGTATTAGATTCCGCTTGTTGTGCCTCGGGAGTTTTCTGTTTTTTAGTAAAAGTTAGAGGGTAGTGAGAGGAAAGGAGAAGAAACAACCCTATGTGGAGGTGTGAAGGAACCCGCTGGACTGCTGAGAGCGCCATGTCACGCGTGGACAGGCCCTTCTCAACAACGCCAGGATCAAACTCCCGCCACACTTCAACTGAGAGGTAACACAATACAATACCTATACTTGTAATAGGTACAAAAATAAATAATAAAAAAGAATCACGTTGTGAGATTTCTTGATTGTCAAACAACACGATCCATCTTTTACAAATAACACAGCGGCTTTAAAACCTTACGAGATGTCAGAAAAAGGCTTCTATCGCCTGAGATACGACTCCAAACAAGACGTTTTAAACACTCTCTCACTTAACAAGATATTTAGGATGCATCGACTAAAAACAAGTGTCTATGTCTCACTGAAATATGAAGCTCAGCACAAATTCTTTCAGGAAGACTTCTAAATAACTTCAATCACCTCTCTCTCTTCCTAAAACTAATCAGCTGGTTAGAGGCATTCCTTGTCAGTAAACCAACCAGAGTTGGCCACGAAATTCATGATCCAATCACAGCATGACATCCTGCTTTAAAGGTCCCATGGCATGGAAATTTCACTTTATGAGATTTTTTAACATTAATATGAGTTCCCCCAGCCTGCCTACGGTCCCCCAGTGGCTAAAAATGGTGATAGGTGTAAACCGAGCCCTGAGTATCCTGCTCTGCCTTTGAGAAAATGAAAGCTCAGATGGGCCAATCAGGAATCTTGCTTGTTATGAGGTCATAACAAGCGAGGTTACCTCCCCTTTCTCTGCTTTGCCCGCCCAGAGAATTTGAGGAGCATCTCGCTGCAGCCTGCGGGAGGGTGGGGCTTGACATCTAGCCCCGCCCACATCCAAGTCAGTCAATTTGTTTTGTTTACGTCACATCACAACATCTTTTGTGGCGCCAACTTCATAGCTAGAACATAGACTTAGCTTCAGGGACATTTTGGCTGCTAGCTAGGTGCACAGCATGAAGCATGAAGGGAACAGCAAGAGTAGACAGCAAAATAATTATATTATAAAATAATCCGATTATGCAATCCTTCTGAGCTTGCTAAACGCAGGAAACTGTCCTTCCAGGAATGGTGTGAGAGCAATCATGTCACTTAACACTAATAAAACTAAGGAGATGATCTTTGATCAAAAAGAACCCTATAGTTTAAGGAGACTGTAATTCACAGTACCTCGGCATTCACATAGACAGTCTAAAATGGAATGTGCATTGTCTCCGTCACATTTTGACATTGTGAGGTACTTTACATTACATTTTTCACTCAACCAAAAGAACTTGCAGTCAAGAGAGTTAGTAAGGCTAATCACTCACTACTGATCACCAAAATGCAACAAACCGTAAACTCATCTTTATTTCCCCAGCACCCTACACATTTTGAGGGCCTATCGGACCCAGGAAAATATCTTGAGGGTGGATCCTATAAATGTAAAGGTAAAAGTAAAGGATAACATTCAACAAATGTTTCTCATCATGAATTGTCAGCCAAGTTGTCCTACTTACTGTTGTGTTAAGATTCTGACTGCTAAATGATTGGATAATTAGTTTTGAGAGTCAGTATAGAAAACTTTTTTCTTTTTTTGTTGTTGGCGGTCCACTTTACAAAAAAATATATTTCTATCTTGTCTACAGAATAATTGATACTGTTGAGAGAGGGGATTTCATCAATTTTCTCAAAGGTAATTATTAAGACATATATATTAGCTGTAACAAAATGAGAAGTGTTCTTATGTGTTCACACTTTCCTTTCAGAGCTTATATGATGAGCTAATCTGTGGGAGCAGAAGGTCCAACAGGATGTTCCTATGGAATCATCCTGTATCCCTTCCTCTGAAACAGCACTTGAAGCAGAAATGTCAGTGATGTGTATGTGTGTACCTGTGACTGCAGTGCCTTACAGAGAGTGGTCAGAGTACCTCTCCCTAACCTGCAGGATACCTATAAGAAAAGAGTATGTTAAAGGGCCCAAAGTATTTTAATGGACTTTTCACATCCTGACCATGGACTACTGAGGTCAGACAGATGTCTCTGCTGCTACAAGACCAGAACAGAGAGACTACGGAGGAGTTTCTTTCCTCAAGCTTACATTAGTATTTCTATGTATGTGACAAATAAAAGTCCTTGTATCCTTGTATTGCTTTGTCTCCATAGACCTATGAGATCTGGAAAATAACAGAGGAGGTGACTGGCTTGGGATCATCCAGTAGGGGCAGGGAAACGGGAGCATACATGAGCGCTGACTTTGTGATGTTTGTCATGCATCCAGAGGTAAGATGGTCACTTGTTCTAGGTAATGTGATGGACCCCAAGACCCTCACGCTGCCTCTACTGTGCTTGACAGGTGGCATTAAGCATCAGTGTAGCATCTTATGTGGTAAAATGGGAGATTTGTATAGAGTGAAAAGGGGTCTTGATGAAAGAAGTCTTACATACCCACATTATGCAATACCCAGTGGACGGCACTTGATTGGGGGATGGGAAATGGAGGAAACTTGATATACGAACCCTGCACTCATCGCTTGATGTGATTGTTTGACTGTTTTCCAGATACTCATCAAAATCCTGGAAGGCGAAGGTCAATCTGAAGTCCTGATGACCATATCATTGACCTCACGCGCTCTGGTCGGTCAGCGTTTCCAGATCTTCTGCATCTGCACTTTCTGTGTCTCTGAATTAGAGTTATTAGTTATATTACAATATTACTGTCTCTGAATTGTAATGCGTTACACTACTTTTCATTACTTTTGACTTTTTACTTTCACCAAAATAACAGGGGACGTTTAATTTGGCAGCTAGCTTGTGAATTTCACCACCGGATCAATAAAGTCTCCTCTTTATCCACTTTAATACATCGTAGATTATTCATATTTTGTATAATTAATATAAATATGCAAAGTAACTAAAGCTATAAAAAATAGATAAGTAAAACGTATATTAGGCAATTAGGAGAAAATGAAAATACTCAATTAAAAGTACGGTATTGTTGTAAAATATAGGAATAAGAAATTTATGTTGTTTAGTTTAAAACACTCTAAAAGAAATGTTCAATTATAGTGTGATTAAAACTCACTATTTACATGATTTACAGTACTTGATTTACAGCTGATTTGTGGAAAGGTAGCCTACACTACCTTATTTAACATTAATTTAGTTTTACTGCGAACCATCACAGGAAGTGCTTTTATTTTGAAGTAGGCTACACAGAAGTTGTCTGTTGTGTAGCCATTGACATAGAAGAAATGGACAGTGACGCCGCTGTTTTTGACGGAGACCAGTGACGTCACTTTTCCGGTGATGGCTGAGCTTGATGACGTAGATGTGACAGTGCAGTCAATGGAATGTTAACGGGGGGTGAGTGCTTATTAGCATCAAAATGGCGCCATCGTGGCTTCGCTCTGTGTAGGCAGGCTTGCCCCCTTGTGTGTAGCCTACTCTTGCTAGCTTACTCAGATGTCCGTCAGGTTCAAGTTGTTCACTTTGTTTGTAAAACTGCAACATATTGAACAGTAAATGGTCACAGTAAAAGACAAACGTTTTTGGTTGTCATTCAAAGCCATTCCACTGTTGTTCCATGAAATGTTGTTTGTGTTAAGCCTACATCATCAGTTTATATCATCTCATGTGAAAATAAGAGGCTAATAAAATGGCTGTCTTGGATGTGGGTGGGGCCTGATATCAAGCCCCGCCTTCCCGCGGGCTGCAGCGAGATGCACTTGGAGAATTTGGTCAACCCATGAGAGAGAGAGACATCATGGCTTTCAAACGAGCAAAGTGGCAGTTGGTCACACCCTCCACCTCCACATGGAGTCTAATCCCCAAAGACTCTGTACATTTCATATTATGCACATGTAAAATCTTTGCATATCTGCAACAAAGTCTCTCCTGATTGAAATCACTTGTTAGATGATTATGTCTTATATTGTTATTAGATATTTTTAGATGAATATACTTTGTAAGATTTAGCTTTTTCTGCAGTGCACTATGATTGATGACAGAATCTCTGTATGAGAAAGTACATTGAGTTACAGAAGCGAGTGGAACAGAGGGGGTTAGGGCCTATAACTTAAGATTGATGGGCGACTGTGTTAGCCTGTAAAAAAGTTGATTTGTTGAAGACGGTGTGTGTGTGTCATTAGAGAGAGTTGGCCTGAGAAATGCTTGCGGAGAGGGACTTTAAATCTACAGTAACTATTCCTTTTCTGGCAGGAGCTGCCTCTGATGGAGTAAATATTAGACAGTGAATGAATCACTGTGGGAAGGAGAAACTGTGGGGAGTCTTGTTGAATCAATGCCCTTGGAGAGCCTGTGTGTGCAGCTCCGCAATCTTCCAGAACAAAAGCAAGCGAATGTAAATCACATGCAGACGTAAACATATGACAGGACCGATAACGGTAAAGGGAGCGGGAGGAGGAGGGCTGGTTGGAAATGTCATTCTAGGGAAGGCGATGGTTCAGCTCCCCTGCTTGGTTAAGTGCCATTTCTAGAAAAAGGAAGTGACAGCCGAGCCCTGCCAGCTGGAAGAAGGCGGATGCTCACTCTGCTACAATCTGCAAGAATGCAAATGTAATGGCTGTGCTGCTGTGTGCCGTTCCCTGCAGGCCTAATCGCTCAGCATAATGAAAGAAAAAAAGAAACAAAAAAACTGCCAACCACCCACCAAAAGTAATGAGTTAATGTGTTGCCATCCCGTCAAAGTTCATTCACTTCAAATAAGGAAATCCATTTACTGCTGCGTCTTATGAGCACCGCTGCAAATGATTAATGAAGGATGGATTTAGGCTGGTACGAGCTCAGCATTGTTTTGCGTTCAACATTCAATCTAAAAAAAAATCCTCTGTAATGGTTAAATAAAAACATGTATTTGTTTTACGAGACCAATGCTGTGTCTCAAATCAACCAGTAAAATACTGATGCTTGGTCAGTGGCTCTCAGCGTCAGATACGACACACAGATGGGATGAACCGGGCAGAGCAGCAGCTCGACCACGGCGCTGTAAGATGACATAGTGTTAAGAGGGACAACGGTAGTGAGTATGAAAGACTTTCAGAGACCTGTTCTTGTCCCGCGACCCCGGATGCCCCTCATTTTCGGCTGGATGTGCGTCCCCTTCCTCTGTCTCTGTGTTGGCGTTCTAACCTCCGGCTGATTTGTGAGGACTCTGGTTAACTGCTCCTCAGATCTCTGCAGGGTAAACCCAGACAGCTAGCTAGACTATCTGTCCAATCGGAGTTTTCTGGGTGTGCTGACACGTAGTGTGGAGTAAGGAATGTCAAAGGTGGGGAGGGGGATGGGGTGGAACTAGAGACTAACCCTGGTATATGGCAGATACATTTTCCGAAAACTGGATTACCAGTCAAGATTATGAAAAACTGATTGACAGTGAAGGCTTGCCATCGAGATTCTGGAGATTTACGCTGCTGCTTCATGAAGGTCCTCAGTTCAGTTTTCTGTTGCACGACTAAAAATACTTTTGAACGTTCACGTTCCACCAAAACAAGTTCCTTCCTGAGACTATTTAGCAGAGGCACCGTGACTCTGTCCGGAGCTCAGCACCGCCCAAGATGATTGTGATTGGTTTAAAGAAATGGCAATAAACCAGAGCACGTTTTGCTCTCATCCAGGAATGCTGTGTGGACTCACCAGACCTTCCTTCACAGCGCTTAGCCAGACGCTAATGGAGACTTTTTGCATCAGTAACAAACGCCAAAGGCGGTGTTTAACTGGATGCCCCGTGTGCGTTCAGTGTTTTCTTATATAACCTAGCTGTGTTAATTAGCCATCTTCCACAACTCTTCTGTTTCCTTTAGCATCAGGAGTGTAGTGTGTTTAGCGTTGCAGGTAAAGCTGATGACTTCCTTCTGCAGTCAAACGGGATGAACTCATCAAGATGAACAAACAGACCTATATTTAACACCAGTCATATTGACAGGTTGCTGTGGAAACAAGACGCCTCAACCAGAAGGTAACGTCCTATAAATAAACCGACCTTTACTGCAATCTGCCCACTTCTGTCAAAGAGGATGTGGATGATTAATTTAGTTCAACACGTGTCTAGATCAGGGGACAGATTGTATCCAGTCAGTTAACAAACATCTTAAACGGTGAGCTAAATGAGTAATGCTTGAAACATTTATCTAGTTCATAGAATGGATGTATAATAAACCCTGGAAACGTTTGAGGCAGAGCCCTGTTCATTCCTATGAGAGTTGCTCAGTGGCGCATGAAGCCATCATGAAGCTAAAAAAATAAAGTTCAACGTGGTCGTACAAAATGACCCGGATGATCGGCGCTGCTTCCGCACTATTCGGTCCTCAAAGCCGGCGCACTTCCCATGGGGCCTGCTTCAAATCCGATGAATTCTTTTGGATCCCCAAAACGTCAATGTTTGCAACGTTACCTACAGGCATTAAGACAACATAATAAGACTGTTCAAACACAAAATGCTTAAGCCTCCTAACCCCAAAATCCGCTGGCGGGTTTAAAAAAGCATGGTTTGCACCTTCAGGCGACACAAGAATCGTCGACAATTCCAAACGGCACCTTTTAATCATATTTGAATCATTTAAGTCTCAAATGTAACATCTTGTATGTCGGAGATAAACTTAAGTTTTGACCGGCATGGCCTTCAGAAAAATAAAAGAAATGTTCACCTTGTCTCTCAGGGCTTCCACACGTCACATTTCTACTCAGAGAAGAATACGTAGAAAAAGCCAGCCGGAGGGTGATCCAAAAGAGTATTAAGTGCTCATGAATAACTGTCTGTGCCAACGGGCAGAGATTACAAGATAATGTTTTCATGTACCGGCAGGGAGACGCTCGCTTTCACTGAGCGCACAGCTCTGCCTCGACAAAGTGCCTCAGATGCAGCTTTGAGGGAAAGTTTCACCCGGCTCTGCTGTAAGACTCTGTTTTTAGCTGTTCTGCTGAGATTACACAAGTTACCCTTCACTCCTTTTCGTTTCTGTTTCTGTTGCTGAGAAACAGAAACAAACTTAAGTAAAGAAGGGGAGAAACAAGACGCGTACTGACACAGGGAAACACCACCATATAATAATAGAAACTTCAAAGTTTTCCAGTATCACAAGGAGGGCTGGGACAATATGCTTTTGTCCCGATTTGATTCTTTCACCACACATGCGTGCCAATATGATTTCATATTGCAATTTTCAATTATTGTGAGTCTGTGAAGCTCAGCGTAAATTCTTTCAGGAAGACTTCAATAACTTCAATCACCTCTCTCTCTTCCTAAAACTTTTCAGCTGGTTAGAGGCATTCACTTTTCAGTAAACCAACCAGAATTGGCCACTAAATTCATGATCCAATCACAGCATTACATCCTGCTTTAAATCTGTTTCTTTTTCTGCTGCTGTCAGTTGTCATTTCAGGCAAAGCGTGCAACCCTCCTCCTCCCCATCCACCTCCGGTCATCGTCACCCACGGCCCCCTGGGTCCTCCTCCAGCAGACCGCTCGCCGACTCCTCTGGTCCGGTCTTTGCATTCCTTCTCCACCATCACCAGTGTCTAGACTCCATCGGGGGGATATGTCCTGTTTCTCTACCCCTTTTAAATATTATTTTATAATTATGGAGTCTAATTGCCAAAGACTCCGCATATTTCATTATGCTTATGTACAATAAACTGCAACGAAGTCTCTCCTGATTGAAATGCGATTCGATAGTATTGAGTATTGTGATTTTCTTTTCCTTCTTTGACTAAAATAAAATAATAATAATAATAATAATAATAATAATAATAATAATAATAATAATAATAATAATAATAATAATAATACACCTCTAGTGACAATATATCATGACACATTTCTAAAAACTGATTGTTTTCTTTTTTAAAGATTATTTTTTGGGGCATTTTAGGCCTTAATTTATATAGGACAGCTAAAGACATGAAAGGGGGGAGAGAGGGGGAGCGTTGAGGAATAAACCACTATATATGGGCGTGCTCTAACAGGTGAGCTACCCAGGCACCCAGCTAATGGTTTTCTAACTGCCTACTGGATTTTGGGTTCAGCACTTCACGAATAATCTCCATTGTTGAAGCCCAACCTCCTTTTTCAACTCACCATATTGGAGATATTCAGATCAGTGCATTTACTTGCAATTTTGAGACTTGTACTCTCCCGTTAAGGAATGACAAACACATGCTACTTGGCTAACATAATGACGGGAGAAATAGCAACCGACCGGACTGTATAGTTCCCAGTGTTCACAGAGTTTTCACTCACACTAGAAGCTGTTGCTCCCATTAAGCTGGCTTGTTTTGCAGAAGCTGCCAGTTTGGCTCGCTGCAGGAAACTCAAAACATGACAAAGAAAAGCAGTGGCTCTGCAACACAAATGCCAGTAACAACTCCAGGCAGCTGCAAACCAGGCAATGTTCCTTTAAAGGTTCTGCACTCCACATTCAGAACATTAATATCGCAGCAAACAAATACTTGCTTTGTAAAGATACAGTAGGGTAATGAGTTCTTTGTTTACTGCATGTGGATTCGAAAAGACGCCTGTTTCTCGAGAATGGGTTTGTACGATATCCTACGGATACTTATGCGCTACAATCATATGATATCCTATGAAACTATGGCCGCAATTCTAAGCCAATAAAGTATGTATTTCAGTTGGGTGGAGAGGACGGCGAGGTTGTGGGGTTTTTATCGGTTCCTACTGTAATTCTAAGCCGAAAAAGTGTGTCTGTCAGTTGGGTACAGAGCTCCGCATGAGCACGGGCTTCTATGACTGTCAGTATAGCCAGCATCTAACGTTAGCTACTCCGCTGTGCTGTGAAGTAATGTCTGGCTGTGTGAGACAAGCGTCTAGCAACATTGTTGGATGCTGCGGTCTGGCCTGGCAACCAACGTGACCTTTGAGTCTGGGGAGGAGGGGGCGGGGGAGACGACTCTCTCCGGTATTTTGAATTTGTACTGCAGTAACTATTTTAAATGCTAGCTGTCAGTTTGGAATATTGTACCTTTAATTAGCATTGTTGCAGGAAGCCTGAGATCCAAGATTTTCATTGACTGCTTCTGTAATTGTACATTTAAATAACTATCTTTTCTTTTCCTTTCCTTTCCTCCACCATGCACCAAACCGTGCACATTGGTATTTTAAATGCCAAACAAACGTGTCATCTGCATAGAAATGAATGCACTTAGTTAATCATTTTGACAGTGAAGAAACTAAAAATATGAGGAAAATGTTAATGTAAGCTTAGCCAAATTAACTGACATTTAATTTTTTTAAAGCATTCATTATAATTTAAATTTTAATCAATCCTATTCCCTGAAATGCAAACTGAGATCAGCTGTCATCCCATGTGGCAGGTGATGATGAGCAAGGTCTGAAACTCCTAGATATTTATTGAAAAATAGGGTGACCATTTTTTATCATACCGTATTTACCTGAAGATAATACAGCCCCGATTATAAGACCTTTTTTTAAAACTCACTTTTGGAAAAAGACTTTTTGAAGACCTGTAAGTTGTAAGTATATCACAAAGTGCTAAAAAGACAAGCTAGAAGAGCAGCAATTCTCTCTGCAGTCTGAGGGCGTGCGCTTGACTTGTCCTCCGCCGCAAACACAGCCCGTTACAGAACATCTTTCACCTGCACTACAAGCCGAGGCTGGCGTTAAACTGGGTGGCGGGTACGGTTAACTCTCTGGTGATTTCCAGAGTTCTTACTTGGATGACGGATTGAATGATGAGCAGTCCCTCATTTTATTTTTCAGTCACATTGTCACACACCCTCCAGTCAATCTCACTAAAGCGGGCGATTTCGGGACCGCGGTACGTCTTTCTTTCGCTGTTGCCGTTCGGCGACGGTCTTTTTGGGCTCGCCATCTCCGTACATTACATTATGTGACGTCATCTTTATTGTCTATTTGGCAGTTGTTTGATGACCCTGCTGCGTTTATCACCATCATCTTAACAAATCAAAACTTCTCATTTCTTGTGGGCGCCGTGGTAACTCAGTTGGTAGACCGGGCGGCCACATGTAAAGAGGTTTACTCCGCGACGTAGCAGGTCCGGGTTCGACTCTGACCCGTGACGCTTTGCTGCATGTCATTCCCCCTTTCTCTCCCCTGTTATTTCTTTAGCTGCCCTGTCAATAAAGGCCTAAAAATGTTATTATATATATGTTATATAACATTGTTAATGTTAAGATAATCTTAAAAAAAAAAAAAAATTCTCATTCCCTTGCTAACTTGTCCGGCTTTTGAGCCGCTTCGTTCTGGACACTCACCGCGTCTCCGTATCTTCCAGGCTTCCTCGCTCTGTTGGGAGTTTCGATTGACGGCTCTGGTCATGAGGGGTACATTCACTTTACCGCTATTTGGTGCCACCTGTTTTTGTGGATGTTTAAAAGTCTAGACCCCGCATATAGTACGATCTCGATTTTCATAGGGACATTTTTTTTTATCTTATATTCGGGTCAATATGGTAATTAACAGAAAACCCAAACATTTTCATAACAGTACAAAGAAAGTCATTGGACGTGTGCGATGGAATTTACTGCTGTCCCACAATGTTGTAAGTAAGATATTTAGGTTATATGCATTTCTGAAAATGATCATTTGTATTATTATTATTATGGTAGGTGTTTCTAATCTAACATTACAAGCCGGCTAGTCTAGCACCACCCAAGACGATTGTGATTGGTTTAAAGAAATGCAAACAACCACGTTTTTTGTTCTCCTATCCCAGAATGTATCTGTGGTGTAGCCAGACCTGACTCCACGGCTTTGTGGAGTCAGGTCTGGAGCTGGCTATGACAGCGATTAGCTATAATCATTACCATTCTGCTCATATTCACCATCGTGCCATCACATCAGCAGCAGCAGCATCATCAGTTTTTTGTCAGAGATGTCAGAGATGTCAGAGAAGCTGCGCTGCAGCCGGGCGGCTTGGCTGCTCAGTCATCACACTCTGAAATCTGCTCCCTCAGACTCTCTCCAGTCTCCGGGGGATTAACACTGACAGCTCAACAGGAAGTGGAGTAGATAAAGCAGCATGGTCCGGCTCATACAGTGCCTGCAGTTAAATGTGGTGCTGTAATTAATCATCACATGGGTCATTTCTTTTCAGCTTTGTCAATACCATTTTAATCTACCTTCACATTAGCAGTACATTTGGTGGCGGAATCAGTTAATAGAGATGACAAGTGTGTTTAGGAAATTCTTTTTTGAAAATGGATCTTTAGCGGAAATAATTCCCTGCACCACAAAGGAGACAAAGCAAGTGGTGTACGTGTTGCTTTCTATTCGATAAGCAGGCTGTTCTCATAAAGCATTCATACACAAGCTACGAAAAGTAATGCACTGTAACTTGTATGTATGTATTCCACGTATTTATTACTGTTTGCAACACATTTAGAAGTTAAAGTGAAAACACAGGACTTTCACCCAGGAAACAGGTGTTCATGTCCCAGAATCCACCTGAACACACCTCCCTGTAAGACCAGCACACCCTCGGGCCACAGATGGGCGCAGGTGCATTTGCTATTAAACAACGCGGGCGCTGGACAGGAAATTGACAACTGCGTTGGTCTTAAACTAGCAAAGACACTTGCGTCAGGCTCTGCGCTGTGCTGCGCCGGGTGCGAGACAGGACCCTTTGACCTGCACTCTACAAGAAATCTTTGACTTGTGAAGGATTGAAGATATCATTTAGACGTATTGCGCTACAGAGCATCTAAATGTATTTCTTCTGACACCTGATCTATATGTTTTGGCAATATCATAGAGCCATATGATCATGATCTCGTAGAAGATGATGTATTAACACTGTGTGCATTGTAAATCTATGACAGATGAAGGTGTTATTGCAGACTCTGCAGAAGAAGAGACTGGCATCTGATTCTTGATGATCTTCTGCCGAAGCCCCACTGTGGAAAAACTCAGCTACTGCTGTCACTTTGTGTACTGGCAGCCCACAGTGTCACTCCTTCCTGTAATTGATTGGTCAGTTCAACTCTCCAACCAACATCTAGCCGGCCAAGTTGAACCTCCCTAAGGACATGTTCAGTAGCTTGTTCATTTTCAGCTCTGCTGACTGTCAGAATATTTCTGTTTGTAATAAAGCATTTATTTTGATTAGGGTTGTAAATCGATTAAACAATTAATTACAGACTCTGTGATAAATTAATCTAAATTAATCGCATACATCATTTTTGCTGTGAAAGTATTTTAAATATTTCAATTCAAATGAATAATCATCATTAGTGACATTAAAGTTAAAAGAAAACTATTTTTATTATTATTTTCACTGTTCAAATATATATATATATATATATATATATATATATATATATATATATATATATGTATGTATGTATATATATATATAGGTCAGGGTACTAAAGTATAATCCGTTTCAACAATATGACCTAATATGCTGAGGAAATGAATTCAAAAGGGTATTTTACAACAACTATGAATGCACCGCGAGGCTGTAGATTACCAGCTTCATTGAACGCACCGTCTCTCGTCAAACTTTAGCGTTAGCTGTCAGCTTTGTAACCTGTTTAATCAGCTACTAGCTAGCAGAAGGCTAACGTTACCTGCTGTTGACTTGTTAAGCTGTTAACTAGCCAGCAATGTTTCTGTTCTGCGCACTCTGGTCTCTTAATAGGCTGCATCCATATATATATATATATATATATATATATATATATATATATATATATGGCTACATCCATGGATATATGTATATATATGGCACATCCATGGTCTCAGAACGGCTCTGGGTGAAAGGTCAATATGGAATGGGTTAATTGCGATTCATTTTTTTAACGCACTAATTTTTCTCAGATGAATTAATTGAAATTAACGCGTTATTTCGACAGCCCTAATATATATATATATATATATATATATATATATATATATATATATGGATGTAGCCTATTAAGAAACCAGAGTGCGCAGAACAGAAACATTGCTGGCTAGTTAACAGCTTAATATATATATATATATATATATATATATATATATATATATATATATATATATATATACTGTATTGTATATATATAAATTGTTGTTAATGCTTTGAGCAGGTGTAGAATCTGTAACTCAAAAGGAATGAAAAACTGAAATAGAAGGAGCGTAATTGTTTGAACATCAAATGTGGATGCAAGACATTTGGAAACATAGAAGACTACATGGATGAAAAATCCACCATGTCGTTTGGAGTCAGTGTACAAATATATATACACTGTATAAATATGTGTGTGTATATATATATATTGTGTATATATATACTGTGTATATATACTGTATACATATTTGTACACTGACTCCAAACGACATGGTGGATTTTTCATCCATGTAGTCTCCTATGTTTCCTATGTTTGTATGTTGTTTCTATGTATGTGTATGTGTATATGTATATATATATATATATATATATATATATATATATATATATATATATATATATATATATGTATATGTATATTATTCTGCGCTCCCTGAGAGTTGGTGCTTAGTTTGGCAGATAGGTAAACAGTTCTCCAGATGAGGGACAGCAGCTTCCAGTTTCAGGATGTTTATTTTGTTGCCAGCCACATGAAGGTAGGTGGCTGTAAAACTAAAATACACAAAAGAAAAAGACATTAAATGACATTGTCCTGCTAATGGGTCATACCGAAACTCAAAATCCCTAGTGACATAAAAATACAACAAGTGGAGGTATTGCATGCCATGAAAGGGCAACACACATAATATATCTTTTTTTCATTTTTTTTATTTGGGTAAACCAGCCTTTTAAATTGTACAAGGTGGATCAGTAACCATCATTAAGAAAATCCCATAAAGCGATCGCGTCATCAACGTCGGTTCCACTGGGAAAGACGTTCTTCTTTGGTAAAGTAGCACAGAGAGATAGAGGTCTGTCCTTGTCTGACTTCCAGTTAACTTAATTATCCTTGTGGAGAGGTCCCAATTTCTGACAGGCTTAGTTTGTGCAGGAAATAAATGTGGTAGAATAAACGTGTGCATCTTAAAAGCTCAGAGCAGTGGATGAATACTTCCCACCTGGAATCACTTAACCTTGTGAATGCTAATGTTTCATTGTGAAGCTGTGACACAAAAGACCAATTATAGAAGATCTCTCTTAAAGAAAGCTCTCTAAGCACAATCTACTGATGAACATTGATGATTTGACCGATCCCATTTTAAAAGTTAACATTAAAGGTGCTCTAAGAGATGTTGGGTGACATCACTTCTTGTTGACATTGAAAGTATTTTCAAACAAAACAACACGAGACTAGCTCCCCCCCTCCCCCCTCCTCATCCCGTCCCCTCCCTTCCACACATTAACCCCCCCAACCGTTCTTGTTGGTTATTGGCTGGAAGACTGATTGTTATGTTTGGAGGTGCTGAGGTCCGTTTCAGGTAGGAGGATTAGTGGAAACTCTGAGTTTGTTAAGCCTGAGATGAGGGAAACTCTGGGTTTTCTGTTTCAGAAAGAGAGGTAACTTAACTTTAAAGTCAGTTACTATGGTAACTTAACCTCAGAGTCAGTTACTATGGTAACTGAGCCTGTGAACCTAACCTGGTCGGGAGCAGGTTTTCTTCAAGAAACCTCGAGTTTCTCTCAGACTCCTCCCCATGGATGTATGAAGAGAATTAACGCTCCTCCCTCTGACACAGAGCTCTTCATTTCCTCATTCATTCATTCAGTCTGGATCAGTTTGTTATATTGGCGTGAATAAAATGAAACATTGTTGATTTATTAACTGTTATGCAGACTTTAAAACATATTTTTTTCTCAAAACATGACATTTCCTTTTGACGACGATCCCGTTGATGAAGACGCTGTATGGCAGGGAGTTAAACATGTCGGAAGATGATATTGACGCATGTTAATTTCTAGATAACTTCCTATTTGAGCGCTATGGTTTTTCTTCCCAGTCTATCAGTTATGTAGGCTACATAACCTTATCCGTCCTCATATCACTAACGTCACCCATCGTGGATGTGCTCTACATCCCAGCACATTCTTTGTGTTGCATCACAGTTGTCTCTACAACCTCGGTGATGCGGAGCATTTTAATAAAGCGCCGTCAGAAGAGATCGCTCTGAAACGTTGTATAACTGCTATAAATCATCTTTGTGTTTGGGCTTAATTAAATCCTGACAGTCTAAGCTTTCAACCGATGTGCTGCATGACCATATATTTGGAAGATTTAATGCGTCAAATTTATAACAAAGTTTAAGCAGCGTCCACTTTGAGCGTGAGTGTCCCGTATACGGGTCAGTGAAAGTAAAGAGTTTAAACATGTGTAGTGTCCCTGGACACAGACCAGTCAGACATTAAAAGGAGTTCCACAGGATTGCAGGTGAATGATGTAAACCCTTTGAAATGAAAGATTATGAATTATAATTCTGTTAATGATGGTGCTGCAGCCTCAGAATGGGATTAGTAGCCTAGGACTTTTTCACCCGCAGTATTGCACCTAAATGAAATAGATTTTCAGTAATATTAGCTATACTTATGATTAAATATGATATACATTATATTGGAATATACGCATTTACTCTAGCAGCAATTTTCTCCAACGCAAATTATCTCTCTTTGCAGCAGCCGCTGTGTTGCTTTTTTAATGAAATACATGTTCAAACTCGCTGTATGTGCTCATGAGTATTTCCGCCGGCCCGTTTGTTTGTGGTTGTTGCCATGGTGAATCGTAGTATCATGGCTCCATTCATGCTGTCTTTGGTGCGAGCGTAACCCTGAGTCAACCTACTCCGAGTTGATTGAACCAACTCGAATCAGCTGTTGTGAAACCGAAAACTCAGAGTTTCCATCTCAGGATAAATCAACTCAGAGATCAGGCTCAGACTCAGAGTTTGTTGAACCTCCTACCTGAAACGGACCCCAGGTTGGCACAGTTTGTTTTTGTTGGCGTTTGTGGAGCCTGGGCTGTCTACAGAGACTGTGTTTTTTACAGTGTGTTCAGGGGACAGGCAGCTAGCAGATAGTGAGGAGATGTTTTTTTTACAGTGTGTTCAGGGGACAGGCAGCTAGCAGATAGTGAGGAGATGTTTTTTACAGTGTGTTCAGGGGACAGGCAGATAGCAGATAGTGAGGAGATGTTTTTTACAGTGTGTTCAGGGGACAGGCAGCTAGCAGATAGTGAGGAGATGTTTTTTACAGTGTGTTCAGGGGACAGGCATCACAGTGATCACGGAAGGCTTGTATCATGTGGATGTGCCAACGGTGTTGTTGTCATTACTTAGAATTCCTCATGGGGGGGGGGACAGAAACCACACACTATAGCTTTAACGTTTTATCTTTCTTCTTCGACATTAACGACTCAGCTCTTTTTATCGGTAATCAGATCTTTTATCTTCAGCGGAGCCACAAAAACCCCCAAAACTCATCTCTTTTTTTTCTCCATACGCCGCCCTTTACTTTCTGTGTGTTTCCGCTGATAACACCGCTGCGCTGTATTCAACAGGACTTGTGCTTTTAATCAGATGTACCTTCCGGCAAATGCAGCTCCCCCATTAGCATTCCCTGCATCACCTCGGTGCACTGCTGGCCGCTCTCGTTCCCACTCGCAGCTCGCTGTCTTCTTCACTATAGGATATGATACATAATGCATGTACTCCAATGACTCCCCTCTCGCTCCCTCTTTTTCCTATTCTATCCATCCTGTGGTCCAGTAAGAATAGCAAGGGGAAAGGATACAATATTAACAGAAAGAGAGCGATTGACTCCCTGCATATCCAGCCTACTGAAGCGCACTCAAGCCCTGTGAGAGCGATATCAGCAAATATACAAATTACCTTTTATGCAAATGTTGTTTATGTCAACATAAGTCTTTGTGATGAACTGCAGAGGATGAAGCGATGGAACATAATGATGGGGAAAAAAGCTGGTTTTTATTACAAAACAATGTTTAGACAAACACAAAGAGAGATCACGAGGAGTAGCACTGAAAGAAATAAAAGAACATGTTGCTGTAAAATCTACTTTAACATTGTTGTATTGCTTGCAGGGTTTTCCTTACCATTACAAGGCTTAGGTGCAGCACCCAAAACTATCTAAATGATTTAATGACTGGTTGGTCCTCAGTGGACTTCTTTAGCATGTTGTGTCTTTAATTATCTGCTTTAGCATTTACCACATAGACACAGATATGGTAATCCCCGGTCTCCTGGGTGAAAGTCCTTTGTTGTTTGACCCATCCACCCCCCCGGCCAACCTCCATACACTGATTTTCACCCTTTCATACTACTCGCTACGGCGTAAATTCACATGCAATCGCAAGGTAATGTAAGTTAATAGAGGCCAAACAGCGTTGATAAACACACTAAAAAGTGAGTATGCGTCTTGATAACACGGCAATAATGGCATACGGATTGGCCTGTCATACATACGCCACTTCATGAGCTCAGTGTGAAATAAACCTTACTTACTTAGATTAATGTGTGAACAAGCCAAATATTACAACGTGAGGGACTCCTCCCAGTCCACAGGCCTAAAAAAGCCTCTTGGATGAAATGTCTTTTGAAACAAAAGAGTAAATCCAGTTGCATTGGTAATTCTTTGCCTTTCTTTATTCATTTTGATTTTGAGAAACGTTGTGCCACACAGATGAACCACATTTATCTTTCCATTACTTCTCACAGTTTTTAGATAAACATTCTGTGCAGAAAATGTGCAGACGGTAGACTTCTATCTTCATTGTTTTAGGCAGGGAAACAAACATTTGCCCAGCTTATTTCACCGAAAAATAGCAAGAAGAATGTGTCTTAGAGTGTTTTAATCTGAAACAGTTGCTGACTGTAACTGACAGTAGCTAATGCCAAATGTTATCAGTTATCGGACCGAATGGATCAAATTCTGACTGTGAAACGAGTCATTCCGCAGGGGTTGTGATGCTCCAAAAAATTGTCTCCACTGATTTACAGATGTCTCTTTCTCCATGTAAGTCTGTGGGAAAAGGTATTTTTGGGCCAGAGGGCATCACGTGATGGACACATAAGCTATAAGTCCACCGTTTGGCTGCTACATGAAATTGTCTTTAAAGCCCAGCGCACTACCTGTAGGCCTGGTGCAGACTCTTCAGAATAAAGGCAGAGTGATGCCTGTCTTTCCTTTCCCATTCTTTCTTATTCTCAACATTTTTCCACAGGACATCTTGTAGCAACCAATTCCCTTCAGATTGGAAAAATACATTTACTTCTTCTGCCTCTTTCTCTGTCTCTGTGTTTCTCTCTGTTTCCCAGCCTCCACGGTGCTTCTCCCTCTAAATAAACCTCATCAATCTACTGCAACAACAAAGTCAGTGGAGGTCTTCAGAGACGGTCCTCATCATGCTCTGCTGCACCTCAGACAGTGCACGGCTCAGGCCTGGAGCGGAGGAATCAGACGCTGTTCAGCCCCGGCAAACCGCTTCTCTGACAGATGACAGAGAGCATGTTTCAGGCCAGGAACCCTTAATTCAAGGCCCTAACCTGCACCATATAAAAACTAATCTTGTGCCAGAGAGGATACTGCAGACGGTTACATCACAGTTCTCACATTGGACGAGACCAGAAAAACAAACGGCATTTTAACCTATGTTTAATTTGTCCTGACAAGTGACCTCTTCATCCTGTCTGCTAACAGTCAACATTCATTGCATTCTCATGAACGGGTTCGTACGACATCATACAAAAACATATGCACACCAATTCCTATGATATCCTACGAAATTAGGCGACCGCCGGCTGGTCACATGACAAGGGAAAGCTCTGTGAATTGGTAGTTGAGTTTAGCCGCCAAAAGGTGACTGTGAGCCAGGTACAGAGCACCGCCAGTTTAGACACTAAAACGACTAGTTAAGTTTAGGAAACTGATTGTGGTTTGGATTAAAACACTGCCGGGAAACTAACGTGTTTCCTGGTTGAAAGTCTTTTGTTTTCTCCAGGAAGTAAACTCTGCAACCCGGCTTAGAAAACGATGTGTTTTATGACCCAAATATCCACCACGACCTCCTCCCTACGTGGTCCACAGCATTCTTATACAGCAGTAGTCAATGTGGTGCAAACAGCTAACAATATGTGGAATACATACATATTACAGTGCATTAGTTTTTGTAGCTATGTGTAAGAATGGTTTATGAGAACAGCCTGAATCATCCCTCCCATTTCAACCAAGTAGTTTAAGGTAACCAAACTTTAGAGCTGGAAGACTAGAAAACACTCATATGAATTGTTTTACAGTTTTTTACAATCACTTTGGCACTAATTTCAGAATCTTGACGTAATTTTTCAAAACTCTAGACACAAAACTCACAACCAATAATCAAAATACACATTTTTCAAAACTGTAATACTTTTTTCGATTGCTTGGATACAATCCACATAAACCAAAGATCATTTGTTCATTTAACAAAGATCAGCTGTTCAATATGACACAACTTAACATCAAAGTACTACTACTTCAAAAAGCAGTTCACACATTACATTTCAGATGACTGTCTATTCATTTCATTACAATCATCTAACTATCAATCAATACAACTACTCATAATGAGAAGTAACTGTTGCAGTACTCTTAATGCATAGTTGTATGGAAACAGATAAACAATATTTCACGTTTAGATCATGAAAGTTTCAAGATAACGAGATTCATTGTTACAAATTAGTGTGGAGCATGAACCAATCAGACTACAGTATCTATGGAGGTAATATTTCATCATCATTCTTTACTGTAATGTACTACTGTTTATCAGACACTGTTTCTATGGTTCCATGTATTACCTTTGAGACTATTTACAGTATTGACAGTACTGCACTGTATGCATGCAGGCCCTTGGAATTGCTTGTCCAATTCTGCGAATTTGTTACTGATGATTGAGATATATATATATATATATATATATATATATATATATATATATATATATATATATATATATATATATATATATATGTGTATATATATGTGGATTGTATCCAAGCAATATATATATATATATATATATATATATATATACCACATTGTTCGCCATGCCTGAAGGTTTTTTCCAAGATGTTTGGCTAATTGCAATGTAGATGAGAAGCTGCGGCCAAATCCACAAGACAGAGTTGATGATGTGATGATGTAATAAGCAAAACTTCTTTGTTTTGCTTATCACAGTACAAGCAAGTTCAGGAACACTGCATTTGATGTTTTACAGTACTGTCTTTTCTTTTCTATTTCCTAGCTAATTATTTAGCTTTGATTCTAATAAACCTATGTTGTGATCGTACTGTATTATTTTTCATCAATACATTTCAGGTTTTGTTCAATTATTCCACTGTGTCTGTAGTATTCTCTCTACTACTGCAGTACTTTTACAGGGATGTATTTACATCTAGTACCATAATGAAACATGTATCACCTATTTTGTACTACAATATTTAATGATTGTACGAACGTGGACCCAGTGAAACTATGGGTAGCTTGTGTGTCTGTGATCTAAAGTAACGTTTCAATGGTATTTCACTATAAATTCATTTTTTTAACCAATAATTGTGCAAGATTTATTTAAAGATATGAATGCACAATACAATGTTTTGAACATTGGACAGTCTGTGTTACAAGTGATGATCGTTTTGAGTTTTGTGTCTAGAGTTTTGAAAAATGACGTCAAGGTTCTGAAATTAGTAGAAAAGTGATTGTAAAAGACTATAGGAACAGTCAAAGGCACAAATAAAACTATTAAACTATTTTGTCATTTAGGTGTGACTTGTTGCCAGGCGGAAAGGGTAACTGTGGTGGAAATTCTGATAATAAATAAATAAATAAATATGTGATTGTTCCCTCTAAGGTAAGTCTCTCCTGATTGACCAATTTGACAACACATTGCATCCTGGCCTAGAAATCTAGACGCCCCCTAGCAGCAGCAAATGTAATTTGCAGCCAGGGTCGTCTAGCAACTCTCCGTTGGCTTGCGAGCTGGAAAAACCAAACTCTAGTCAGGCCAATCACATCGTGTATAGAGTCGGTGGGCGGGGCTTAACATGATGACGGCAGAGTTGCAACGGTTCTGCGTGAATTCCCTGCTACTTGAAAACTAAGAAGATGGCTGCTGCTGCTGGCGAACAGCGGTCTTCTGGAATCGTCTTTGGCCGCGACTGGAAGATTTGGAGTTAAGAACTGAAGTGATTCTTTAAAAAGGAAGATGTGTTCAGAGTTTCAAGATGAATCTATCAACTAGCGTTGCTCTGCCTGGTTGTAGCGCTGTCGTATTACGTGCAGAGGGAATTTGAAAGACAACCGTTTGTCCCGCCCCTCGGATTGACCCAGCACAATGGGGAGTTCCCAGACCCAACATCTGGACAAACACTATATAGAAATATAGAGAATACAACCAAATACAGGAACACAAATGCTGTGTTTACTTTGGAGTGTTGCAGCATTAGTTTATAAGTGTTAATTATTGTTTTTAACCCTAGTGTTTATTTCATTCTGTTGGTTTCATTTGTTGAGTTTTAACATTTATATTCTTGTTGTAATATTAGTCTTGCTTAATCTTTTTATTTTATTATTTAATTTTTTTGTCTTCTTCATATTTCATCCGTTTTAAATCTTGTTCTGTGAACCACTTTGGGCTGCATGTTCGCATGAGAGGTGCTATATGAATACAGTTGAGTTTGAAGTTGAACGATCCGGGTGACGTAGCAGCGACAGCGGCATCAACGGGTTGCTGCGCTTCGGTGGCCGCCATGTTGAATGTAAACAAGAAGCTGCTCGGTCGCTTCTCTATCGTCATCGTGTTAAACCAGCCAATAGCGCGCCAGGTGGATAAGCCAGTTTGTGATTGGTTCCTGCAGATTTGTAACGGAAGCAGGATAGAATAATGTACAGGTCAAATCACCGGCATGTTGGGCTGGGCTTACCCAGTCTAAACCGTACTGTGATGGACACAGAGAAGCGTGATGGAGAAACAGTGTAGTCCACAGCAACCCTACCAATCACTCCCAAAACATCCCAGTTAGAGAGGAAATGACCTCAACATATTCTTTCTAAAACGTCCCAGTTAGAGAGGAAATGACCTCGACATACTCTTTGTAAATCTTTACAACCATTCCCCGAAAGCAGGCCTGCCTTGTTGCATGATCCAAATTCTCCTTAAAACTCTCCTTCATCACATTTTATAACCCAGGCGAGGTAAAGCTATGGCATATGAGCTGTCGTAACAACTGCGGATGGTTTCTGTGTATTCATGTTTCAGCTTCATGTCAGCGCACCTTGTTCAAACCACAACTACCGCTTTCATAAACAAATCTGGAGATATACTCAGCCACATGGTACCATATAAATAAAGTTTTGTGACACAATGACAGCGACACACAGGATAGCATAAAAAACACAAACAACATATAATGTAAAATGTAAGAAAAGAAGAAAATAAGCAGTTTCATGTGTATTATTTCAGATTTCATGACTTTGTGAACTTATGTTTACAGTTGAAATTACTGCTTAGATGCTCTGAAAACCAAATATCCCATTTTTCATCTGATATCTGAGACACAATTATTCTGCGAAATAAAAGAGTCTTTCTTTATTTTTGTGGTAGAGTCACTGTGAATGCCACTAATGGAAGATGCACTTCCCACTCATGGACCTTTTACTATTTGAAAATGGCTTCTGTAATACTCATTAGCATTCATTTCATGCGGGAAGGAACGAGAGATAAAGACAGAGAGGGAGGAAGAGGCAGAGAACATCAACAGAGACTGAGTAAATGGGCAAATTGGAGGCAAATGAGCTGATAATGACAGTTTCACCCATCAGCCTCGCAGGGATCCTGTCTGTCTGTCGGTGTGTCTGGGTGTGTGTGTTTGTGTGTGTGTGTGTGTGTGTGTGTGTGTGTGTGTGTGTGTGTGTGTGTGTGTGTGTGTGTGTGTGTGTGTGTGTGTGTGTGTGTGTGTGTGTTTGGGTGTGTGTTTGTGTGTGTGTGTGTGTGTGTGTGTGTGTATGTGTGTTTGTCTGGGTGTGTGTGTGTGTGTGTGTATGTGTGTGTGTGTTTGTCTGGGTGTGTGTGTGTGTGTGTGTTTGTCTGGGTGTGTGTGTGTGTGTGTCTGTGTTTGTGTCTGGGTGGAGCTGCTTACAAGAAAGAAAAAAAAACAGAAACAGCTTTTATTCACTTCCAGAAAGGGTATTATGGGATTTATTCAGGGAGGTTTTTAAGTATTGGCTTATCAGGCTGACAATGTTCTGTGTGCACAAGTTCCATTTATTTATGGATACAGGATACAGCCAATGTAAAGTGAGGACACATTATGATTGTTACACAAAACATTCATCGCGACTATATGACCTCCCCATAACGCTAACTCTGTAATCTACAGTGGGTAATACAGCACCGTAAAGAAAAGAGCTTTATGACAGCAGGTGTGGTAAAAAACGCTTTTGTCCAAAGTGGCCGCTAGAATGAAAACAAACTGAAAGATACATATAGCCACTTTGATATCATTTGGCTAGTAGTCTCGCATTGCCAGACCTTCCTCCACAGCGCTGCGGAGGAAGGTCTGGCTAGTGCACACAGCATTCTGGGATGGGAGAAAAACATGCTCTGGGTTATTGGCATTTCTTTAAACCAATCACAATCGTCTTGGGCTGCACGTAGCGCCAGGCCGCGCAACATTGCCTCTGCAAAATAGCCTCTGCAAAATAGCCTCTGCAAAATAGCCTCAGGAAGGAACTTGTTTTGGTGGAACATGTGTACGTTCAAAAGTAGTTTTAGTCGTGCAACAGAAACCTCAGATTGGACAGATAGTCTAGCTAGCTGTCTGGATTTACCCTGCAGAGATCTGAGGAGCAGTTAACCAGAGTCCTCACAAATCAGCCGGAGGTTAGAACGCCAACACAACGAAAGGGGAAAGGTAATCTGGCCAAAAAGAGGGAACTCCATTGAAATTTCTGGCTGCACCGGAGCAACCCTGGAAGTGGAACGTTGTGGATATAGACTATTTGGCTAATAATATGAAAGTCTTTAGAGCAGGGAGAATGCACTTGCTTTGTCCGTGGGCCAAATGACAGGAGGCCAGGGGCCAGTTAACAAACAACCATTTAGATTATTTATCAGACCAAATCAAAAGAAAAGGTCCATAACTGTCCCATCTGTATTAGATGAGACTCTTCGTCCTTCAGTGGAGGACCGCTCATCATTTCTCTGCAGCAGGCACCTGAGGTTGAAATCTGCCCGGTGCTGCAGGAGTGCGGGAAGCCTCGCTTTCTGCCCAATCTAATCTTCAGTGTAATTCACGGCCTGACTGCTTTTCCCAGCACCACCATCTGTACCCCGCTGCCCGAGCCGCTTGGCAGCAGAAAAAATTGGTCAAAGAGGGTAGATTGTGTCACTTAGTGCCCAGCGGAGCAATGCTTTTAAATTCAGGTTGCCTGAGACTTGAATGGATTTGTCTCGCTTAATACCAAATCTCACTGGAGAGAGAGAGGGATGGCACACACTCGCGTTTAAAGAGGAAGGAGGTCATCAAACTCAGGGTACTTTCTTTTTAGTTAGGGGGAAGTGGTGCTGTACGTATGAAGATAAACACAAGTAGGTCGTTATTGTCAGAGAAAAAGACTATAAATGTGACAAAAACGAAAAATCTGTGGATTCTGACTCATGTTTAAGGCCGCGCTCAGACTGCCTGTGTCTGCCGTCAGGCGGTCTGGCAAAAACACAGGTCTTTCATTTGATTTTGAATGAGGGTATTGCGTTAAGGCTGCGAGACTTACTAACAAAATATTATTATTGCCAATATACTTCATTACTGCCTCTGTCTTATACTGTACAGGCTTTCCCTCCCTCCTCATTTGTTTTGTTAACAATGGAATAGCTATCATATCTAAGGTGATTCATCTTCCATGGAAAGAAGAGGAACGTTACTGTACTGGCTTTCCCAACCGCACTTGAATGCAGCATTACTTCACGGAGAAAGAATAGAGACAGATGGACTGTGCTTTGTTGTTTGGCAAACGTTCAGCTGGACACGGACTCTGCCCGGGACACGTGAACACGCTTGTGTTTGGTTTTCTTTTTACCCTCATAGCTTTTAAAACTTTCTGGTGTTAGCGATAGAGGCACTGATGTTTCCTGTTTACTGTACGGACTCTCTCACCGCCTCAAAACCGCCACAACACCTGTCACATTCTTGGCCATGGCAGACTGACGTTGGGTTGACTGGGTCTCAACTGTTTACCGCAGGCCGCTGCATCACCCGCCACAGTAGGCTACTACCCCCATTCAAAATGAATGGAAAGACTTGCGTTTTCGCTGCACGGTCTGACGGTCGACGCCGGCAATGTAAACGCAGTTGATCGCTCACGGACCTGCCCTCTCTCACACACACTGAACCCTGGCAGACTCGCTCTCTCCGCGTTTTTCAACATAAAATAAAAAAAAAATCAAAAGCCAACTTTGCAGGTCGCACATATGCGAGTAGTTTAAAAAATACTTGCGCTGTTTCAAAAATGGTCTGTAGCCCTGTTTGCCTGGACGACACAATTGTCTTGGTCCAGTTTTCTTTTTTGGCCACTCGGCTGTGTGTCGTTGCAGATGTTTCCCGGGGAAAGACCTGACGAGGCTGCAGTTGCTTGGCTACAAACCTCTTGCATTCCGAGGTAGCGCCCTTTAATGGTGGACAGTATAATTACAATTGGAATTTAATGGGCCGCTTGCTCCCAATGGCTGTGAAACAATTTATTGATATTTGGAAATTGATTCGCGGGCCGCACTAAAGTGTAATTTATACTCGTGCGTAGAATTGACGGCGTAGGGTCCGGCGTAGACGCAGACCCTTCTGCGTCTACGCCGGACCCTACGCCGTAGCCTGACGTGCACCTCTCGAAAAACGTAACTACGCGTTGCAGCGACGCACGTCTCTCGGCCGTGGCTTGGTAGCGTTGCATTTCCCCCGACTCATTTCCTGGTTCTCCTTCACCATCAACAACATGAAATCAAGGAGAGAGTTAACTTCTCCTGCTCCAGGTTTCCCACCGTGGTCAGAAAGAACAGAGGAGACACTTTGTTTCTCTCACTATGACTCCAGAGTCGCTACTAGCTCTAAAACACACTCCCCACACACACACACATGCCGGCTGGACGCACACACCAGCGCATAAGTATAAACATCAGGCCACGGCGTAGGCTATGGCGTAGGCTACGGAGAAAGCTCTGCGTGGAGCCTCCGCAGAACTGTAAAAAACCTTTAAGTGAGGACAAGGGCCGCATGCGGTTCTGGGGCCACCAGTTGCCCATTCTTGCTGTATGTTGTCTGAAAGTCTCTCCTGTAGTATTATTATTATTATTATTATTATTATTATTATTATTATTATTATTATTATTATTATTATTATTATTATTAGAAATTAGAGATGGTCCAATACCATTATTTTCTTCCCGATTCTGATTCCGATACCTGAACGAGTACCGATCCGATACCAGCGTGTTAAAAATACATTCATTTTATTTGTTTTACCAGCTGTATATTAGCATCCCGGTATGGATGTGATATTATTGCTGTCATTGTTGTGAAACATGAACAAACACAAACAATGAACGCCATACAACTTTCTTTTATTATCCAGTTTGACAGAAAGTCATAATGGAAAAAGAACATTAATAAACTACTTTAACTTAGAATTTCTTCAGGGCTAAATTACATGGTATCAGATCAGTGCATAAACTTGAGTACTTTCTGATACCAGCATTTTAGGCAGTATCGGAGGCTTTTCCGATACTGGTTTCGGAACATCTCTGTTAGAAATGAGATATGTAGTAGGCCTACAGTAATTGCAACTCTGACTGTACATTGGAGAGCTGTTTAAGTGACCTCACAAGAGAGGACATTTCATTTGCAATAAGAGCTCAAGCTTGCGGCGTGTACTGTGGTTTAAAATTGACACACCTTGAAAACTTGAATGAATTATTCTCATTCATTATGGCGTCTGCCTGCTCTACTTACCCAGACACAACCATGTTTATCTTTGCCAGGGAGAGAAGGGTAGAAAGCGCGGGGTAAATTATTTTACCTGTGGCTCCGGAGCTTCGTGGTGATATTCAAGGTGAGGGGAAATTGAAAATGTAATGAATGACTACATGCTGCATTATGGTGGTTTGTGCACATAGATGGGCAGGGGTTATCGAGACATTCAAGGTGAGAGCAGAACTGTGGGAAGAAGTCTGGACTGAAACTTTGCTTTTAAAAACCTCCAGTCTTGTAAAGCAATACTTGAGTATTGCATGATACGATTTGATATTGTATTCACGTGTCATGCCACTAAGTGGCCCATCCCACACGTTGCACGACAATACAAAAGTAATTTCATCCACATCTTCAGATTCAATGTCCACAGACAACATACTCTACTTTGCACAAAATAAAGAATGCATGACTAACACTACTTTTGAACGTACATTTTCCACCAAAACAAGTTCCTTCCAGAGGCTATTTTGCAGCGGCACCGTGGCTCCGTTCGGCGTTTAGCAATTGTACAATTGTGATTGGTTCGAAGAAATGCCAATAAACCAGAGCACGTTTTTCTCCCATCCCAGAATGCTCTGTGGACTAGCCAGACCTTCCTCCGCAGCCTTGTGGAGGAAGGTCCTGTCTTTATGTTATCTGACCTACTTGTGTTTGGAGGAAGAAATGACAATACAGTTAACTACAATATTCAATTTAACAAAATAGACATAAACCATAAACCTACTATACATATGGATAAATTAGGGGTGCGCAATATATCGACTCAATATCGTTATCGCGATATCACGTTGCACGATATTATACCAAAAGTAGGATTTTTTTTTCATATATTTTGTTTCATTTGTGAAGTGTTGCATCCCGCCCAACATGCACCCATAAAGAATACAGAACATAAAGAATATAGAACATAAAGAATATAGAACATAAAGAATATAGGAGTAACAAGAGGAGAAACTCAATAGAACTTTCAATTGCAAGCTGCAGCACAACGTTCTATTGAGGTTATCCTCTCGTTACGTCTATACTCTTTGATGCATCTCTCGAAAAATACATATCACTTCATTTCCTGGTTCTCCTTCTCCTCAAACAACATGAAATCATGGAGGAAGTTAACTTCTCCTGCTCCAGGTTTCCCACCGTGGTCAGAAAGACACTATGACTCTACAGTCGCTCCGAAGATAATCACCATCACTCTCTCACTTCTCCCTCGCTCGGCCATACACAATATCGAAATTAATATTGATATCGCAATATTCATTATCGATATCGCAATATCAAATTTTTCCCTGTTTTCCCGTTCCCTGTTGCTCTAAACGTCCATGTGCTGTGGTCAGCGTTGTCTCATCACCTAAAACCAGAAAACATGTTTCATCACAGGGACTTGAGTATTCTCTGGGTATTTATTTTGTTCCATCTTAACGGTTTCTTAAATTGTCTATTGATTTTTTTTCTTCTAAATAAAGTAAGTGTTTTTTCATTTTCCTTCTGGTTTAAACTTCGCCGCACAATCTTCTCCACAAAAACACATAGAACAAGCCCGTAGACAGAGGAAATTCAACAGCACAAAGGAGCCTTTTGTCCCTCAAACGATTGCACTTACATGGTTTTTTGTATCAGTGCAGGACTGGACTGTGTTTTAATACCCTACCAAGACAACAGAAAACACTCTGAGACCGTTAATCCCTGAAGATCTGCGCTGCCTCACTCCTCTCTTTCCTCTTTTCATTGCATCTCTCTCTGCTCTCAGAGCCCCTCTGGCTCCTAGTCATCACTCATTTATTCTCTAATCTCTCCATCCAGCAGCAGTCTTGGTCTGGCTCCATATGGAACAGAGCTGAGGTGGCAGCTGGCCCGTTATCACGCCACAGAACCCAGCCAGGTTACACACACCAACACACACACACACACACACACACACACACACACACACACACACACACACACACACACACACACACACACACACACACACACACACAGTGAAAGAACCAACATGCTGGAGGATGAACAAAGAGTAAGACACATTCATAGACACAAACCCACACACGTAAAGTATGAAACACATTATGACAGTTCAAACTCTTCCCAAAAAGAATCAAAAAGGCTCCTGTACCAACACACACATCAAGTCAGCCGGTCGGGATGGAGGGATGTATGGATGGATGGAGGGATGGATGGATGGATGGATGGATGGATGTGTAGTCCCATGAGGGAGATTTGTTTCCACAGTCTGTTTCATGCACCTGGCAATATACACGGACAAATATGTCAACAGATAACGTAAAGACAGGAATATAGACACATACAGTAGAAACAATGTGGTGCTAAAACCAAAGCCCATTTCATACAGAGATGCAAGGACTTGTTGGGATATACACTGATGAAGATGATATTGTTACTTTACATTGTGAACTAATTTCAGGTTTGTGACAAACACACTCTGAGTCATTTAATTAGGTCTTTCTAGAAGCTGTGTTTCTCTCTCACACACACACACACACACACAGAGAGAGACACACACAAACACACGCACACACACACACACACACACACACACACACACACACACACACACACACACACACACACACATTCTCTCTAGACTATCCACCGTGCTCCATTGTGTAGTCAAATCCTTTCTAGTCAAGCATCAGCAGCATTGTGTTTGAGTCCCATTGTGTGAGTGAAAGAGTGATTAAATGAGTATTACAGCAGTGAAAGGGAGAAGACCCCAGTGACAATCACCACTGTTGGTATGTGATAATAATGAGGGATAATGGACAGTGTGTCTCATCCAGGCCTGATGGAAAACACAGAACCCGTTAATGCTTGTCACTGCTTGTAACCTCACATTGATGATGCAGATGCATATGCACGTAAATACCGGACGACAACAATTTTTGCTATTTAAAATAGCTGTTATTATATTATACATACATTACATTTAAAAAGTCTCTCGTCTCCTCGTCCGTCCACTTATATCTGTCTTTGTTGACACCCACCATGTCTGCAAAGAAAGCGGAAATGACCTAAAACTTCTTCATTTTATAGCCAGTTGCAAACATAAAATGACCTAAAACGTAATTGCTTATTTATTTGGCAAATAACGTTTCCATCAGAGTCATTAGGCATTTTTCATTAGATATGACTTCATTTGCATAAAAACATGTGGATAGAAATATGGCTAGTGACTAAAATACAAACTAGGGCTGCACAATAAATCGTTTTTTTTTTGTCGTCATCGTGATGTCAACCTGCACAATAAACACAGCTACGGAAAGACTAATAAACACAAACTGGCTGGTCACGTGACGCCGCCAACAGAGCACCGTGAGATGGCGGTCCTTTCAGTTGAGTTTAGACGACAAAATGTTACGTATTCTTTAGTTTTTTTTAACCTTTTTTTATTCAGGGAAGGTTCACTGAGAGGAAGCGTCTCTTTTGCAGGAACGACCTGATCATATTCCCACAGTTCCACATTCCTACCTGGCAGCTGCCCAGTCATCACTCGTTGGATGAAAGCCTTTTGTTTTCTCCAGGAAGTGAACTAATTTCCCCAGCTTGAAAGCGTTGTGTTTTATGACCCAAACATCCACTCCAACCTCTTTCCTACGCGGTCCACAGCGCTCTCATACAGCAGCAGTCAATGTGGTGCATACAGTAAAAAATATGTGGAATAAATACATACTAATTACAGTGCCTTACTTTTCATAACTATATGTACGAATGTTTCATGAGAACAGCCTACAGAGCATTCATTGTTGTTAATGTCTCCTCAAACATCAGAAGGTTTGTATGTAAAGATGATAACATTACACCTCGTCTCATGTTGAATAACCCAAGATTGAAATTTCCAGAGGAGGCACGGAGGGTTATGAATAAGTGAGGGGGGTTCACCACCAAAACACTGCACTTCAATTTAGTTGAAAACAAGCTGCTCAACACTCAGCAGTTGAGCACAGCAGAGGATTGCATCTTTGAAATTGTCACTACTTTGTGAGTAAAGCGTCCCGCTTGGCGAATCACTTCAACACCCCTGCAACAAGAGACTTCCATGTTCATGGCAACAACCATTTATTGGGAACAGGCGTCCCATTTTCAAACGGTGAATTTCTCACTGTGAAATTAAGCTTTTCAGAGGAAGAATTCTCTCTTTGCTGTGATTACACTTGATGTCAAATAGTTGCAGCAGCTTTGCGATTACTGCTTCCCCGTCCGCAGCTTTTTACATCTCGGTACCGAAATGAAATTTAAATGACTTATTCATGAACTCATTTTATTTATATCGCGCACACCCTGATGTTTATTACATGTTTTCATGCATTTTTTTTTAATGAAGACGTAAAGGCAGTAAAAGACAGAATGACAGTGAGAAATGTGATTCAACTGGAATTCAAAGTTATGAAATAAGATTGTTAGGCTTCTGGGTCTCGGTTTGCTGCTTTAGGAGAAACAGCAGGAAGCATTTGGAGAATTTAACGTCAGTAGAAATTATTATTATGATATTATATTAACAGTTTTTCTTTTTCTCTGAAACGCTTCTTCTGTTTCTCCTTATGTCTCGTGCTTGCTTATTTAAAGGTGCTCTAAGAGATGTTGGGTGACGTCACTTCTTGTTGACGTTCAAAGTATTGTCAAAGAAAACGAGGCTAGCTCGCTTTTGATAATATACTGTATCTAATTGCAAATTTAGGACCTAGGTGAAATAAACTGCTTTTAGTGCTAGCACACTTTTTACACTACACTCATATGGTGTTACTTTGTAGATATTACAGTACATTTGATAGTAATGCTCTTGGACTTTAAAAGCAGTGTAAGGGTAAGTGTAGTATGTTTTGGGAGGGGAATATTTTGAGTTAAGGTTTCGGTTTGGTTTGATTGGCTATTGGGCTGGTTTTGATTGGCTATTGGGCTGTTTTTGTCACACAGACACACAGACATGGCAGCCCTGCTTCACCTCACTCTTCTTCTGCATCTGCTCCCGTTCACACTGATCTCTCTATTTAACCCAGCACACTCTTCTCTCCATCTCTGCCTCCTTTCTCATTGCCTCCTTCTCTCTGTGTCTCTGCACCAGGCATGATTAATCACCCACAGACGGCTGTTTACACAGTCTGATGGTTTGAACAGAAGGAAGTGTCTCTGAGGCAAAACTCAAACTCCCTGTCTCAGCAGAAACAGAAAAGACTCTGATAAGAAGAGATGAGAGGGAAGAGTTGAACTCCTGGAGGGGGGGAACTTTACTTTTTTTTTTTTACATTTTGGAATTGTCACAGATTTTTAATGCTTTTATATAGATCTTAGTGGTCCCCTAATACTGTATCTGAAGTCTCTTTTATATAGGCCTCAGTGGTCCCCTAATACTGTATCTGAAGTCTCTTTTATATAGATGTTAGTGGTCCCCTAATACTGTATCTGAAGTCTCTTTTATATAGGCCTCAGTGGTCCCCTAATACTGTATCTGAAGTCTCTTTTATATAGATGTTAGTGGTCCCCTAATACTGTATCTGAAGTCTCTTTTATATAGACCTTAGTGGTCCCCTAATACTGTATCTGAAGTCTCTTTTATATAGACCTCAGTGGTCCCCTAATACTGTATCTGAAGTCTCTTTTATATAGGCCTCAGTGGTCCCCTAATACTGTATCTGAAGTCTCTTTTATATAGATGTTAGTGGTCCCCTGATACTGTATCTGAAGTCTCTTTTATATAGACCTTAGTGGTCCCCTAATACTGTATCTGAAGTCTCTTTTATATAGGCCTTAGTGGTCCCCTAATACTGTATCTGAAGTCTCTTTTATATAGACCTTAGTGGTCCCCTAATACTGTATCTGAAGTCTCTTTTATATAGACCTTAGTGGTCCCCTAATACTGTATCTGAAGTCTCTTTTATATAGACCTTAGTGGTCCCCTAATACTGTATCTGAAGTCTCTTTTATATAGACCTTAGTGGTCCCTAATACTGTATCTGAAGTCTCTTTTAAATAGACCTTAGTGGTCCCCTAATACTGTATCTGAAGTCTCTTTTATATAGACCTTAGTGGTCCCTAATACTGTATCTGAAGTCTCTTTTATGGGGGGTGTGGCCAACTGCGATTTTGCTCGTTTGAAAGCCATGATGTCTCTCTCTCTTGGGTTGGCCAAATACTCGGGGCGGGCCAAGCAGAGAAATGGGAGGTAACCTTTCTTGTTATGACCTCATAACAAGCAAGATTCCTGATTGGCCCATCTGAGCTTTAATTTTCTCAAAGGCAGAGCAGGATACCCAGGGCTTGGTTTACACCTATCACCATTTCTAGCCACTGGGGGGCCATAGGCAGGCTGGGGGGACTCATATTAATGTTAAAAAACCTCATAAAGTGAAAGTTTCATGCCATGGGACTTTAATGAATTTGCCCATTTACTGGATGTGGTTAATTGGTTTATTTCTTTAGTCGTAGCCTGTTCATAGCCTGTACATACCCGTAGTAATAGACACTCATATAGACCCATATCTATATACTTATATATCATTCATACCTTGCACTCTGTATATCCCTAGTCCTCCCATTCAAAAGGCCTTTTGACCCCAAAACGAGTCTGACTCACGAACATTCACAAAAAGACCCTAGGTTGCATTTTGGCGAGAGTTACGCTTTAAGTTTCTGCGTGCGAAAGTCACTGGACGCCACAATCTTGTGAACATAGTCACACTGAGAAATCCAGAGAGAATTGTGTGGAGCTGATGGAACCTTTAAGTAAGAAAAAAAAAAAGAACTTGCCGTGTGTTTGTTTGACCTATCCACCACCACCCCAACCTCCCTCCTTATGTGGACATTTGACGCTCTTATATTTTGTCACTTTACTTCCTGCCTTGCTCCCGTCATAACTACTCCGGCAACTAGAGGGCGCCGCCACTAGAAATGTAAATATAAGTCATAATTCCTGCTTGAACAAACAACCTCTGGCAGTGTTTTTCGGGGGAGGACAGTCTTGCTTCCTATGTTGTTCTTCTGATATTCTGTTTCTTCACCAGAGGTCCGTTTCAGGTAGGAGGATTAGTGGAAACTCTGAGTTTGTTAAGCCTGAGATGAGGGAAACTCTGGGTTTTCTGTTTCAGAAAGAGAGGTAACTTAACTTCAGAGTCAGTTACTATGGTAACTGAGCCTGTGAACCTAACCTGGTTGGGAGCAGGTTTTCTTCAAGAAACCTCGAGTTTCTCTCAGACTCCTCCCCATGGATGTATGAAGAGAATTAACGCTCCTCCCTCTGACACAGAGCTCTTCATTTCCTCATTCATTCATTCAGTCTGGATCAGGAGCATTTCAGCAGTTTGTTATATTGGCGTGAATAAAATAAAACATTGTTGGTTTATTAACTGTTAGGCAGACTTTAAAACATTGTTTTTTCTCAAAACATGACATTTCCTTTTGACGACGATCCCGTTGATGAAGACGCTGTATGGCAGGGAGTTAAACATATGTCGGAAGATGATATTGACGCATTTTAATTTCCAGATAACTATCTATTTGAGCGCTATGGTTTTTCTTCCCAGTCTATCAGTTATGTAAGCTACATAACCTTATCCGTCCTCATATCACTAACGTCACCCATCGTGGATGTGCTCTACATCCCAGCACATTCTTTGTGTTGCATCACAGTTGTCTCTACAACCTCGGTGATGCAGAGCATTTTAATAAAGCGCCGTCAGAAGAGATCGCTCTGAAACGTTGTATAACTGCTATAAATCATCTTTGTGTTTGGGCTTAATTAAATCCTGACAGTCTAAGCTTTCAACCGATGTGCTGCATGACCATATATTTGGAAGATTTAATGCGTCAAATTTATAACAAAGTTTAAGCAGCGTCCACTTTGAGCGTGAGTGTCCCGTATACGGGTCAGTGAAAGTAAAGAGTTTAAACATATGTAGTGTTCCCTGGACACAGACCAGTCAGAGACATTAAAAAGGAGTTCCACAGGATTGCAGGTGAATGATGTAAACCATTTGAAATAAAAGATTATGAATTATAATACTGTTAATGATGGTGCTGCAGCCTCAGAATGAGATCAGTAGGACTTTTTCGCCCGCAGTATTGCACCTAAATGAAATAGATCTTCAGTAATATTAGTTATACATATGATTAAATATGATATACATTATATTGGAATATACGCATTTACTCTAGCAGCAATTTTCTCCAACGCAAATTATCTCTCTTTGCAGCAGCCGCTATGTTGCTTTTTTAATGAAATACATGTTCAAACTCGCTGTATGTGCGCATGAGTATGTGCGCATGAGTATTTCCGCCGACCCGTTTGTTTGTGGTTGTTGCCATGGTGAATCGTAGTATCATGGCTCCATTCATGCTGTCTTTGGTGCGAGCGTAACCCTGAGTCAACCTACTCCGAGTTGATTGAACCAACTCGAATCAGCTGTTGTGAAACCGAAAACTCAGAGTTTCCATCTCAGGATAAATCAACTCAGAGGTCAGGCTCAGAGTTTGTTGAACCTCCTACCTGAAACGGACCCCAGCATGAAGCACAATGTAAATACTAGTTGTGAATCCCAATTTCTTACTCTTGTTTAGATTAGATTAGATTCAACTTTATTGTCATTGTGCAGAGTACAAGAACAAAGACAGTGAAATGCAGTTTGCGTCCAACCAGAAGTGCAAAAAAGCCAAAAGTGTAATGTGATATACAAGTATAGACAGGTGGTGCATAGACAGGACAAGAAATATATTGCATTGTTATAAGAGCAGAATAAATATGGCTAAGTGACATTATACTAATAGTAAGAATAATATATATATATATATATATATATATATATATATATATATATATATATATATATATATATATATATGCAGTGTATTAGCAGAATATATAACAAGAAAAACAGAATAAATATGGATATTCTGAATGAACCATATAGACAGATGTACAGTATGTACAGCTATGTGCAGTGTGGTAACATTATAAGAGTAGTAAGAATAAGTGTATATGCAGGATGAATATGTGAAGAGCAGTATAATACGTATAGGTGTAACTACAGTATGTACATTTATACAATCTCATATGTTTTCTGATTTATATTCACTTCATTTAGTTTTTAGTCCAATACTGTTTTCACATTTGGCCAAACTAAAGTAAAGTGCTGTTCAATTATGATGTCTGTAAATGTTATTTACCAACATGAATGTCTGAATGCTGTTTCAAAGCACTCTCCCCAGACAGAAGAACAGTCTGCTGGCTATAATGAATATTTTCATTTCTATTTTGCTTATATTGAAAAGAAAAAATGAGAATCATTTATATTTTGAGATATCTTAGACTTCAAAAACACCACGTCGTAGAACTCAAATGCCCTCTCAAAATGAGCTGAATTTAAAAATACCAAGGCCATGTCTCAGTGTTTAAATGGCAGCTGAAACCATTTCACAGCTTTTTTATAAATCTTTTCAATGAAAACCAGATTGTGGCCGGTTAGGTCAGTTGGTAGAGCGGGCGCACATATGCAGAGGTTTTTTGGGGTAGTAGTAGTTCAGTCAGTAGGGAGTTGGGTTGGGAACCAGAAGGTCACAAGTTCAAGTCCCCATACGGACCAGAGTATGGTGGTGACCGATATGGTCACCGACTGCTCGGGGTACCTTTCCATGTGCAGCCCCCCCACTCTGACATCTCTCCATTAGTGCATGTAGAGGCACTGAGCATGTGTGTGTAATTCAGACCTGTGTGTAATGTGTATTATATTACCAGAGTGAAAACATTGTAATTTCCCCTTGCGGGATTAATAAACTGTACGTTATTATTATTATTATTATTATTCCTCAATGCAGAAGGTCCAGGGTTCGAGTCCGACAGTTTTCCTGCATGTCTTCCCTCCCCTCTCTCTCCCCTTTCATATCTTAGCTGTTCTATCCAATAAAGGCAGAAATGCCACCCCCAAAAAACAAAAAAAAAACAGATGGATACCTAATTATTAATGACAAATAAAAAGCAGTAAATATTCAATCTTTTTCGCACTTTCTCCTGGTTGCAAGCATGTGTTGCCCAGAGCTGAGCTTTACTTTAAGATGTGAAATGAACATGTAAACAGATTCATTTTAAAGACTCAAGACATTTAAACAACATTTAAAACTACCTTTAATCTCTGTTTGTGGTTTCTTCCCTGCAATGCAGCGATTATTAATGTATGATTTATTTTATGCCGTTCCCTTTTCTTACTCCCAACCCTGGCATCAATGTGCTAAGTGTTGACGTGTTTGTGCTCTCTCGCTGACTTGGTCTTGAAATCATGCAGCATGAGAAGGAATTATTAATCAGACACCGGTTTCTCCGACTGCTTCCCACTGCTGTATATTAACTGTGTGTGTGCAGCAGTATTAGATGAGGATGCCGTCTCCTCTGTGTATTGCAAAACATCTTGCAGGAGGAGGAGAGAAAATACTGAACTTTTTAGTATTTTGTAAACTACGCAGAAGTTAGATTTGTTTTTCCCAGGAATAAGAGATGAAACTAATTATAACCGCTTTAAGAAAGACAGAAAATAGACCCTGCATTTCTAGAGAAGTGAAATAAGTCCAAATTAGTTAGAACCAAAGAGTGAGAGTTTCTTTGCATGAATGACCAACCCTCCCTATGAGGTACTTCCCCCTCACATACTACTCTCTAAACGCCGTGTAGCTGCTGCTCTCCCGGCTACGTTCTACTAACACGCCGAAGGGAGATTTTTTCGTCTCTTCAGATGCTGACAGCCGCTGTCCAAACGTCGTATGTTACGAGTTCGGAGGGAGAACGGGTTGTAACGTAACCTTTCTTTGGTTTAAGGTTGCTTTCACTCCTGAGCAATTTGGTCCGTTTTAACCGAACCCTGGAGCGTTTCGTGGAATAGACCGGTTTGTTTGGGTCGGTGTGAAAGCTCATTCGAACTCTAGTGTGGACCAAACAACCGGAATCAGGTCTGCTTGAAAACAGGGGTCTCAGGGTGTTTTCACACCTAGCGTTGGTACTCTGGTCTGAATCCGTTGATGATCCGGTGCCGCCGGAAATTCCACCAGATGTCCCTCTGTCTCTGTGTTGGCGTTCTAACCTCCGGCTGATTTGTGAGGACTCTGGTTAACTGCTCCTCAGATCTCTGCAGGGTAAATCCAGACAGCTAGCTAGACTATCTGTCCAATCGGAGTTCTCTGTTGCACGACTAAAACTACTTTTGAACGTACACATGTTCCACCAAAACAAGTTCCTTCCTGAGACTATTTAGCAGAGGCACCGTGGCTCCGTCGGGAGCTTAGCACCGCCCAAGATGATTGTGATTGGTTTAAAGAAATGCCAATAAACCAGAGCATGTTTTTCTTCCATCCCAGAATGCTGTGTGGGCTAAGGAGTTTGTAAACTTCGTCTTGGTTCATCTTTGTTTCACACTGATAAAAATCAAAGGGAAACAACATAATGCATCACTACCAGCGCTTATTGGTCGGATGTGTCTGGGGCAGGAGCAAGAAAGTAAATACAGGAAGAAGGTCCTTTGTTGTGGACGTCTCCATGGTCAAACCAGCTCATTTCATTGCAATGATTTTCTACGCTCTACTCACCGAGACTTCCCTCTGCTCTGCCGCTGTCTGTCTCCAACTTTAGCAGCGGCTGGTTTGACCACAGAAATGCGAATGATTGACAGCGAGTCTATCTAGCTTCCAAGTGAGCCAGAGTTCAGTTCACTTCAGGTGTGAACGCGATCCGACCCAAATACAGGAAGTGAACCAAAACAGAGCACTTACTAGCCGGCAATTCAACCTTGCACACAATTTACAAACTTCTATATCAGACTGATGTCATAAAGTGACGTATGTATGACACGCCAATTCGTATGCCACTGATGGCGTGTTATCAAGACGCATACTCGCTTTTTAGCGTGTTTATCAACGCCAATTTATCAATTTGGCCTCCATTGACTTACATTACCTTGTGATTGCGTGTGAATTGGCGCCGTAGCAAGTAGTATGAAAGGGTGCAAATCCGCATAGGGAGGTTGGTCGGGGGGGTGGATGGGTCAAACAATACAGGACTTTCACCCAGGAGATCTGGGTGAGATCTGGTCCCGCGTGTCACATTTCCAGTTTAAACACTTAAAAAAGCTCAATTGTCATTGAGTCTGACTGCCCATTGGCCGATTCAACAAGTCAAATCATCCCAAATGAAGGCCGACAGCTCCTCCGACTGACGACGGCACGGAACACGCCGACCAGACTCGAGTCACCGACCTCGCCAGAGTGTCAGACGGCCGGTTATCTGGTTGGTGCGTCAGCGTGTTAACTTGTCTGAGGGAAATTTTAATACTAAATTCAGCAGTAAGTGATGGAAGAAGAAGCCAGTTGTTGAAGATCCAACACAGTTTAAACATTGCAGCTTATGAGGATGACGAAGATGCTGAGAGGTGTTTAACATGTTGATTATTGATGTGCAGTCAGCTGTCAGGTTTTTTCTGCCTCAGCAGCTTCGTGGCATCTGACAAAGCTCGGCTTTAAGATCTTGAGTTCAACATTGCTTCCATCAACATAAAACTCATTGATTCCACAGCGGACAGCCTCGCTCGTGTTGATCTGCCCAAATCACTCCCAGGTGGGTTGTAAAATGTGTACTCCTGGTTTTAGCACTGGATTCACTCCACGCTGCAGCAGTGAAATAAGTCCATCCATTGGGGAGAATACGAGAACAATTATAGTATGCTATCAAATATAAGTCTATTTGATATATAGAGTGTGTCACAATACTTTATTCGAGCAAACAAAGTGTAAAGTCACGGTGCTTTTACACCTGCAGTTCAATTCGTTTTGATATATTCAGCCTTTTAGTTTAGTTTTCATAAAAGTAGTAGTCTACATAGTTAAATGGATTCTTCCATTTACACCAGTCATAGTCTATATCAACCCAGTCTCACGGTAGTTCGTGAAATGGTCACGTTATTTAATCTATTGATTCGTGTACACGGACACGTTTATCTTGTGTTTTTACATTTTTTTAAACTAATGTATTTCAATGGGAAGCATCTTTCGTGATCACAGCACGATTCTTTGGAAACTACAGTAGCGAGTAGAATGAAAGCCAGAAAATCCGCGTAGGGAGGTTGGTTGGGGGGGGGGTGGATGAGTCAAACACAGGACTTTCAGCCAGGAGACCGAGGATCGTGTCCCGTGTGTCACATTTCCTAAACCCAACCGTCCTGTTGTTGTCCCGCCTGTCATGGAAACGTAAACTAAAACAGCGGTTATAGGGCTAAAAATGCCAATAATAGAAAAGCTGTATACAGCTTCTCTGCTGCAGCCGACTGGCAGAAAGAATCGTGCTGTGTGGCCGGGTTGCCTCATTGGGTAGAGCAGGCGCACATATACTGAGAGGATTATGCCTCGACGCAGAGGTCCAGGGTTCGAGTCCGACCTGTGATGATTTCCTGCATGTCTTCCCTTTCTCTCTCTCTCTCCCCCCTTTCTCACCTAGCTGTCCTATCGATTAAAGGCGGAAAAGCCCAAAAATAATCTTTAAAAAAAGAAGAAAAAAGAATCGTGCTGTGATCACAAAAACAAAATGTGCTGACCATCACGAAAAAAACGAGATAACGAATCAATAGAATAAATTACGTGACCATTTCACGAACTGCCGTGAGACTGTTGTCTATATCGACGATGTTTAATTTCCAGGATTGTTCAGGCTCGCAAGATGTCCCTCACTGGATCTGAGTCGCTGTAGTCGACTCAGATGTAATGCAGTTCATACTGAAAGAACAATGTCCATAGACTGTTAGACTGCCCTTCACACACACACACACACACACACACACACACACACACACACACACACACACACACACACACACACACACACACACACACACACACAGTGCTCTACACTGTCACCTTGTGTTGTAGTCCTGTCTTCACAAATGGCCAGTGAGATGATGAATGTTGTTGTCGTTTCTCCACAGTACTGCACTTCTGGCAGGAGGGGAATCGATGTGAAACCCCAGGGAGCCATCCTGCTCTCTATATCCCCGCCACAGCACACACACCCACACACACACACACACACACACAATGTCCACAGCATGGAGAATCCCAACGACACCTCATTTATCATACAGTCTTTCTGTGTAAAGACTTTGAAAGAGGCTGAGAGGACTTTTTATTCCCTTTGATTTACGTGTAGGAACGAGTCAGGGACATGTCGTGTGCTTGGTCGTGTCGTCTGTCCTGTGAGTTTGAAATGATCCAACACTGAATCTACAGTGTTTTTGGAAGAAAGTCTTAAACTGGGTCCAGTTTTTTTTTTCCAGAAACAAGGAAGATTATTTTTGCCTATGTTAAGCCCCGGTGTAGGAGTGCTGAAACGCAACCCAAAAAAAAGAAGCAGGAGAGTGGAAGTTGAAATAATAACAAGGCAACTTATTGCTTTAACAAAACTGCAGCCTACAAAACCAAAATTCCCCTCTGATGTCACATTATATGATATCTGGATACTGAGGTTGAAATATTATGTTATGATAAGTCTGACACCACCTCATATATAAGACTGTCCTAACATGTAAAGACTGGGGATGTTGCACGGTAACACATTGCAAGACTACAACTTTATTTGTTTTGAAAACTTTAACCAAGCTAGCTAGCTACTGCTAGCGTTAGCTGGTAACTTTAAGGGAAAGTCTGCAGATTTCCTGTTCTGCCATACATGCAGATGAATGTCTCCAGTACCCAGAGGTCTGGGTTTATAAAATATAATAATTCTCTTATATATATATATATATATATATATATATATATATATATATATTGTAAAAATTGTAATCATTTGACAGCCCTAATATATATATATATATATATATATATATATATATACAACCCCAAATCAGAAAAAGTTGGGACAGTATGGAAAACACAAATAAAAAAAGAAAGTAGTGATTTCTAAATGTACTTTGACTTGTATTTCATTGCAGACAATGTGAACACAACATATTTCATGTTTTGTCTGGTCAACTTAATTTCATTTGTAAATATACATCCTTTCCTGTCATTCAGACCTGCAACACATTCCAAAAAAGGTTGGGACAGGAGCAATTTAGGGCTAGTAATCAGGTAAATTGGTTAAATAATGATGTGATTTGAAACAGGTGATGTCAACAGGTGATTGTAATTATGATTTGGGACAAAAGCAGCATCCAAGAAAGGTCTAGTCCTTTAGGATCAAAGATCGGCCGAGGATCGCCAGTTTGCCAACAAATATGAGAGCAAATTATTGAAATGTTTAAAAACAATGTTCCTCAAAGGAAGACATTTCCTTATTTCACCTTTAACAGTGCATAACATAATTAAAACATTCAAGGAATGAGGAGGAATTTCAGTGCGTAAAGAACAAGGGCACAACAACCGTGATCTCCGATCCCTCAGGCGGCACTGCATCAATAATCATCATTCATCTATGAGCGATATCACCACATGGGCTCAGGACTACTTTGGCAAACCTTTGTCAAGTACCACAATACGTAGTTACAGCCACAAATGCCAGTTAAAACTGTACTGTGCCAAAAGGAAGCCCTATGTTAACAGTGTCCAGAAGCGCTGTCGACTTCTCTGGGCTCGGAGGCATCTGGGATGGACCATCACACAGTGGAAACGTGTGCTGTGGTCAGATGAATCAGTATTTCAGGTATTTTTTGGGAGAAATGGACGCCGTGTGCTCCAGACCAAAGAAGAAAAGGATCATCCAGACTGTTACCAGCAACAAGTCCAAAAGCCAGGGTCTGTCATGGTATGGGGTTGTGTCAGTGCCCTTGGCAAAGGTAACTTGCACTTCTGTGATGGCACCATTAATGCTGAAAAGTACATAGAGATTTTGGAGCACAATATGCTGCCTTCAAGAAGACATCTTTTCCAGGGATGTCCATGCATATTTCAACAAGATAATGCAAAACCACATTCTGCACACATTACAAAGTCCTGGCTGCAGAGGAAGAGGATACGGGTACATGACTGGCCTGCCTGCAGTCCCGACCTGTCTTCAATAGAGAATGTGTGGCGCATTTTGAAGCGCAAAATGCAACAACGAAGACCCCGTACTGTTGCACACCCTAAAACTTGTTTGCAGCACGAATGGGACAAAATTACACCTGAAACACTTCATCACTTGGTGTCTTCAGTCCCTAAACGTCTTTTAAGTGTTGTGAAAAGGAATGGCAAAATTACAAAGTGGTAAAGCTTTACTGTTCCAACTTTTTTTGAAATGTGTTGCAAGAACAGGCATGTAAAGGTGACTAAAAAGAGGAATAAAAAAATCATCTTTTGGAAATTGATCTTAATGCCTTAATTAAAAGAAAAACCCAACCTTTAAGGACACCAATTTTGTTTGTGAATGAATAATGTTTCGTAAATAAATAAATGTTCGTCCTTAAAATACAGGGGGCATAAGTATACACATATACACTTATTAAAGGCCAGTTATTTCATGGATCCAGGATACTATGCATCCTGATAAAGTTCCCTTGCCTTTGGAATTAAAATACCCTCACATCATCACATACCCTTCACCATACACAGATCGCTGTTACAGTTGTTGACGTCACACACATATAAACAACAATGGCGATCCCTGTTGATGCTGTACAGACGCCGGTGATTAACGGTGAGAAATAGAAATAAATAGACATAAAAATAGGCAACGTGAAGTAATTCCGCACATTGTAATCAAAACAATACACATATGATTGCAATAATAAAAAGAACGTTTCAAAATTTAGGCAAGAATATATTTTTACCTTTGTATAAATCCCTGGTAAGGTCTCACCTTGAATATGCAAGCTCTGACTGGTGTCCATATAAATTAAAATATGTAGAAAAAATTGAAAGGGTCCAGAGAAGAGCTACTAACTTAATTCCAGGAATGAAAAACATGTCTTATGAAGAGAGACTGAGGAAATTAAGTTTACCGACTCTTACATATAGGAGATACAGAGGACATATGATTCAGGTGTATAAGCTTGTACAGGGAATATATGATGTAACAGTTGAGCCTATCTTTCAGTTTTGGAACAACAGGTACGAGACACGAGGGAATTCTTTAAAACTTTACCCGAAAACATGCCGGTCTGAAAAGAGAAAGAACTTTTTTACACTCTGTGCGGTAAAATCATGGAACGACCTTCCTGAAGAAGTTGTGCATTCCCCTTCTATCAATACTTTTAAGAATAGGCTGGATGCATTTGGCCTGTCAAAAGGTGTAATGTATAATTATAAAGCTTGCCAGTAATTTTTGTAATTAATTTTATGTGATTTATTTATGAATTATTATAAAACTTCAATTGTGACTATGTGTTTTATAGAATGTTGGAATGTGTATGTATATGTATATAGATATGTTTGTTTTTTCTTTTTCTTTTTAGAGTCTGGGATAGAGGATTGTATATCCTGTACCAGAAATCTTTTCAATAAATTTCAATAAATTTCAATAAAGGATTGTGTATACTACAGGTTGTGTTTATTAAATGAAGCCCAAAATATGTCACCGACTAGAAATCGCTAGTAACGTCTATGTTAGGTAGCCGAAGGGTTTGTGGTGACTTTGCCTGAAACGCTACCAAGTCGTGAGTCGTGACTTGAAGTCATAACCTACGGGCTAAACATTGTGTCTGGAACGCAGCAGGAGTCCAGGGGTCACCCAGGGATTATAAGTGACCTGTGTGGGTGTACTGTGGCAATAATCCAAAGAACTTTCCAGTATATGTTGCAGCACTTCGCAATGTGTTTATTGCGCCAGTTGATATCACGATGACGATAAAAAAACAATATATTGTGCAGCCCTACTAAACGAAAAAAAAAAAAAAATTATTCAGATGTGTCCTGTCTTTCATATCTTCCTCTGACAGGAAAACAACTTTCCTCAGCACACACCAGCTGTACCCCGGGCTGACAGCGGCTGAAAGAAACGTGATATCAGGGAACACAACAGGTGCTTTCTCTGGCATCTTAACTGTAATATTCCACAAGACGTGAAACCTGCAGTTTAGTTCCACCTCCGGTCTCATTAAAGATGATTCTCCCGTGATGCTGTTTCTATTTTGGCACACTGTGAGCTAAGTGTGGTCTGGAATTTTTTATGAAAATCATGCACATGCACACACACACACACACACACACACACACACACACACAGGTTTATTGGTGTTTCTTTACACCAATCACAATCATCTTGGGCGGTGCTAAGATAAAAAGTAGTTTTAGTCGTGCAACAGAAAACTCCGATTGGACAGATAGTCTAGCTAGCTGTCTGGATTTTTAACGCTTTAAAAAAAAGCTTTAAACACATTTTTTGACGGTCGCTAATCCAAGTGCTGATTAATGATTTACGATAATGGTGTTATGAATAGCTCACTACGTTAGCTAGCATTAGTGATATTAACAAATTACATATGTAACACATGACCAACCCAAACAACATTTTAAACTACTATACATCCAATAAAACATTTTCCCATACAGTTACTCACCACTGAAATTTAAAATGTGAATAAACTGAAATCACATTTTCTGTTAAAATATACAGTCATACAACTGTAAATACATGGTTCATTGTTTTGGACCGACGGAGCAACATTGCCACCATCAGCACACATCTAATGTTCTCTTCAGGCTGGAGACATCATATTTCACTTGCATGTGACATATTCTCACAGCAATGGAGATAAATGAGTCTTTGGTTCTCTTACTGTCAAGCTCAAAAATGGGAAGACAAATCAAAATTCCCTTTTGCACTTCAAAGTGTATATTCTCTAGGACACATGTCCAGGCTCCAAAAGGGTCTTGAATATAATGCGGTCCCTTAATATAGCCACGCTATTTTTCTCCCGCTCTCAGAGCTGCTGTGACATGTTGAGCATTATATGACACCCCATGGGACTTGGGGGAAAATGGGCCACGCTGCAAAAGCAATATCACTCCAAGACATCCCTGATAGCTGCGGACTATCAGAGCTTGTAGGATGCCAGGGGAAATGATTACGGCATCAACATTTAGAGGGAATGTCTTTTAGCGGCATCACTGAGGGAGACGATTAAAGTCATATAAAAACCTACAACAAGGATGGGAAGGAAAGGGAAGGAAATTAGAAAACTGTGGGAGGGAAATCATTCCCAGAGAACTTATTTAAAGACGACCATTATCCACGGAATGGAACAGGCCGGTGACACAGAGGCAAACACATATTACATTATTATTACATTTATGTTATAAAACATTCAGAGCCATGTAGTTTACCACACTAGATGTTTACATCGTGATATTTCGTGCTCTTGGGAAGATGCATTCATTACTGGAATTGTTGGGTCTTTGTAAATTATAATGTGGTCTATGTGTAAAGTGTCTTGGGATAACTCTTGTTATGATTTGATACTATGAATAACATTGAATTGAATTTAATTTACTGTGCCCATTTTAGGTTTGGTTTGTTTATTTGGTAGTCTCACATAGCCAGCTCTATCTCCAAAGCGCTGCGGAGTAAGGTCTGGCTACACCACAGATGCATTCTGGGACAGGAGAACAAAAACACGCTCTGCGTTGTTTGCATATCTTTAAACAAATCACAATCGTCTTGGGCGGCACTAAACTCCGGACGGAGTGGCGGTGGTTCTGCTAAACAGTCTTAGGAAGGAACTTATTTACAGTCGCTCCCCGAAAGAACCGAGTAGGCCTGCCTTGTTGCACCATCCAAATGTTCTTCAAAATTTGCCATTTTCACCATGAAGCTCGCTAGCTCAAAGTTTGTGCACAGGTGGCTTAAAGTGATTTGGTTTCTGGATGAAGAACACAAAGAATGGAGCCAGAAAAACAAATAGCACAATAAATAGGTGTATATAGGCATCGGATTGTTCTCTACGTAATAATCTGTGTTTTTTTTTGTATCTGTCCCTATTCAAATAAACTATTCAATCAATCAAATGTATAAACGTGTCTTTGGTTGCATGTTGCATGCATTGAGTTACAGCATGAGTGATGAAGGTAGAGATGGCTGTGAGTAGTGAGCAGTGAGAGAAATCATTGATCTAAAGTCAGCTGGAACAGACGCTAACGGGAAAAGCACCATAACTAGTATCCATGAGTGCGTTTAGAACTTGGATAGTATGAAAATCCGATAATCCACAGGTCGGGGGGTGGATGGGTCAAACAACACGGGACTTTCACCCAGAAGAGCGGAGTTCGTGTCCCCTTCTTGTCCTGTGTCACTGAAACTTACATTTTATAACCCCTCCTGCCATCTTTTTTCCTAAACCTAACTGTCCCGTTCTCGTGCCGCATGTCAGTTAAACGTATGTTCCGACCCAGAGAGTCAAAAGTGACGGCAAGAGTCCCAACCAAGCACGTCTAAATATGGCGTTAAAGGACACTTTTTGTGTCAGTAACAAACGCTAAAGGCACCTGACCAAGCGTTGATTTATGACAATGTCAAACATAGTATGTCAACATAAATGCCTTTGCTGTCCAAAAAGTAAAAGCACCTGTTGTTCCAGCTAATCCTTCTCCTCCTCGGAGGCTTCTGTCTCTCGCGCTCCGGCAGCGGTGGCATCAGAGGCCATGACTCCGGTGTTTGGTTTGTTTTGGTTCTCAGGCCGCTGACGATCACGTCATTTACCCTGGAGTACTGCTCGAGGTCAGCAACTCGAGGCTCTAGAAATGCCGTCCTTCTCCATGCTTTGTCTCTTTACGGTTTGTATTTCACAGTTGACAGTTGATGTATGACCGTTAAAATCTCCTCCTCGTGTGGGAGGTTTGCATGTTTGCAGCATTTATCAACTTAATCATAAAAGGGGCTTTTAGTCGTAGACAAAGAGTGAAGCCAAAAAAACAAATAGCATAATAAATGTAAAAAGTGTCTTTGGTTGCACTCTGGCATAGGGATGCACCAAATCCAGATTTTTTGGGGTTCGGCCGAATACCAAATCCACGCTCTCTTCACATCGTAGGAACGCACATCACATCACATTGGGGGGGTGGAATTAAAAAGCTAACGTTAGCTAATGAGCAGCAGCCAGCCGTTCGGTCGCTCCTCTCCCTCCGTAGGGAGACTTATTTACCGAGAGAACGGCTGACAGCCGGGGAGAGGCGCCGTCTGGTTAACACCAGTTTGTACCAGTGACTGTCCTTCCTTTGCCGTACCTGAAGTTGCTGCGTTCTGGCTGCTGTCTGTAGATTCCTTCATGCACAACTTGTATTCTTTTGGATGTTTCATACCAAATGTTTTAACAGCGGCCATGTTGTGTGTTGTTTAGGCTCCTCGCCACCACGAGAGAAAAATCAGCATTGCGGGTTGGGAGTGTGGCTCGGCTTGGGTCGCCTTCTTTTGGCTGGGGGTGCTGCCAGGCGGCACTTTTCTGCTCGTGAGTTCCATTTTCACTTTCTCACAGCCGACTGCATTGAACACGCCACCTACGTAAACACCTTCCCGTAATCAACGGCGCCGTCATGATGTCGACCAGCGCGTAGTGCAAGCGTAGGGTTCGGTTCGGCAGAAACCCCGTCAAAAAGCCCAATATTCAGCCGGATCTGAAGCCGAATCCTGGATCCGGTGCATCCTACTCTGGCATAAGTTGCAGAGGTTGATATGGCTGTTAAAATAAAATAAGCAGTAAGAGAAGTCATTCAGATGTTTTTTATTATGATTCCTTACCACTGACACCTCTATCCTTTGGCCCCACTGCTAGCTAGGCAAAACTAACAAAGTAGTCTGAACATAACTATGAGTGGGTTTAGATAACTTGGACTATATTAAGTAACAGGTGACTGTCCATGCACAGGCCTGCAGTTTGAGACGTTGTGATTCAACATAAGCAATCATGCCCTCACCGCCGGCTCCACGGGCTTTCATTAATCAGGGAGAAATATTGGCTCTATATTGATTTATATATAAAACACAAAACAGCAAGCATCGATATTAGGTCTGGAAAGTGCCTGAACACCGCCGAGCATCCACAGCTCGAAATGCGGTGCATTAAAATGTCACCAGGGAGCCAAAGTGCAGCGAGTGTGCCGACTGGTAAATCAAACCGCTCAGCCGCTGACAGGAAACAGCAAATGACTGTGTTTGCATTTCATTTAAGATCAATTTGTATTTCACTAGGCCTATTTGTTTAAGTGCTTGCTCATCCTATTTGCATACAGTCCTTGATATAATATATCTCACTCTGACTCAAGGTAAAATTATATTTTCTGTTGTGCAGCATTACTCTCTGGTTTCTCTTCGCTTAAGGGAGACTCAGGAGACGGAAAACCAATATTGTTGATGTGTGTTCATAATAATGTACACTATAGCAAAAGCTTGTTTCCTTCCTCCTGAAACCCATTTACATTCTGCTTTTTTTCACAGAAACTGTTTGCTTAAAGCTCTGCAATTAAACTTGTTTTATATCAAAGAATCAAACAACTCTAATGTGTGAAAGCGGTCTCCTGTAATAATGAACCAACAGAGAATCATCACCATTAGCCTTATTTAGCATGTTTCTTTAAAGGGGAACTATGCAGTTTTTTTTAGTTTAATGTACGTTAACTGAACAGCTTCTGAGTCATTGTGATGGTTATATGACTTGTTTCTGGTTGAATGGTGTTCGTCTCCCCCCCTAGCGCCTGGGAGATGAAAAACCACCCTCGCAACTTTGGGACGGTGAGCCGGCGGCCTCAGAGTCAGGAAGTACGGCGTGATATCCAAGGGGGCAGGCTTCTCTCCTCAGAGCGAAGCCGCGATGGCGCCATTTTATGCTAACCCAAAACCATCACCCCCGTTAGCATCCCATTGACTGCCATTCATTTTGGCGTCACTTTGACAGCCAATAACTTTACATCTGAAGCGTTTAACGACTTTATTTGTCCGTCGTTTATTTCTAAAGAAACACGACAATGTATAAAAGGCTCCGTTACCTTGTACCTCACGTTATGGCTCCGTAGCAGACGTTTTTATAAAAATAGGCTAACGGTTGGGTCATAACCACGAGACTTACTGTCTCATAGTAGAGGAATTACCGTACAGTACAGGAGAAGCTCGCAGGCAGTTTGGACTTACATCAGCTGTTTAGTTTAATTACTAATGTTAACTATCATTTTAGTTATCAATAATTAGCCTGTGCCTATGTTATCTCCTTACATATACCTACGCTCTCCGTCTCTGATAGATTGGGAATGATTGAGATTTCTCTTGGCACAGCTACCAGAAGACTTACAACGTTCAGACACGTTGCTCACGTCACATCTACGTCATCAAGCTCAGTTTGAGGCTGCGCAGTAACGCTCAGCCATCACCGGGAAAGTGACCTCACTGGTCTCCGTCAAAAACAGCGGAGTCACTCGGTCCATTTTTATATACTGTCTTTGGTGATATCAGGTCTCGCCATGTAACGAATCGCTTCACGGCACTGCACACATACGGCCGTTCAGGAACCGGCTAACAAGGTTTCGGTGAACTATTTTAGTAGAATATGAGATCGTATTCTGAACGAGCCGCCATTTTGAAATTCGGGAGAAGCCATCACGTGGGTCTGGTTGCTGCTTCCGGATTTTAGATTTTTCTAACGGCCATTAATGGCGACTCGTTCAGAATACGATCTCATATTCTACTAAAATATTTCACCGTAATGTGTTTCTGAAAACATTTTAAGGAGAAAAAGGCCGTGCAGTTGCTGAATCTGTCTTCATCTCAGATCAACAAAGGTCAGTTTAAAAGATTTTACTCAGATTTTGAGAGACTCTAGTCACGCTCATCTCAGCTCCCTGTTTCCAGGTTAGCTCTCCACCAATCAGATTGGTCATTTGAGCCCGGTTGCCGGCAGTGCCCGCCCTCTCGACTATGCCCTACAAATTGGCGAAAATGAAGGCCAATGGCTCCTCCAACTGACGACGGCACAGACTCGAGTCACTGACCTCGCCAGACTGTCAGACGGCCGATTTTCGGCTTGGTCTGTAGTGGGCTTAAGACTCATATACATCACAACTATCACAACTAACTTTTAAATATCTGTTCTTGTAGTCTATTCTATTATTATTTAATGTATATTCTGTATGTGTGCTGTGTGTCTGATATTGTGCTGCTGCAACACCGTTATTTCCCTTTTTTTGGGATGAATAAAAATCTATCTATCTAAAACATGTTTTTCTTAAAACAAGGTTTATTTCATACAGACTTCAGGCTTCTACAGGATCAGAAACTTTCGTTTCACAACCACGTAGCTCGTGGTCAGTCAGCCTCGGATGCTTTAGATACATAGGCCCATAAGCGTTTTGGGAACTGAGGACACTAATTGTTGAAGCTTTGTAGGTGGAATTCTTGCTTGATGTACGACTTCAGTTGTTCAACAGTCCGTGGTCTCCGTTGTCGTATTTCGTGCTTCATAATGCACCACACATTTTCGCCGTTTCTGGGTGTTGTTGATACGTGGCTTTCGCTTTGCATGGTAGTTTTAACTTGCACTTGTAGATGTAGCGGCAAACTGTGTTAACTGACAATGGTTTTCCGAAGTGTACCTGAGCCCACGTGGTAATATCCTTTACATAATGATGTCGGTTTTTCAATGCAGTGCCACCTCCTGAGGGATCGAAGGTCATGGGCATTCAATGTTGGTTTTTGGCCTTGCCGCTTACGTGCAGAGATTTCTCCAGATCCTCTGGATCTTTTTTTTTTTTAAAGATTATTTGTTGGGCTTTTCCACCTTTATTTGACAGGTGAGAAAGAGGAGAGAGGGGGGGGGGAAGACATGCAGGAAATCATCACAGGTCGGACTCGGACCCTGGACCTCTGCGTCTCGGTGTAAACCTCTCAGTATATGTGCCTGCTCTACCCACTGACCCAGCCCGGCCACATTCTCTGGATCTTTTGATGATATTATGGACTGTAGATGATGAAATCCCTAAATTCCTTACAATTTTACGATATTGAACATGATTATTTGCTCATTCATTTCCAGCAAAGAGACAGAGGGACTGAGGAAACAGTCAGCTGTTCCACAGACTCCTGGGCAGTTCAGTGCTTGTGTTTGGTGTTGGCCGGTTAGCTCAGTTGGTAGAGCAGGCGCACATGTGCAGAGGTTTATTCCTCAACAGAAGCAAGAAGGACTAGGGTTGACGGTTTTCCTGCATTAAGTCTTCCCCCCTCTCTCTCGCCTTTCATATCTCCTTTCATATCTCTCTGTCTTCCTGTCCAATAAAGGCAGAAATGCTCACAAAAAAAGAAGAATTTGACAGGCAGACCTTGATATCAATCTTCCCATCCTAATCTGGGAGAGGTGGTAAACCAGTCCCAACATGTAGACTTGTAAAATGTCAGAGTTTCTGTATGAGTGAACTGCTGCTGCCTCTTGTCGATAAATCAATTGAACATAACATGTGGAAAATTGAATGGATTCATGTGTATTGCTACCACGTCGATAAATTCAACGTGATCACTTCAGAGTTCTCTGGCTCATAAAACCCAACACACATTACACTGAATCAAGCCATGCAGTGAATAAACAGCCCAGTCTCATGGCAGTTCGTGAAATGGTCACATAATTTTGAATCTATTGATTCGTGTACACGGACACGTTTATCTTGTTTTTTTCGTGGTGGTCAGCATGCCTTTTAAACTAATGTATTTCAGCATCTTTCATGATCACAGCACGACTACGGTAGCGAGTAGTATGAAAGGCTGAAAATCTGCATAGGGAGGGGGCAGCAGCTCCGTGTTGCTAAGACCAATTCCGCAATTTTTTTTTCTATAGACAGGTCTTGCATAGTTATATTTACAAGTTACAATTGGCCGGAGTTCTCCTTTAACCAGAGTCCTCAGAAATCCACTGGAGGTTAGAACGCCAACACAGAGACAGAGGAAGGGGACGGACATCCGGCCTAAAAGATGGACATCCGGATGAAAGGAGTGAAAATCTGGCAATGGAGCAATCCTGGAAGTGGAATGTCGTGGATATAGAAGGATATATCATCTCACTAAATTCTAACAGACTCCTTCCCTAATCTTGGCATCATAAAGAAGTGAGTCGTAGCTCTTGGCCGACATTAACCCTCTGAGGACGATTGACATGTGGTCAAAACCATGTATTTATTTTATACGTCTATTAATATTTCAGCGATAATACAGCGCAGAAATGTGGTATAGATATTGCCGGAATCGGCAGAGTCTCTGCTTCCGTGTCCTTTTTCATTGCGAGATCATACGTCACTCACACGGCGAATGAGGAGACAGGCAAGAAAGCATGTGACACTCGTCATCTGCCTCTCTGTGTATAATTGGTGGATTTGCTTGTCTGTTGTCCGATTTGTGAAATTAAGACTTTGGTAAACTCATTTCATGCACCAAAATAATTCCTTTACATGAGTAGGTATGTTTTCACAAAAGATTTAAAGAATTTCAAAAAGCAAACTTCAGCGTTTCAGGATTAGGGCCAAATTATGAACATTGCTCTAGAACACATTTGGCCCTGACTACACAGAAAGCTGAGATTGTTCTGAACATGTTGATATGAAACACATGGGCATCAGGTTATATGCAAATACCCTAAAAAGGTGAATTTAAGAAGATGTGAAAAGTTTTTCGGAAATGCTCTTAGACCTCAGAGGGTTAATACTCATTTTTGACATGCAGACATGTAATGGGTCATTGAGGGCAAAGATATGCTACGTTAGCACCACCATCATAAGCTCCATCTACTCCTGCTCCAGACTCACAAAGAACAAGAACAGCTCATTCCTCTCTCGCTCTCTCTGTCTGTACAAGCCTGAGTTTGTGACATTTCAATCTGTTCGGCGTCTTCCCCGCAATGAATTATGGATGAACCCTGCAACCTCTGAATGTGAGGGGGATTTACACTTTATAACTGCTCCTGCTCGTGTCACAGGCTCAGTGTGGATATGAAAGAGGCCTGCCCGGGAAAAAAATCTAGGTAATTTGCAACGCATCAGTGCAGAGCGTCCTTATTCCCCTGTTGGCAGACTAATGATGGACTGTGCTGAAACACATTAGCTGTGTTCATTCTGACGTTGAGTCACTTCTGATGACAATAAGTAAGAAGCAGTCCACTTCAGCAGCTGGAGCCCCGGGGTCAGGCAAATGAAAAAGCCATTGATTGGTGGAAAGAAGTTTTCATGTTTAATCTAGTCAAATGCAATTACGAAACATTTAAAAGAACAGAGCCCGGGCTATGATGCCACTAAAAGATGTGAAATCATAACAAATGTAAGGTTGGTTCCCATTACCAGACCTGAACAATGATGTAACTGTTTGTCTTTAAAGGTCCCATGACATGCTGCTTTTTGGATGGTTTTATATAGGCCTTAGTGGTCCCCTAATACTGTATCTGAAGTCTCTTTTATATAGACCTCAGTGGTCCCCTAATACTGTATCTGAAGCCTCTTTTATATAGACCTTAGTGGTCCCCTAATACTGTATCTGAAGTCTCTTTTATATAGATCTTAGTGGTCCCCTAATACTGTATCTGAAGTCTCTTTTATATAGACCTTAGTGGTCCCCTAATACTGTATCTGAAGTCTCTTTTATATAGGCCTCAGTGGTCCCCTAATACTGTATCTGAAGTCTCTTTTATATAGACCTTAGTGGTCCCCTAATACTGTATCTGAAGTCTCTTTTATATAGAGTCTATATAAAAAACACGTTGTTATAGTGCTGGTTATAGTTATGGTTATAGTTATCGTTCTTGGTGTGGACGACTCTTAGCAGAACAAGACTGTTAAGTGGTGTAAGTATGTTTTGCAAAAGCTTTGCAGCTATTACCATTCTTGTTAAAAATGCTGGTGTCTGACTGACACAACCCCAAACAATATGCATGCTTGCAGGACACAATAATTGCCCGGCACAGCGGCCAAGTAACCACAGCAACATCCACTCCTCTTAAACTCACTGCAGCAGCAGCACTTAATGTGTGCCCAAGTGCCCAATAATGACTCCATCCTTACCAACATCAAAGAAAGTCATATACAGAGCTATGTTTTATGGAATCATCTACCAATGTAACATAAGTTTCATCAAAGGAAACAAAAGTTTTAAAAAGACACTTAAATCTCACCTTTACTTAAAGGTCCAATGTGTATGAATGTCTCCCATCTAGCTTTGAGATCATATCAATCAACTCTCTCGCGCCACGCAGTTCAAAGTACATTACAGCTACGGTAGCCTTCACGCTTTTTCTGGGCGAAGAAGAAGAAGACTCTTGTTCCTGAAAATTGAGCGTCTACACCAGTTCATGTATGAATATGGAGCGTCTACACCAGTTCATGTATGAATATGGAGCGTCTACCCCAGTTCATGTATGAATATGGAGCGTCTACCCCAGTTCATGTATGAATATGGAGCGTCTACACCAGTTCATGTATGAATATGGAGCGTCTGCACCAGTTCATGTATGAATATGGAGCGTCTACCCCAGTTCATGTATGAATATGGAGCGTCTACACCAGTTCATGTATGAATATGGAGCGTCTACACCAGTTCATGTATGAATATGGAGTGTCTACCCCAGTTCATGTATGAATATGGAGCGTCTACACCAGTTCATGTATGAATATGGAGCGTCTACACCAGTTCATGTATGAATATGGAGCGTCTACCCCAGTTCATGTATGAATATGGAGCGTCTACCCCAGTTCATGTATGAATATGGAGCGTCTACACCAGTTCATGTATGAATATGGAGCGTCTGCACCAGTTCATGTATGAATATGGAGCGTCTACCCCAGTTCATGTATGAATATGGAGCGTCTACACCAGTTCATGTATGAATATGGAGCGTCTACACCAGTTCATGTATGAATATGGAGTGTCTACCCCAGTTCATGTATGAATATGGAGCGTCTACACCAGTTCATGTATGAATATGGAGCGTCTACACCAGTTCATGTATGAATATGGAGCGTCTACACCAGTTCATGTATGAATATGGAGCGTCTACCCCAGTTCATGTATGAATATGGAGCGTCTACACCAGTTCATGTATGAATATGGAGTGTCTACCCCAGTTCATGTATGAATATGGAGCGTCTACACCAGTTCATGTATGAATATGGAGCGTCTACACCAGTTCATGTATGAATATGGAGCGTCTACACCAGTTCATGTATGAATATGGAGTGTCTACCCCAGTTCATGTATGAATATGGAGCGTCTACACCAGTTCATGTATGAATATGGAGCGTCTACACCAGTTCATGTATGAATATGGAGCGTCTACACCAGTTCATGTATGAATATGGAGCGTCTACACCAGTTCATGTATGAATATGGAGCGTCTACACCAGTTCATGTATGAATATGGAGTGTCTACCCCAGTTCATGTATGAATATGGAGCGTCTACACCAGTTCATGTATGAATATGGAGCGTCTACACCAGTTCATGTATGAATATGGAGCGTCTACACCAGTTCATGTATGAATATGGAGTGTCTACCCCAGTTCATGTATGAATATGGAGCGTCTACACCAGTTCATGTATGAATATGGAGCGTCTACACCAGTTCATGTATGAATATGGAGCGTCTACACCAGTTCATGTATGAATATGGAGCGTCTACCCCAGTTCATGTATGAATATGGAGCGTCTACACCAGTTCATGTATGAATATGGAGCGTCTACACCAGTTCATGTATGAATATGGAGCGTCTACACCAGTTCATGTATGAATATGGAGTGTCTACCCCAGTTCATGTATGAATATGGAGCGTCTACACCAGTTCATGTATGAATATGGAGCGTCTACACCAGTTCATGCAAATGCAAATGTAACATTTCAAGCCAATAGGAATACTTGGAATTGATGGTGGTGGTAAATATTCATGAACATGTTGTGTAATATAGTGTAAAGTAATTTTGTTCTATAGATATTTTTTCTTGGGCTTTTCTGGTTCTTTTCCTGTATGTGTCATGAAATGTTCTACAGTTATATTGTCTGATTTAATGTTGTCTTGGACCCCAGGAAGGCTAGCGCATGGGGATCCTTATAATAAACTAATTAATAAACTAAACTAATCGCAGCAGGGACAGGGAGTGTACTGTGATGATTGCACATCAGCACTGAAATGATTTCACTATTGCCCAATGATTCAGTCAGTCCTGTTTCAAGGAGTTCAGCCTGATGATGATCTGATGTCAGGTTTTATTGGCTCAGTCTGACAGATGAGAAGAGTGACATCACTGAGTAGTTTGTCACATATGGTCCGGGCCTGTAGGACACCCGGGAAAATGTGTCACCGCAGCTTCACTTTAAGTTCAGTAGCCTACTTCAAGTGATGCCACTGCCGGTGGGAAGTGGAAGCTGATAGGTTGTTTAAAGGATAGGTTCACATTTTTCTGTTAGTCTAGTCTATCACCCACATGCCCATACGGTACAGCAGCCAAGTCTAATTAGTGGCCCCCGGGCCAGATCCGGCCCGCAAGAGCCAAATGTCTGGCCCATGCTGACAGCAGTGACATTCACTTGTTATAATAAACATGAATTAAATATCCGCGGCTCTGCTTTAGTTTGAAATCAGCCCACACCTTCCATGGACCTTTTGCCTTTACCGCATGCGTGCGTATGTAAGCCGTGCTTTGCGTGCTCATCTCACACACACACACACACACAGAGTAGCCGCAGCCGCTCGCCAGCTAGCCTTCTGTCATCCCAAGGACTGACCGATTCGTCACAAAAAGACAATCAATGCAGTCAAACCAACATGGCATTTACCAAGATATGGAAGGTAGACCATGAGAACCGTCAGTTCAAAACTGACTGGACTGATGAAGTATTTTTTTATCGGATGTGGAGGTGGGCGTGGCCTGCAATCAGCTGCAGTGGAGAGAGGTGTGGGGTTAGAGCGGGAGAGCAGTGCCAGGTGAGATGATTGTCTCAGCTGCTCGTTGTAATTAAACTCTCCCTTTATATGCAGTAGCGTGCTGCACCTTCAGTTGGCTGCCACACACCACAGAGACAGGACTGGACTGTGATAGATTGTTTTGTTAAAACGCTGAGCAACGGCCGAGTGCCAACCAGTAGCCGGGCTGTCGGAGGCACATAGTTCGTAGTTGTAAAGTTGTGTTGATAAGTGTGAGCAGTCAGAAAAATAAATACTGTTGGCCTATAAATTGTCTGCCTGCTGTGTTCTGTGCTGAGGGTAACCCACGGTGGCAGTGAACCCTGCTACACTGGACCACGCCAGTGCTAAGTCAACATGCTTAATATCCATACAGACTGTATCTGTATTTAAAGCAGACAACCTAAGCGGCACTTCAACTCTATTCATGCTGCTAGTTTTAATGCCAACTACCTAGAAAAACCTGTTTCAATATATATGCTGTACCAACCCGGTCTCACAGCAGAAATTGTCACGTTACTTTGATCCATTCTTTTGTCTACAGGTACACGATTTTCTCGTTTATTTCGTGGTGGTGATCCCCGGTCTCTCACGTGCAACCTTTATTAGAGAGGAAAGCTGAGATATGAAAGGGGGGAGATGGGGGGGGGAGAGCCATGCAGAAAAACTGTTACAGGTCAGACTCAAACCCTTGACCTTCTGCATCAAGGAACAAACCTCTGCACATGTGCGCTCGCTCTACCAACTGAGCTAACCGGCCACAGGACAGCCATGTTTTAAGGTGTGTTGTAAAGGTGGAAGATGTATGTATATATTTGACAGAAGTGGGCAATGAATTCCAGTTTTGTAATGCCGTGAAAGAAAATGATAATTGGCCAAATGTGCTTTTCCTGAATGGAATTAGGTCACCTCGCGTGGTGCTTCTGGTGATCTGGCTGCTGCTGTTACGTTGGGTTATGAAAGAGTTCACAGGAGGAGGAGCAGTGTTGTGCAGAATTTTGTATACCAGACAGATGTTTTTGGATTTGATTACATTTTCCCAGCTCAGCAAAACCCCACCCACTCTTTTCCTAAACCTGTCTCATTCTTGTGCCGCATGTCAACGTACAAAATGGACTGGTATTTATGTATTCAGCGATTACCCTGTGTGTTCTAAGCCCTGTGATTGGCCGTCAAACAGTCTTTGCACGTCCTTGTATTCATCTGTGTCCAAATGTCTTAACCCAAAGTGGTGCATTATCCTTTATCATGCATAAACAGGGGAAAGTAACCTGTCCAATTCGTGCTATTCTCACATAATCCACTTTTGGTAGAGGAACATAATCTGAGTCATTGAGTACATGTCATGATCTCTGGCTGTGTGATTTTCTAAAAAATGCTTTTAGAAACAGGTTTTCAAATTCATTTCTGCTCATGCACACACTCCTCTGTCTTGGCTCACATTGATTTTTGCCAAGCACTTTTCAAATCCATAACACTGCAGATTGTGTGCAGAGACAAACAGGCAGCAGGTATAACCCTGACGCAATAAACACTGAAGAAGAGAAAGCCACCCGGCACAGACCAGGGCATCACAATAACAAATGAAATGACCTTAGTTTCTCTTCTTCTCATTCTCAACTATTTTTCTAAAAAAACCTACTTTTAAATTGTTGTTTGTTTACTGGGTGTCCACAGAAAGTGAAAATATTAAGAGAGGATATACAGTATATAATTTGGAAAATGTCCTTGCAGTTTTGTGATAAAGCTAACTGCCCCCGATTTCCTCCCAACCGTCCTCCAATCATCCTCCAACCGTCCTCCAACTGTCCTCCAACTGTCCTCCAACCGTCCTCCAACCGTCCTCCAACCAGTCCTCCAACTGTCCTCCAACCAGTCCTCCAACCAGTCCTCCAACCGTCCTCCAACCAGTCCTCCAACCATCCTCCAACCATCCTCCAACCATCCTCCAACCAGTCCTCCAACCAGTCCTCCAACCGTCCTCCAACCAGTCCTCCAACCAGTCCTCCAACCGTCCTCCAACCAGTCCTCCAACCAGTCCTCCAACCGTCCTCCAACCAGTCCTCCAACCGTCCTCCAACCAGTCCTCCAACCAGTCCTCCAACCAGTCCTCCAACCATCCTCCAACCAGTCCTCCAACCATCCTCCAACGGTCCTCCAACCAGTCCTCCAACCATACTACGATGTGAATAGTTTTTTCCTCCCCTCAAATACGACCATGATGCGATTTGTGAGTCAAGCCAAAGTCAAGTCCATCTTTGTCGAATCCAAGACCAGGACTAGTCCAAAGAGGTTGGAGTCCAAGTCAAGACTGAGTCCAAAGGGGTTTGAGTCCAAGTCAAGACGTGGATGACATTTTCCTATTCAAAACGTTGATTTTCGCCGAAAAGCGACTAATTTGCAGGTATGTTCATCAATGGTTTAGTTTTGAAGGAGGAAGTTACTAGCATATAGTGCTGGACTGGGTCGAGACCAACGAGAATATTTGGCCAGACCAATGGCCGAGTCCGAGTCCAAATACCAACGAGTCCAAGACAAGTCCGACAATAGAAAAGTATCTCTGAGTCTGGACTCGAGTACTACAGCACAGCTTTAGAGACAGCTGAAGGTTTAAGAGACGCAACATGAAGCTGAGTTACATTAACTGATCAATAATTTTCTGAATGAAAAACATATTTTACAAATCTGTTCACAGACCATAATATGATTTAAAGTCCCTGAGATTTGGAAGAGGCTGACAAATCCTACATCAAGGAATGCGTCCATATACAGTATATACATACAGATAGGTGACTAATTGAATTACATTTTTAGAATTTTTTTATCTGAATTTGTGATTCAAAATGAAAATGCAAAATCAAGAACTTTCATATTTGAATTTCAAAGAGGTGAATTCAGAGCAAATAAATTCAGATACAAAAGTAAAATATGTCAATATTAAGAACTCAATGGCTGTTAACATTCAAACAGGCCTACTAATGTCTCTTATTTGCTTCCATAATAAATCTCAGTTCCCTGAAGAAAGTGTCAATTTATCTTCGTAAAACAATGTCTTCATTTAAATCAGGTGGTTTCCTTTCTTCTTACATTTATTTGCAATTTCCCTAGGAGGATTTAGGCCTACTGGGTATACACACATAGACTGCTAAAAACAGGGTATACAGGTGTTCGTCTAATTTCCGAGGGGCCTTGAAGGCGGCACAAGTCGTCAGGCGGTCACAGAACTTTTCATGACGTTTCACTTTCTACTGGTTATTTGTCCATTAATACTGTGTAATCCACTGGCTGTGATTACACATGGGAAACTCAATAAATAAGAGACGTTACATTCCTTTATAAAAAAAATAAAAATAAAAGTCTTCTGTTCAAGAACACACACACACACACACACACACACACACACACACACACACACACACACACACACACACACACACACACACACACACACACACACACACACACACACACACACACACACACACCTCCTCCTCCTCCTCCTCCTCCTCCTCCTCCTCCTCCCGTGCTCTGGCTGTGTGCAGCAGTTCGCTCCCCCTAGCGGCGCAGTTCGCTCCCCCTAGCGGCGCAGTTCGCAGCAGTGTGGCGCGTCACAGGCGCCGGTGTCCGTCCCCCCAGTCAGAGGGAAAGTTGTCTCCGCTCAGAGAAGCTGGGATTCGGGGTGTACTAGTTTCCACCGCGGCTGCTTCACACGCTTTCTCCCGGAGAGATGAGGAGGAAGGAGAAGAGGCTGCTGCAGGTCGCCGGGCTGCTCATAGCGGCTCTTCTGTTCCTCCCCAACGTCGGGCTGTGGTCTTTGTACCGGGACCGAGTGTTCGACAACTCGCCCGACACGGTGGACGGTCCGGGCGGCATCCCGCAGATACAGGTAGGAGCTCGGGGCCGTGGGTGGCCTCAGTGTGTCGTGTTTATCGGTTGTCTCGCTGTGAACCACTGCAGCGAACAAACTCACATTTTAGGACCCTAAAATGTGAGTTTGTTCGCTGCAGTGGTGCCCCGGGCTTCTGTGCCAACGCTTATACCAACCATTGCATTCCCATACTGTGTGTGTGTGTGTGTGTGTGTGTGATGTGATTTCTCAAAATGGACCTTGGTTTTAACATGGAAGCATGGCAGGTCATTAGTTATAACGTTACAGCGGCTCGGGTGCACGGGGAGCCACGTAGGCCAGCTAACCGAAGCTGGGCGTCGCAGACAGTAAAGTTACAGTAACGGAGACTTCAGGAAGTTGACAACAAATGTGAAGCAGGCGGTGCTGCGTTCACAGGTTGACAGGCATCAGCACAGTTAAAGGGGCAGTCCTCATGGTTGTGTATTCAATTTAGTTTTCATACCAATTTTCATACTATTCATCCTGCACATACACTTACTCTACTGCTCTTATATTGTTACCACATAGCTGTACATACTGTACACATCTGTCTATGGTTCATTCTGTTTTTCTTATTATATATTCTGCTAATACACTGCATATTTCTATATATTATTCTTACTACTAGTATAATGTCACTGCTACTACATTGCACATATATGTACATGTTGTTCATACATTGATGATATTACATAGCCATATTTATTCTGCTCTTATAACACTGCAATATATTTCTTGTCCTGTCTATGCACCACCTGTCTATACCTGTATATCACATTGCACTTTTCAACTTTTTCTTTTTTTGCACTTCTGGTTGGACGCAAACTGCATTTTGTTGTCTTTGTACTCTGCACAATGACAATAAAGTTACATCTAATCTAAAAAAACCTTAGTTTTAGTATACACATTATTAAGAAAGCA
>CM042438.1:35596310-35638741 GCA_023631565.1 Gymnocephalus cernua | reverse complement strand
GGTGTGCACCTACAGTGCCAACACCCATTCCTCACCCCCTTTTCCTAACCCTAACCCCCTAACCCTAACCCTAACCCTAACCCCTAACCCTAACCCTTTTTCCTTGCCTAACCTTAACATTCTTCTCCCCTTTACCTAAACCCAACCTATCCTTTCCTTGCCCTAAGTCCCTCCCCCTCTTCCCTAACCTTAACCACGACCTTTACCCCTAACCTCAACCCCTATTGGATCACAAAAAGCACTTTAGTGCAGAAAGGCTTCTCTCTGTTGGTGGATGGGAACGGGTGGAGATCGGTTTCCACTAGTAGTTTGTGCATTGGAATCCCGCCGCCTTCGGCGACGGGATTCTCTTTTCTAACTCCTAACCCAGCCCGCACTCTAGTGGAGGCCGTTCCGCCCCTCCCTCCCTTCCTCTAGAGAGTGGCCTTTCTTGACCTTGGAAAAAGGTTTTTAGTACATACCATACTATGTTAATGTTCTTCTAATCCTATGATGGTCTCTTTTACTCTGGATGGATGGGATAACAACACTTACACTATGTACTCTATTTTTAGACTGACTTCTTGACCTTATACTTACATACATGACTATTCATACATGACGATTCATACATGACTATTCATACATAACGTGGAACCACACACTTTATATCCATGGCATTGGAACCCACACAATAGCCAACTTGCTGGACACTGTCTGGATTTTCCACTACACGAACAAGGGAGCTTAGGACATTTAAAGCCCCTCAAATGGATTATATCTCCCCTATTGGACATGTGGAGAATAAATAACATTGAAAAGAACTATCTGAACATTCCTACTACCAGAGAGGACTGGTTTTTCTTCCACAGGAGGACACATTTATTTGTGTGTCTATTCTTTCCTTCCCACAGGAACGGACATATAAACACAGCAATGATTTTGCTTTGCATGTGATATATGAAACGTGATGGTTTTGTTTTATTTAGATACCCACAGTGTAGTATAGTCTACTATGAGGTTCTCTTCCTTCCTTTGATACAGGTATACACTACTGTTTACATAATTGAGCTCCCTACACACTCTGATCTCTCCATACATTGATTTTTTTTGTGTATATACACATTACATTTCTTCCTCCTAAGACCATATTAACATATAGTAAAATTTCTATAGAAAAAACAACAATTTTTTATAAAAAAATAGAGATAAAAAGCTACTATGTAGCATAATTAAAACAAGCAAGGTATCACCACATTTGTGGATCGTTACATGGTCTTATGAGTAAAAAATGCCATGTTTTTGCCCCTTAAAGTGCCTGGTGCATGATGTATGGGAAATTCTGATTTCATTTGTGTATTATGATCCCAGTAGGGTCTAAAATAATCTACGTTGAAGTTTTGTTATTACTATGGCCTTAAAATCAACATGTGTCTCATGTGAGAATAATATTTTTTATAACATTTCATTTCTAAATATCTACAATTCATGGGAATTTAATACTGTTTATTACAGCTATTTTATACACCTTTTGTTATTCCAAAGCCTATTTGGATAGGTCTACATATGTGCTGATGTGTATACTTATACAACACCATACAGAAATATTGATATCTTTTACTTTTATTACATATATTATGCTTTTTTTAAGTATCTTAGAGATCGAGTTTCTAGTCTCGGATTTCCCTGAAAGCACCACAAACGTAACGTAAGGTAACGTGGAGACGCTATTGTTTTATTCACTCTGTGTGGGCGTGTACAGGTAGTAGCTCCGTATCATAACAGTATCTGCCTGTGTGAACCTCAGACACTCGTGTGGAAGTAATTTCATATCTGTCTTACAAACTGATGAAGACTTATTGTCGAAACGCGTTTTTGTATTTGTTTTATAAATAAAACACATTGACAGTAATACCATCACGTTTTGAGAACCTTTTTGCTCGTTTTTTTCACTGAGCATGCCTTTTCTTTACGTTTTTTTCTACCGTGTTGCTAACAGTTTACAGCAATATGGACGAGTTTGATGAAGAATTCTTTGAAAGTGACTACGAGGACCAGCCGAGATGGAAAACGGCACACTACCGGAGGGGCCGTCTCATCACCAAAGAACTCAACGAGCCCCCCCGGCTCCGCCGTAGACCCTCGTATGTCCGGTATGAACATGCTAACGACCCAGTTAGCAATAAGCCCGTGTATGATAACGTTAGGGGAGCTAACTACCCTGCTAACGCAACAACTAACAGCTATGAGCTAGCTAATGACGCTCAATATAGCTCTCATGATGATGAGCGTGCTAATGATTATATTAGCCATGCTAACGATGATTATCACCGGGCTAGCTATGCGGACAAAGTCAAATCTAGGAGCTATGCTAACGCTCGACAAGAGGGGCCCACTAGTGATTACATTAGCCGTGCTAACGATGATTATCACCGGGCTAGTTATGCAAACAAAGCTAGATCCAGAAGCTATGCTAACGCCCGAAAGCACGGGCCTGCTATTGATTATACTAGCCGTGCTAACGGTGATTATCGCCGGGCTAATTATACAAACGGAGCTAGATCTAGGAGCTACGCTAACACCCAACGTCGAAACTTCAACAACCGTCAAGCTAACAGGCAGCACTCCAGCTACAACCAGCCTAACTATGGAGCTTCGAGGGAGAGACAGGGACGGTGGGACCGCCGCCGGCCGGGAAACAACAGAGGGACCCGCTGGCAGAGCGGCTCCCACTCCCGCAGCCGATCCGGACGGAGAAATCAGCAGCAACAGAGACGTCAAGGACCAGGTTACAACAACCAAAGGTGGGCACGTAACAGTTACTATAATAAGAACAGTAGTAACAGACGTCAACAACCCCACCACACATCACAACGCCAATCAGACCCAGAATTCACTGTTGTGACTCGCACTATTCACAGGGTTATTATAGCTGCGCACCATCTGGCTAATGCCTCTGCACGTGACCCCCCAAGAGCCATTGCTAAGATCACCAAGTTGCTCACTGAGTCAATCAAACCGGCTCAACCTACATCTGAAACTGAGAAACATATCAAAGTGAATGCAAAGGTGTGGGAAGATTCCACCTTACAGACATTACAGAGACATTACGTTGAGTCAATAAAGACTAACTTACAGATCTTAACTCAACTGCATTTCAATGATTGGCAGAGGAATTATGACATTGCAGCCGCTTGGGCGAGGAGTCACTTTGGACGTAAACTGACACAGCTAACCCTTGATTCCGTTTATGCCAAGATTGTGGATACTCTGCAGGCACCTACTGGACCGGCTACACAGACCGCCACGCGTCCACGCACGCGGGATGTGCCTGAGATGCAAAACAGAGTGATAGAAACACAGGATGGTGATGACGGGACCGCACAGCCATCGTGTTCTGGGTTGCAACAAAATTGGCACGATGTGTTTCCAGGGAACCAAGTAGATTCCCACACCCCCACACTGCAGCTTCCCCGACGCCAACCAAGGGAGCGACGGACTGCCAGAGCACCTGTTCCTGCACCTGAAACACTACAGGTGACGGCGATGATGCATCGTGCTCCTAGAGACCAGACACAGCGGACGGAGATGACAGGGCCGGAAGAGCCGAGCGGAGTGGGGGGGCCCCTCCCTCCACCACCTTTAACCCATTCTCCTCCTCCTCCCCCTCCCTCTCTCCCTCCCTCCACTTCCCCTATTCTTCATCCTCCTCTCCCCCACTCTTCTCCTCCTCCTGCCCCCACTTCCCCTCTTTCTCGGCTTCTCAAGGCTGCTGCCGACCTCGCTACACCCCAGAGGATCCTTAGATCTACATCTCCTGAAACGTCTCATCTACTAGAACGGGCTTCAGCTCGAGTCCAGGAGATACAAACGACTGATGATGCTAGGAGGACTTCTGAGTCCCCGGAAGAAGGTCCATCGTCTCCTGTATCACTCAGCATCACAGTCTCAGACGAAGAAGCACCGGAGACGGTGACCGTGCAACCACCCCGAGTTATGCCCACCACAGTAGGTACTTCAACATTCACTGACATAGGGCCACTCAAAGCACAACACAAACAAAGCAGACTGTCCTTTACTACACCTCCCACACAGACTATGTGCTCGCCTTTCAGACATGCACCCGTTGAGGACAAAATGAACGATTGGTCTTTGGAGACACACAAAAAGTGGTTGTTCATTGGAGATTCAAATCTAGCTAGATTCTCAGCCTATTCGGAAACACATATCCAAATTGAGAGCTATCCAGGTGCTAGATTCGAACACGCAGAAGCCCTATTGGCACGTTCATCTGTCTCACCAGATGTGGAAAGACTTATTCTTTCCTTTGGTATTAATGATAGATCTAAAGATGCAAAGAATGTTACCATTCCATGCATAAAAAGAACTCTTCTTGTGGCCAGAGTGGCTTTCCCAAAAGCTGTGGTGCTAATTCCTATTCTAAACTTCTCACGCTACCTAACACATAAGGAGCAGGAAAATTTAAGGTTGATCAATGAGTTTATCGTAGGCAACTGCGACCACATACCGTGCCTGTCCAAAACGTATTTCGTTACAAGAAAAGACCACATACATTGGACTGACTCTACTGCAGACCACATGTTCTTACACTGGGTCACCCATTTAAACACAATGTCCCCTTAAAGACCTCAGAGGTCGTGGGGTTGAAAACGGTGATTAATCTTTCAAAATCGTTCATTTTGACGGCAGCACAGACACGCTTATTAGACAGAGGACTGACATTTATCCCATCCATCCAGAAACAATCCTATAAGGAAATTAGAGATACTTTGAGGGCAGATGTGCAAGACTATCATAGGCATTTGAAATTGGCCGTTTACTATGAGGGTAAGCCTGAAACTACACAGATACCATTCACTCCGAAGTCCACTTGGTCACCTGCTTTGTCCCTTCTGCCACCTGAAGTCTCCCAGTTGATTAAACTGGACTTAAGTACTTTTCAACATCACTACAAAATTGAACAGATTGAACCAAATTTATCCCAATTTGAATTAGAAGCACTTAAACAACTCAGCTCCAATAATGAAATTGTTTTGAAACCGGCGGATAAGGGGAGCGCCGTTGTAATAATGGATAGGGCTGACTATCTTTATGAGGGATTTAGACAATTGAACGATACGTATTATTATACTAAATTGAGTAAACCTATTTATAAGGAGACGATTCCCATGGTTGAGAAAATTATAAACACACTATACACTAAAAAATTCATCAACGTCAAACAGAAAAATTTCCTCCTGAGCGATAAGGAGCCTAGAGCTCGCCGTTTTTATCTGCTACCTAAGATCCATAAGTCAGGTGATAAATGGTCCGTCCCTTTTAAGATTCCTCCCGGGAGGCCAATCGTTTCTGATTGTAATAGCGAGACATACAATGTAGCGAGATTTATTGATTATTATCTAAATCCGCTTTCCAAGTTACATGACAGTTACGTCAAGGACACGTACCATTTCGTGGAAAGAATCAAAGCTTTGAGCATTCCTGCCACTGCTTTTCTTTTTTCTATGGACGTGGCGAGTCTTTATACTAACATTAGCACTCCGGACGGACTAGCAGCGGTCAAAAACACATTCTTAAAGCATCCGAATATCAGAAGACCTGATAAGGAACTCCTTCAATTATTGGAAATAAGCCTTATTAGAAATGATTTTGAGTTCAACGACCAGTATTTTTTGCAAGTCCGTGGGACCGCTATGGGCCGTGTTTACGCTCCGGCTTATGCTAATCTATTTATGGCACAGTGGGAGACGGGAGCTCTAGCTTCCTGCCCGCTACGACCCCTCCATTATTTTAGATTTCTTGACGACATATGGGGGGTCTGGACCCATACGGAGACAGAATTTTGGCAGTTTTTGGACAAATTGAACCAATATAGCGATTCTATTAAACTCACAGCTACACTGAACTTAAACTCCATTGATTTTCTGGACACTACAACCTTTAAAGGACCTCACTTCACAGACACACTTAAACTAGACATTAAGGTATTCTTCAAAGAAACTGATAGCCATTCACTCTTATACAGATCTAGTTATCATCCAAGGCATACATTTGCAGGTTTAGTTAAGTCCCAGCTGTTGAGATTTAAGAGAATCTGCACAAGACAGGAAGACTTTAAAGCCACTGTTAAAGTCCTCTTCTCGTCTCTTCTGAATAGGGGCTACACTGCCACCATGCTCCGCAGAGCCCTCAGAACGTTTGAAGAGGTGAAACCCACCTGCGTTGATTCCATTTTGGCGATTATAGTAACATATTCAGAAGCAAATGTATCATTTGTCCATAAACTGAAAAGAAATTTTGTTCGCTCAGGGGGAAATGCTTTTCTGAAAGATTACAGACTTATTGCCGCCTACAGAAAGAATAAAAATTTAAAAGACCTTTTGGTCAAATCTAAATTGCGGCCCTTGAACCCGCCCAAATCTAGAAAATTGGACAGTTTCTACAGACATTGCAAGACAGTACAAAGTAGCACAACTAAGGAGGTATTTAGAACACAAACTAATACAAATGTACACACCAGAAATTGTGTTTATCTAATTAGATGTTTGAAATGCTCGTTACAATATGTTGGTGAGACGGGAAATACATTACTGACCCGTTTCACGCAACACAGGTATAATATTCTCAACCAGAAAAATCCGAATAATCCCTTAATTGGACATTTTTTGGAACACAAATGGTCAAACCTGAGTGCTACGGTTTTGGAGGCAAATTCTAATTGGACGGTTAAGGTGAGACGCAAAATTGAACGCAATTGGATTTCTAAATTAGGGACTTTAGTTCCCAGGGGCCTGAATGAGAGGTAGATAACCCTACCCCCTAACCCAGATACCTCTCCCTGACCTTAACCTTTCCCTTTTTCCTTGCCTAACCTTAACATTCTTCTCCCCTTTACCTAAACCCAACCTATCCTTTCCTTGCCCTAAGTCCCTCCCCCTCTTCCCTAACCTTAACCACGACCTTTACCCCTAACCTCAACCCCTATTGGATCACAAAAAGCACTTTAGTGCAGAAAGGCTTCTCTCTGTTGGTGGATGGGAACGGGTGGAGATCGGTTTCCACTAGTAGTTTGTGCATTGGAATCCCGCCGCCTTCGGCGACGGGATTCTCTTTTCTAACTCCTAACCCTAACCCTAACCCTAACCCTAATTAGGGACAACCCTAACCTCTTCCACATTTTATTGGAAGGTCCTAGAGAGGCGAGACCCAGTGATAAATGTAGCTCTCGAGCTCCTGAGCACCATGGTACCCTTACCTAAAAATGTGGAAGATTTATTATTGGATTTTAAAAATTCCCTGAATGAGATAGAGCTTTGATATTGATTCCTATGAATTTGCAAATTTTTTCTGCAAATTTTGATATTAATTTTATCAAGATTGCTCACCATGCAATATTTTGTCATACACCAGGGGGCGCTTTAGTGAAATAGATACAAATATGGAAGAACTTCCAATTTCTAATGTTTTTCCATTATTTTTTTAACTGCATTCTCATGGCTCTAATGTACCCATATTTCATGTGATTACAACAATTTTTACGTCAAATTTCTCAATTTATTATGCTCTTGCCATTACAATTGACCGCAGGTCAAACATCAGGCTCTAAAGTTTGAGCTGTTGAAATACCTCCAATTCAATACCTTGGGTGACAGAGCAACGACCATTTTGCTCGTTGCTGATTTTATTGAAATCAGCATGATATCTTAAAGGGTCTTTGAGATATGACCACATGAAAAAATTTGAAGTTGCAATCTGGAAGTGGAATTTGGAAGCACTTTAAGACCTCATAACTCAGCAGTGCATGCACCTAGAGTGACACTACACACCTTGTTGGATTCAGCACTGTCCACGCTTTCATGTAATAGTGGAACCACCCCGATACCTTAAACAATCGTTGGGAAATGAGTGCCAAAATATGGACTCACTCTCCAGCCTCATAACTCATCAGTACATGTACCTAGAGTGACAATGCTCCACTTGTCGGAATCAGCACTATCCTCGCTTTCATTCAATAGTAGAATGGGCCTGATAGCCCAAACGGTCTTTGAGATATGACCACATGAAAAAACTTGGAAGTTGGAAGATGGAAGTTGGAAGATGGAAGATGGATGTTGGAAGTTGGAAGATGGAAGATGGAAGTTGGAAGTGGAATTTGGAAGCTACTTAAAACCTCATAACTCAGCAGTACAAGCACCTAGAGTGACAATGCACCACTTGTCGGATTCAGCACTATCCTCGCTTTCATTTAATAGTAGAATGGGCCTGATAGCCCAAACGGTCTTTGAGATATGACCACATGAAAAAAACTTGGAAGTTGGAAGTTGGAAGTTGGAAGTTGGAAGATGGAAGTTGGAAGATGGAAGTTGGATGTTGGAAGATGGATGTTGGAAGTTGGAAGTGGAATTTGGAAGATACTTAAAACCTCATAACTCAGCAGTACAAGCACCTAGAGTGACACTACAGACCTTGTTGGATTCAGCACTCTCCAGGCTTTCATGTAATACTAGAACCACCCGAATTCCTTAAACAATCTTTGAGAAATGAGTGCCAAAACCTGGACTCACTCTCCAGCCTCATAACTCATAAGTACATGTACATAGAGTGACCATGCACCGTCTTTCGGATTCAGCACTCTCCTGGCTTTCATTTAATAGTAGAATGGGCCTGATAGCCCAAACGGTCTTTGAGATATGACCACATGAAAAAACTTGGAAGTTGGAAGATGGAAGTTGGAAGATGGAAGATGGATGTTGGAAGATGGATGTTGGAAGTTGGAAGATGGAAGATGGAACTTGGAAGTGGAATTTGGAAGCTACTTAAAACCTCATAACTCAGCAGTACAAGCACCTAGAGTGACAATGCACCACTTGTCGGATTCAGCACTATCCTCGCTTTCATTTAATAGTAGAATGGGCCTGATAGCCCAAACGGTCTTTGAGATATGACCACATGAAACAAACTTGGAAGTTGGAAGTTGGAAGTTGGAAGATGGAAGTTGGAAGATGGAAGATGGAAGATGGATGTTGGAAGATGGATGTTGGAAGTTGGAAGTGAAATTTGGAAGATACTTAAAACCTCATAAATCAGCAGTACATGCACCTAGAGTGACACTACACACCTTGTTGGATTCAGCACTCTCCAGGCTTTCATGTAATACTAGAACCACCCGAATTCCTTAAACAATCTTTGAGAAATGAGTGCCAAAACCTGGACTCACTCTCCAGCCTCATAATTCATAAGTGCATGTACATAGAGTGACCATGCACCACTTGTCGGATTCAGCACTTTCCTGGCTTTCATTTAATAGTAGAATGAGCTTAATAGCCCAAAGGGTCTTTGAGATATGACCACATGAAAAAATGTGGATGTTGCCATTTGGAATGTCTAAGTGAAATTTGGAAGATACTTAAAACCTCATAAATCAGCAGTACATGCACCTAGAGTGACACTACACACCTTGTTGGATTCAGCACTCTCCAGGCTTTCATGTAATACTAGAACCACCCGAATACCTTAAACAATCTTTGAGAAATGAGTGCCAAAACCTGGACTCACTCTCCAGCCTCATAACTCATAAGTACATGTACATAGAGTGACCATGCACCGTCTTTCGGATTCAGCACTCTCCTGGCTTTCATTTAATAGTAGAATGAGCTTAATAGCCCAAAGGGTCTTTGAGATATGACCACATGAAAAAATGTGGATGTTGCCATTTGGAATGTCTAAGTGAAATTTGGAAGATACTTAAAACCTCATAAATCAGCAGTACATGCACCTAGAGTGACCCTACACACCTTGTTGGATTCAGCACTCTCCAGGCTTTCATGTAATAGTAGAACCACCCTGATACCTTAAACAATCTTTGAGAAATGAGTGCCAAAAACTGGACTCACTCTCCAGCCTCATAACTCATAAGTACATGTACCTAGAGTGAACATGCACCCCTTTTCGGATTCAGCACCTTCCTAGCTTTCATTTAATAGTAGAATGAGCCTAATAGCCCAAAGGGTCTTTGAGATATGACCACATGAAAAAATGTGGATGTTGGCATTTGGAATGTGTAAATGAAATTTGGAAGATACTTAAAACGTCATATCTCAGCAGTACATGCACCTAGAGTGACACTACACACCTTGTTGGATTCAGCACTCTCCAGGCTTTCATGTAATACTAGAACCACCCGAATACCTTAAACAATCTTTGAGAAATGAGTGCCAAAACCTGGACTCACTCTCCAGCCTCATAATTCATAAGTGCATGTACATAGAGTGACCATGCACCACTTGTCGGATTCAGCACTTTCCTGGCTTTCATTTAATAGTAGAATGAGCTTAATAGCCCAAAGGGTCTTTGAGATATGACCACATGAAAAAATGTGGATGTTGGCATTTGGAATGTGTAAGTGAAATTTGGAAGATACTTAAAACCTCATATCTCATCAGTACAAGCACCTAGAGTGACACTACACACCTTGTTGGATTCAGCACTCTCCAGGCTTTCATGTAATACTAGAACCACCCTGATACCTTAAACAATCTTTGAGAAATGAGTGCCAAAATCTGGACTCAATCTCCAGCCTCATAACTCATAAGTACATGTACATAGAGTGACCATTCACCCCTTGTCGGATTCAGCACGTTCTAGGCTTTCATGTAATAGTAGAATGGGCCTGATATCTCACACGGTCTTTGAAATATGACCCAAAGAAGAACTTCCAGATTTTCATCTATGACCACTGAAATGGATGAGAATTTGGAAGGAATTGAAAGCCTCATAACTCAGCAGTACATGGACGTAGAGTGACAATACACCGCTTGTTGGAGTCAGCACTTCCTTCACTTTCATTTAATCATAGAATGAGCCTGATATCTCACACGGTCTTTGAAATATGACCCAAAGAAGACCTTCCAGATTTTCATCTATTACCACTGAAATAGATGAGAATTTGGAAGGAATTGAAAGCCTCATAACTCATCAGTACATGTACCTAGAGTGACCGTTCACAGCTTGTTCGATTCAGCACTTCTTGGGCTTTCATTTAATCATAGAATGAGCCTGATATCTCACACGGTCTTTGAAATATGACCCAAAGAAGACCTTCCAGATTTTCATCTATGACCACTGAAATAGATGAGAATTTGGAAGGAATTGAAAGCCTCATAACTCATCAGTACATGTACCTAGAGTGACCGTTCACAGCTTGTTCGATTCAGCACTTCTTGGGCTTTCATTTAATCATAGAATGAGCCTGATATCTCACACGGTCTTTGAAATATGACCCAAAGAAAGACTTCCAGATTTTCATCTATGACCACTGAAATAGATGAGAATTTGGAAGGAATTGAAAGCCTCATAACTCATCAGTACATGTACCTAGAGTGACCGTTCACAGCTTGTTGGATTCAGCCCTTCCTGGGCTTTCATTTAATCATAGAATGAGCCTGATATCTCACACGGTCTTTGAAATATGACCCAAAGAAGACCTTCCAGATTTTCATCTATGACCACTGAAATAGATGAGAATTTGGAAGGAATTGAAAGCCTCATAACTCATCAGTACATGTACCTAGAGTGACCGTTCATAGCTTGTTCGATTCAGCACTTCTTGGGCTTTCATGTAATCATAGAATGAGCCTGATATCTCACACGGTCTTTGAAATATTACCCAAAGAAGACCTTCCAGATTTTCATCTATGACCACTGAAATAGATGAGAATTTGGAAGGAATTGAAAGCCTCATAACTCATCAGTACATGTACCTAGAGTGACCGTTCACAGCTTGTTGGATTCAGCCCTTCCTGGGCTTTCATTTAATCATAGAATGAGCCTGATATCTCACACGGTCTTTGAAATATGACCCAAAGAAAGACTTCCAGATTTTCATCTATGACCATTGAAATAGATGAGAATTTGGAAGCAATTGAAAGCCTCATAACTCATCAGTACATGTATCTAGAGTGACGCTGCATGACTTGTTGGATTCAGCACTTTGAAAGCTTTCATTCAATCGTGGAATGAGCATGATAGCCCAAACGGTCTTTGAGATATGACCGCATGAAAAATTGTGGAAGTTGGCATTTGGAATGTTGAAGTGGAATTTGGAAGATACTTAAAACCTCATATCTCAGCAGTACAAGCACCTAGAGTGACACTACACACCTTGTTGGATTCAGCACTCTCCAGGCTTTCATGTAATAGTAGAACCACCCTGATACCTTAAAACATCTTTGAGAAATGAGTGCCAAAAACTGGACTCACTCTCCAGCCTCATAACTCATCAGTACATGTACCTAGAGTGACCTTGCACCACTTATCGGATTCAGCACGTTCTACGCTTTCATTTGATAGTAGAAAGAGCCCGATATCTCATACAGTCTTTGAAATATGACCCAAAGAATAACTTCCAGAAAGTAGCAGATTTGAACCTTTAACGCCCCCTAGCGCCTGACTGCAATGGAGTGGAGCTTTGGTTCCAAGATGGCCGACTCCGGCCTGGCGAGACCTTTCCGACAATGTCTGGTTCGAGGCCGTGCGAGTTCAAATGAGCCAGATAGCATGTTTGACTTTCTAGGAACACATCACATCAGAATATATGCTTTTCAGTCGGCCTGTGTCGTAGTGGATCAGACCAGGTCTCGACCCTAAAACAAGGAGCTACGATCCCGATTCTGACATATGTTGAAGCGTTCCCCATGTGTTGTCGGGAACAGTCGGGCCCATGACCCTAGCCCCTTGCGTTCCTGAGTAATCCACCTTTAAATGTAAAAGGTCAGATTCAAATTCAGGCCTACCCAATGAACCAGTCTTTTTGGCTCGTATTCGGCCTAGCAAGGAGCTAGAGACGTGGGACTTGCTTTGAATCGAAGCTGGTATCGCCCGTATGAATGGGTTATTTTCTTGACCTTGTGGCCTCAAAGGAAGGGCCCTAAAAGTGAGGCCAAAGGTCATTGTTGACCAAAATCTGGATGTCACGTATATTGAAATTTGGACCCACTTTGGGCCCCCCTAACGTTGGACAGGAAGGGGGTGGAGCTTTGCTTCAAAGTTTACCCTGTTCGGCTCGCCGGACCCTTTCCGTCGATACCTTGTTTGTGGCTCTACGACCCACGCTTCAAATTCTCCCCTCCCCCGTACAGACTGATGCAGCTCACTTTTCCTTTTTCTGCTGTTAAGCCAATTTTCATGAAAATCTGGTTGTCACTTAGATGGAAATTTGGAAGCACTTTAGGCCCCCATTATTTTTGAACCCTTTGACTTGGAGTGAAGTGCATGGCACCGTTGCGATGGGCAGAACGAGGGCTACGTGGAAATCTAAAGATCGGGCCTGTAACCCCTTGCGTTGCGAAGTTGGCCCCAGAAGGGCCCCACCTGCTGGGGGGAGACATATGTGATAGTGCTTTGTGAGCGCTTTCCAATGCTGCTTGTGTCACATCTCTGCGTGCTTTTCTCTGTGATTTATGAGCCTTTGAAAGGTAGCAGATTTGAACCTTTAACGCCCCCTAGCGCCTGACTGCAATGGAGTGGAGCTTTGGTTCCAAGATGGCCGACTCCGGCCCGGCGAGACCTTTCCGTCGATGTCTGGTTTGAGGCCGTGCGACTTAAAACAAGCCAGATAGCATGTTTGACCTTCTAGGAATACATCACATCAGAATCTATGCTTTTCAGTCGGCCTGTGTCGTAGTGGATCAGACCAGGCCTCGACCCTAAAACAAGGTGCTACGATCCCGATTCTGACATATGTTGAATTGCTCCCCAAGGGTTGTCGGGAACAGTCGGGCCCATGACCCTAGCCCCTTGCGTTCCTGAGTAATCCACCTTTAAATGTAAAAGGTCAAAAGGTCACATCCAAATTCAGGCCTACCAATGAACCAGTCTTTTTGGCTCGTATTCGGCCTAGCAAGGAGCTAGAGACTTGGGACTTGCTTTGAATCGAAGCTGGTATCCCCCGTATGAACAGGTTATTTTTTTGACCCTGTGGCCCCAAAGGAAGGGCCCCAAAAGTGAGGCCAAAAGTCATTTTTGACAAAGCAAAATGTGGGTGTGATGTAGTTGCAAATTTGGAAGCACTTTAGGCCCCCATTATTTTTGAACCCTTTGACTTGGAGTGAAGCGCATGGCACCGTTGCGATGGGCAGAACGAGGGCTACGTGGAAATCTAAAGATCGGGCCTGTAACCCCTTGCGTTGCGAAGTTGGCCCCAGAAGGGCCCCACCTGCTGGGGGGAGACATATGTGATAGTGCTTTGTGAGCGCTTTCCAATGCTGCTTGTGTCACATCTCTGCGTGCTTTTCTCTGTGATTTATGAGCCTTTGAAAGGTAGCAGATTTGAACCTTTAACGCCCCCTAGCGCCTGACTGCAATGGAGTGGAGCTTTAGTTCCAAGATGGCCGACTCCGGCCCGGCGAGACCTTTCCGTCGATGTCTGGTTCGAGGCCGTGCGACTTAAAACAAGCCAGATAGCATGTTTGACCTTCTAGGAATACATCACATCAGAATCTATGCTTTTCAGTCGGCCTGTGTCGTAGTGGATCAGACCAGGCCTCGACCCTAAAACAAGGTGCTACGATCCCGATTCTGACATATGTTGAAGTGCTCCCCAAGGGTTGTCGGGAACAGTCGGGCCCATGACCCTAGCCCCTTGCGTTCCTGAGTAATCCACCTTTAAATGTAAAAGGTCAAAAGGTCACATCCAAATTCAGGCCTACCAATGAACCAGTCTTTTTGGCTCGTATTCGGCCTAGCAAGGAGCTAGAGACTTGGGACTTGCTTTGAATGGAAGCTGGTATCCCCCGTATGAACGGGTTATTTTTTTGAACCTGTGGCCCCAAAGGAAGGGCCCCAAAAGTGAGGCCAAAAGTCATTTTTGACAAAGCAAAATGTGGGTGTGATGTAGTTGCAAATTTGGAAGCACTTTAGGCCCCCATTATTTTTGAACCCTTTGACTTGGAGTGAAGTGCATGGCACCGTTGCGATGGGCAGAACGAGCGCTACGTGGAAATCTAAAGATCGGGCCTGTAACCCCTTGCGTTGCGAAGTTGGCCCCAGAAGGGCCCCACCTGCTGGGGGGAGACATATGTGATAGTGCTTTGTGAGCGCTTTCCAATGCTGCTTGTGTCACATCTCTGCGTGCTTTTCTCTGTGATTTATGAGCCTTTGAAAGGTAGCAGATTTGAACCTTTAACGCCCCCTAGCGCCTGACTGCAATGGAGTGGAGCTTTGGTTCCAAGATGGCCGACTCCGGCCCGGCGAGACCTTTCCGTCGATGTCTGGTTCGAGGCCGTGCGACTTAAAACAAGCCAGATAGCATGTTTGACCTTCTAGGAATACATCACATCAGAATCTATGCTTTTCAGTCGGCCTGTGTCGTAGTGGATCAGACCAGGCCTCGACCCTAAAACAAGGTGCTACGATCCCGATTCTGACATATGTTGAAGCGCTCCCCAAGGGTTGTCAGGAACAGTCGGTCCCATGACCCTAGCCCCTTGCGTTCCTGAGTAATCTACCTTTAAATGTAACAGGTCAAAAGGTCACATCCAAATCCAGGCCTACCAATGAACCAGTCTTTTTGGCTCGTATTCGGCCTAGCAATGAGCTAGAGACTTGGGACTTGCTTTGAATGGAAGCTGGTATCCCCCGTATGAACGGCTTATTTTTTTGACCCTGTGGCCCCAAAGGAAGGGCCCCAAAAGTGAGGCCAAAAGCCATTTTTGACAAAGCAAAATTTGGGTGTGATATATATGCAAATTTGGAAGAAATTTAGGCCCCCATTATTTTTGAACCCTTTGATTTGGAGAGAAGCGCATGGCACCGTTGCGATGGGCAGAACGAGGGCTACGTGGAAATCTAAAGATCGGGCCTGTAACCCCTTGCGTTGCGAAGTTGGCCCCAGAAGGGCCCCACCTGCTGGGGGGAGACATATGTGATAGTGCTTTGTGAGCGCTTTCCAATGCTGCTTGTGTCACATCTCTGCGTGCTTTTCTCTGTGATTTATGAGCCTTTGAAAGGTAGCAGATTTGAACCTTTAACGCCCCCTAGCGCCTGACTGCAATGGAGTGGAGCTTCCGTTCCAAGATGTACGACTCCGGCCTGGCGAGACCTTTCCGTCGATGTCTGGGTCGAGGCCGTGCGACTTAAAATGAGCCAGATTGCATGTTTGACCTTCTAGGAATACATCACATCAGAATCTATGCTTTTCAGTCGGCCTGTGTCGTAGTGGATCAGACCAAGCCTCGACCCTAAAACAAGGTGCTACGATCCCGATTCTGACATATGTTGAAGCGCTCCCCAAGGGTTGTCGGGAACAGTCGGGCCCATGACCCTAGCCCCTTGCGTTCCTGAGTAATCTACCTTTAAATGTAACAGGTCAAAAGGTCACATCCAAATCCAGGCCTACCAATGAACCAGTCTTTTTGGCTCGTATTCGGCCTAGCAAGGAGCTAGAGACTTGGGACTTGCTTTGAATCGAAGCTGGTATCGCCCGTATGAATGGGTTATTTTCTTGACCTTGTGGCCCCAAAGGAAGGGCCCTAAAAGTGAGGCCAAAGGTCATTGTTGACCAAAATCTGGATGTCACGTATATTGAAATTTGGACCCACTTTGGGCCCCCCTAACGTTGGACAGGAAGGGGGTGGAGCTTTGCTTCAAAGTTTCCCCTGTTCGGCTCGCCGGACCCTTTCCGTCGATACCTTGTTTGTGGCTCTACGACCCACGCTTCAAATTCTCCCCTCCCCCGCACAGACTGATGCAGCTCATTTTTCCTTTTTCTGCTGTGAAGCCAATTTTCATGAAATTTTCAAAAGTGATTTTTCACCCTCTGCATCACATATGTTGTTCAGCTGCATGAGTTGTACCCATGACCAAATTTGGGTGGTCCTAGCACATAGCCAACCCTAACTATGACATCATCAATTTCTTCCACATTCTCCTGCCATAACTCCAAATTTCCACATAACCCCATATTAATTTCATGTGACTTCAGCCCACATTTCTCCGCAACGCTGCGACGCAGAGAGCTCATCTCAAGACCGCTGTAATCAGGACGTTGGGAGGAACGAGATAACGTGTGTGTCGTCGTGCCTGAGCAAACTTTGGTCCCAAAGATGGCAGTAGCTGTACGGCGCTGACATATGTTTGACAGCGTCTCGGGGCGATTCTGAAAACGCCTCTCTTTTCGATGTACGTCTGAGGGAAAAAAAGTTCACAAACCAAAAATAGCCCATTGGCACGCCATCTTTTTGGGGCCCATTTGGGGCAAAACACTGTGATAGAGACTTAGGACACATTACGGCTGAATGCTGGGCTCGCACCGGTAAACGGTGTCGATTTTCAGACTTTTTGGGGTCCATTTGGGACAAAGCAATGGGATGGTGACTTAGGACACATTAAGGCTGAATGCTGGGTCAAAACAATGACATAGAGACTTAGGACCCATTCCGGCTGAATGCTGGGATCGCACTGGTCAAGGGTGACTTTTAACCCTTAAATAACGAATCGGGTGAATGTTTCCCACTTAACATGGTTATATATGTAAATCTGCATTAAAAATGAAAAATTTGGATTAATGGAAGAAAATTATGGAAGATGGATTTTTACATTAAATACTCAATAGCGCCACCTTTTGGTCGGAACCCTATCTTCCAACTTTCGATTTTTGGATTTGGAAGTTGGAAGAAAAAGTTGGAAGTTGGCATTGCGCAACATCCAACTTCCAACTTCCAACTTCCGAGATCCTGTCTAATAGATGAGAAAAAGTCTTGGAATGTTGGAAGTTGAGATTTTCAATTCATTGTCTATACGAAAACCCTAGCCCTAACCCTAACCCTAACCCTAACCCTAACCCTAACCCTTTTAGACACGACCACCTACAAAGGACCCGACTTCTCCGCCACACACAGACTGGATGTAAGAGTTTTTTTCAAAAAGACTGATACGCATGCGCTGCTGTTCAGATCCAGCCATCACCCAAAGCACACGTTTGCTGGGTTAGTTAAGTCTCAATTACTGAGGTTTAAAAGAATCTGCACTAGAGCTGAGGATTTTAAATCAGCAGTCAAAATCCTATTCCCCTCTTTGGCCAATAGGGGGTACTCTTACACCATGCTGCGTCAGGCTCTGAGGACATTCACACAGGTGAAACCTATTTGTTTAGATCCAATTCTCCCAATTATTGTCACTTATTCTCCAGAAAACATCAAATTAGTGAAAAAGTTAAAAAATAATTTCATTTCCACTGGAGGGAATCAGACTTTCTTAAAAGATTACAGGCTGATTGCAGCTTTTAGAAAAAATAAGAATCTAAAAGACCTTTTGGTGAGAGCTAAATTAAAACCTTTACAGACACAGAGGACCAGATCACAGGGAGAATTCTTCAGAAGCTACAAGAGGGTACAAAACCAGAATACTAAGGAGGTATTTGAGACACAAAGGAACACAACTGTTCATCAAAAAAACATTATTTATTTAATTAGATGCTCTAAATGTCCTAAACAATATGTTGGGGAATCAGGCAACACTATGCTGACCAGATTCACCCAACATAGATATAACATAAATAAACACAAAAATTTGCACATCCCTCTAGTCCAGCACTTTGTTGACCACGGGTGGTCCAGCCTCAGGGCCACAATCCTGGAGTCCAACCCAGCCTGGTCTGTGAAGCAGCGCAGGAGAGTGGAGAGATCCTGGATCCAAAAACTGGGCACACATGTACCCAGCGGTCTGAATGAGAGATAGGATAGTTGGGAATTAGCGTAGGTCTAAGGTTTGTGCTTTCAATTCTGCTGCCTTCGGCAGCAGAATTTCTTTATTTCATTCCTAACCCATGCAAAACCCCGCAGCCAAGATGTCCGTGCCCCTGGTATACCATTTCACTAAAATTGCCATGACGGCTTTACAATGAAGCGCATTTTCACACTTAGAATCTAGCTGTTGGATTTCGTTCCAAAAGCGCCATATATGGCGCGATCGGAACAGCATCCAACAGCTAATTTCAAAGTGTCAAATATACATCATTGCGAAGCCGGCTTTGCAATGCTAGTGTTGCTAGGTGACATTGCGAAGCCGGCTTTACAATGTCAGCGTTGTTAGGTGACATTGCCATATCGGCTTTACAATGCCAGCTGTGTTAGGTGACATTGCGAAGCCGGCTTTACAATGTCAGCGTTGTTAGGTGACATTGCCATATCGGCTTTACAATGCCAGCTGTGTTAGGTGACATTGCGAAGCCGGCTTTACCATGTCAGCGTTGTTAGGTGACATTGCCAAATCGGCTTTACAATGCCTGGTGTGTTAAGGGACATTGCTAAATGGAAAGTACTGTTCCCACCCGCTTTAGTTAGCATGCCATCAACAGACTATGCTAAAAAAAAAATTTCAAAATTTTGCACCGTGACAGAAGTCAATGTGCACACAGAGGGTTGTATATACAAAGTGCAAACATTTGTATAGTGTATGTGCTGTGGCTGTTGCCACTTGCAACAGCTATTGGTTAAGGATCATCACTTGATGATCGTGGTTATTACCCCCTTACCCTAACCCTAACCCTTCGGCAGCAGAATTTCTTTATTTCATTCCTTACCGGCCCGTACCTAGACTGAAGCTTTCCCTTCTTCCTCTTCTCTCAGGCAGACCTTAGTCCTTGTAATCCATCTATAATGGGACACATAGAGCACATAATATACAGCAATTATTATATTATATCTTATGAGGTACTATATTGAATACATTATTGGCACATATTCTTAATTATACTAAATATATTATATATAAAACTCCCTTTAGGCTCCACATTGAGTAATTTTGAAACAAACATATGGTTCAGAAGAAATATTTCATTCTCTTCCCTGTAATAGAGATGGTTAAGAGGGCTGATCTCTCAGTTTATGTATATTATTGTATTTTTCTATAATCTCATGTTTGTTATACCATGATGAACGAGAAATCTCAGGTTTACTCCATTTCTTCATTCAAATGTTGTTGTTGTTGTTATGCATGACATATCTGCATTTACTTGTTCTAAGATGTTTCTATTCAGTGATGGTGATTTTACTCCTCACACATGTTTTTAGAGTCCTTTGGAGGAGCAGAATAAAACCCAACCCAGATTCCTAACCCTAACCATAACCCATTCACTCCCTGACCTAACCCTAACCATTTGACCATGGAGTTGTATTTGAAGGCTCCTTGCCTAATCATAACCATTGGAGCTTTGAGATAAATAACAGACTCTAGGGCCTAAACCCAACCATTCACTCTGGTGAAATACTCAGAGATATATGCCCTAACCTGAAAACTTTCCCTTATCTCAACCTATTTGGAAACCAAATTTAACACTCACCTTACCGGATCCCTCCCTTGGACTGCCCTGCGCCTGCAAAGAAAGAGGAAAAAACAAGAAATTGTATTTATTATGCAATGACTCACTACAAGATCAAAAAATGATAACAATTTAAATGTTTTTATAATTTCTTTTGAAATATTTTGATATATATTATGGATTTGCATAATACTAGTGAGTTAATCTTTTCTCAAAAGATACCTAAAGGCCTTTTTGGACCAAACAGCATTTTCCTTTAAATTTTCAGCAGGCGCAAGGCAGGCCTAAAAACCTCCCCATACACACCCAATGATACGGACCTTCACGCTATCATTGGCTCTCAGGGTCACATGGGATCACCGAATCAGGATGTTTTGTTCTGCTTTATACCTCCCGGGCTTTTTCATTCATTCACTCCTGCCCGTTGACTGAGCTGTGTGAGAGAATACCTGTATTAAGATATTGTAAGTATTTTGAGCTTGAAAAAGGCATTTTTAAATGCCGAAACGCGTCGCTCATTTAAAATAAAAACTTGTTATTGTTCACCATCACGTCTCTATTTTTTAGAGATAGTTTTCAGTTATATTTTTCATATTTTGAGTTTTTTTCTACGGCCTTCGGCGCGACTTTGAGATGACGGACCAACGCAGATACCATGACAGGTGGCCAGCCGTAAGATACGACAGGGGTAGGGATAAAAGTAGAACCCAGTACACCCAGAACAGACAGTCTTCGGCTTATCCCCGCCGTCAGCATTCTTTTGGCCGCATCAGTTACGCCGAAGCTGCTCGTAAAAATCTGCCCCGCCAGTTTCAACGGAGCAACGGGGGGCCAAACTACAGGGCTGATCGAGGTAAAACCTACGCCGAATATCAGCACAACAACAACAACACCTACCAGCGAAAGGACTGGAACGACGGAGGTCCACGGAACCGCCGAACACGGAACAACGGAGCTCCGCGCCAAGAGGCTTCTCGGCGACCCTGGCAGCGCGCCCAGCAGCAGCGGAGTCGCCCGCGGAGACAGCAGGAGCAGCAGCTTCGGAGCAGGCAGGATGGACGCCAGCACGGAGGGAGGTTTGTTCAACCCCATGGAAACAAACAACAGAAAAGGCATGATGATGACCCAGACTTTTTAGTTAGAACAAGGGTTATACATAGAATTATTACAGCTGCGCATCATCTTAATAATGTGACAGCTTCTGATACACCACCTGCCATAGCCAGAATGACACAAAACCTCATTGACTCCATTAAGCCCGCAGATCCAAACCCTATAACAGAGAGCATGATCCAGGGTAATGCAAAAAACTGGGAATACACAACCCTTTTGACCCTTAGAGACCACTATAAGGACAATATAGAGAATAACCTCCAGATCCTGCAACAGTTGCATGCAGGTTGCTGGAGAGATAATTTTGAGATTGCGGCAGCTTGGTCACGGAGCAAATTTGGCAGGAAAATGTCACAAGAACTGTTAGACGCAGTCTATGCTAGAATAGCTGCTACATTACAGAACAGCTCTCAGGTTACAGCACAGGGTAGGGGGGAACAGACTCAGACCTTACCTGTAACAGAGACAGCAGCTGAACCAGCAGCCCCACAGGTGACGAGGGAGACAGCGGCTTTACGGCCTCCTCCTCCTCCTCCTCCTCCTCCTCCTCCTCCTCCAGCTCCAGTGGATGTCCCACGGATCCAGCCCACACGTAGGAGACATCTGAGCTCAGCCATGAATGACTTTTTGAGGCAGACAGCCCCCATTCCTCTACCCCAACTGCCACCGGGAGTCCCACAGAGGATGGCACAGTGGGAGACACTCCAACCTGCTCCAGCACAACAGGCAGCGGAGGTCCCTACAACCCCTGAGAGAAGGGCACAGAGCACTCAGACGGCAGAGGAGACAGAAACACAGCAGCAGCAGCCCACAGAGGAAGAAGAACTGATAGTTCTTGTTGCAGACTCCCTCTCACCTGACCTCTCCCCCTCTTCCCCAGTTCCCCCCTCCTTCTTCTCCCCCTTCTCCCCCTCCTCACCTCCCCTCTCTCCCCACTCACCTCAGCCGCCCTCACCTGTGATCCAAGTCCTGGACACACCGCGGCCACAGAGGGCTCCACGCAGAGTCCATAACCTGCAACCCACAGACACAGAAGGAGCCACAATTCCCACCTCTGAACCGAACCCGGAAACAGGGCTGGCTCCCCTGGCCAAACATCAGGTACAGAGCACACTCACCTTTGCACCTCTTGCCACACCAGCCCCACCTGCTCCAACGGCTCCACAATACAGAGCCTTCAGACATCCACAGACCAATCAGAAAAACTCTGACTGGTCACTCGAGCCCCAGAAAAAATGGCTCATAATTGGGGACTCTAACCTGTCAAGGCTTCCACCTTTTCCTCAGGACTACATCCAGGTGGACAGCTTCCCAGGTGCCGCAGTTTCACATGCTGCAGCCATTCTAGCCAAAACACCAGTCTCCACTATAGTGGAGAAGACTATTCTTTCTTTTGGCATCAACAGCAGGGCCCAGGATGCTGAGGCTGTCACCGCCCTACAGCTGGAGGAAGCTGTAGGGATGGCTCAGTCAGCCTTCCCCAACTCAGAGATTTATGTAGCTCTTATCAACTTCTCCAGAGCACTCCCAGCTGGGGAACAGACCAACCTGTTCACTCTGAACAATTACATTCAGAAAAACCTCAACTACATACCACAGCTTTCCAGAAGTGACTTTACCCTGGAGAAGGACCTCATCCACTGGTCCAAGCAGACCGGGGAGCACATGCTGCAGCACTGGATCCAACATTTAAACATGGGAACCCTGTAAGTAGCAAAAATGAAACAGGGTCAAAAACTGTGATTAATTTGTGTGAATCCTTCCAACTAACAGCAGCACAGACTCTGCTTCTTAATAAAGGTTTGACCTTTATACCCTCTCTCCACAGGACCAATCACAAATGTTTAAAAGATCAGACTAGATTGGATATACAAAATTACCATAGAAAATTGAAATTGTCTGTTTATTATGATAACAAACCTGATACTGTACACTTGCCTTTTACTCCTAAGTCCACTTGGGTTCCCTCTGCTGCACAGCTACCAGCTGAAATCACAAAATTGACACAATCAGATATTGAATATTTTCAAAAAGCCCACAAAATAGGCTGGAACAAGGCCAACCTGACCAGATTTGAGACTGAGGCACTCCATCAGTTGAGTGAAAATGATGAAATTGTGATCAAACCTGCAGACAAAGGGAGCTCGGTGGTCCTGATGGACAGGAAAGACTACCTGTGGGAGGGGAACAGACAACTAAATGACAGAAAATATTATAGAAAACTAAATAAACCCATATATAAAGACACAATACCTCTAGTAGATAAGATTCTCTCATCATTATATAACAAAAAATGTATTAATCACAAACAAAAAACTTACCTCCAGGGAAATAAAGAACCTAGAATGCGTTTATTTTATCTATTACCTAAGATCCACAAAAGCAGAGAGTCATGGAGCCTCCCTTTCTGCATCCCTCCGGGACGTCCCATCGTCTCAGACTGTGAGAGTGAGACATATCACACTGCAGAATTCATAGACTACTATCTTAATCCTCTATCGATGTTACATCCCAGCTACATAAAAGATACCTACGACTTTGTAGAGAAAGTTAAGAGCATTGAAGTGCCGCACACGGCCTTCCTTTTCTCCCTTGACGTAGCCAGCCTGTACACTAACATACAGTCGTCTGAGGGGCTCTCGGCTGTCAAAAATGCCTTTCTAAAACACCCCAACAGTAAGAGGCCAGATAAGGAAATCCTCCAACTACTCGAAATTAACCTCACAAGAAATGATTTTGAATTTGATAGCCAATATTTCCTACAAATCACAGGCACGGCGATGGGGAAAAAGTTCGCTCCAGCCTATGCTAATTTGTTCATGGCGGAATGGGAGGAAGGTGCGTTAGCAGCCTGCCAGAAAAAAACGCTACATTATTTCCGCTATTTAGACGATATTTGGGGCATTTGGCAACATTCGATAGAGGATTTTGAACAGTTTTTACTTACCTTGAATGACCACAGACACTCCATAAAGCTGACTTCGACCATTAACCAGGACTCCATAGACTTTTTAGACACGACCACCTACAAAGGACCCGACTTCTCCGCCACACACAGACTGGATGTAAGAGTTTTTTTCAAAAAGACTGATACGCATGCGCTGCTGTTCAGATCCAGCCATCACCCAAAGCACACGTTTGCTGGGTTAGTTAAGTCTCAATTACTGAGGTTTAAAAGAATCTGCACTAGAGCTGAGGATTTTAAATCAGCAGTCAAAATCCTATTCCCCTCTTTGGCCAATAGGGGGTACTCTTACACCATGCTGCGTCAGGCTCTGAGGACATTCACACAGGTGAAACCTATTTGTTTAGATCCAATTCTCCCAATTATTGTCACTTATTCTCCAGAAAACATCAAATTAGTGAAAAAGTTAAAAAATAATTTCATTTCCACTGGAGGGAATCAGACTTTCTTAAAAGATTACAGGCTGATTGCAGCTTTTAGAAAAAATAAGAATCTAAAAGACCTTTTGGTGAGAGCTAAATTAAAACCTTTACAGACACAGAGGACCAGATCACAGGGAGAATTCTTCAGAAGCTACAAGAGGGTACAAAACCAGAATACTAAGGAGGTATTTGAGACACAAAGGAACACAACTGTTCATCAAAAAAACATTATTTATTTAATTAGATGCTCTAAATGTCCTAAACAATATGTTGGGGAATCAGGCAACACTATGCTGACCAGATTCACCCAACATAGATATAACATAAATAAACACAAAAATTTGCACATCCCTCTAGTCCAGCACTTTGTTGACCACGGGTGGTCCAGCCTCAGGGCCACAATCCTGGAGTCCAACCCAGCCTGGTCTGTGAAGCAGCGCAGGAGAGTGGAGAGATCCTGGATCCAAAAACTGGGCACACATGTACCCAGCGGTCTGAATGAGAGATAGGATAGTTGGGAATTAGCGTAGGTCTAAGGTTTGTGCTTTCAATTCTGCTGCCTTCGGCAGCAGAATTTCTTTATTTCATTCCTAACCCACGTTCACAGCGTACAGCAGTGCCTGCTGTACGCTGTGAACGTGTATGTTGAGTAATGCAAAGTGCCCGCGATTCGGATGGCAGTTACAAGTGGGTGTGGCCTTTTGGGTGGGACCAAATTAATTACGTGTTCTCCACTCCAAGGTTGTTCTCTCTTTGGGGCAAAGAATGTCCTCCAAACATTTTGCCAATGCTAGCATGCCTAGGCTTGAGGCTTTTGTGAAGCAGGTTTGCTTTTTCACATGCAGAAACAGCTTGCCAAGGTGAGATAATGCTAAAAGCACTGAACTCTGGGATTATGCATTGTAGAAACCGTCAGCCAGAGTTCTGTGTCTGGGAATGAAGTCCCTTTCTCTGGCTCATCCAACTCATACTTACCTGGCAGGGGAGATACCATGATCAAGAAGGTGGTTCACCCAGGGCGAGGCTTAACCATTGCACTCCGGTTATGCTGACCCGTGCAAATTCCCCAAATGTGGGAATCTCGACTGCATAATTTGTGGTAGTGGGGGACTGCGTTCGCGCTCTCCCCTGATCTTAACGTTGAAGAAAAAAACAAACCTTAACAGCTGAAACACAGTGCGTGTGCATGTTTCCAACTTTGGAGTCTGTGGGACTATGTGCTTTGAGGTCTTTTGGTTCCTCCAGCGTTCTGTCCAGAAAAATGCAGCTTCGCTGTACAGCAGTGCCTGCTGTACGCTGTGAACGTGTATGTTGAGTAATGCAAAGTGCCCGCGATTCGGATGGCAGTTACAAGTGGGTGTGGCCTTTTGGGTGGGACCAAATTAATTACGTGTTCTCCACTCCAAGGTTGTTCTCTCTTTGGGGCAAAAAATGTCCTCCAAACATTATGCCAATGCTAGCATGCCTAGGCTTGAGGCTTGGAAATGAGTGCCAAAATATGGACTCACTCTCCAGCCTCATAACTCATCAGTACATGTACCTAGAGTGACAGTGCACCACCTGTAGGATTCAGCACTATCCTCGCTTTCATTTAATAGTAGAATGGGCCTGATAGCCCAAACGGTCTTTGAGATATGACCACATTAAAAAACTTGGAAGTTGGAAGTTGGGAGATGGAAGATGGAAGTTGGAAGATGGAAGATGGAAGTGGGAAGATGGAAGTTGGAAGATGGAAGTTGGAAGTTGGAAGATGGAAGTTGGAAGATGGAAGATGGAAGTTGGAAGATGGAAGATGGAAGATGGAAGATGGAAGTTGGAAGTTGGAAGATGGAAGATGGAAGATGGAAGTTGGAAGATGGAAGATGGAAGTTGGAAGATGGAAGTTGGAAGATGGAAGTTTTCAGGAAAAAGGGCCCACCTGCGGGCACCTTGACCTCCGGTCAAACCTGGGCACCCACACTTAAGCCCCCCCCCCTGTGACCATGCAAAACCCCGCAGCCAAGATGTCCGTGCCGCTGGTATACCATTTCACTAAAATTGCCATGACGGCTTTACAATGAAGCGCATTTTCACACTTAGAATCTAGCTGTTGGATTTCGTTCCAAAAGCGCCATATATGGCGCGATCGGAACAGCATCCAACAGCTAATTTCAAAGTGTCAAATATACACTCATTGCGAAGCCGGCTTTGCAATGCTAGTGTTGCTAGGTGACATTGCCAAATCGGCTTTACAATGTCAGCGTTGTTAGGTGACATTGCCATATCGGCTTTACAATGCCAGCTGTGTTAGGTGACATTGCGAAGCCGGCTTTACAATGTCAGCGTTGTTAGGTGACATTGCCATATCGGCTTTACAATGCCAGCTGTGTTAGGTGACATTGCGAAGCCGGCTTTACAATGTCAGCGTTGTTAGGTGACATTGCCAAATCGGCTTTACAATGCCAGGTGTGTTAAGGGACATTGCAAAATGGAAAGTACTGTTCCCACCCACTTTAATTAGCATGCCATCAACAGACTATGCTAAAAAAAAATTTCAAAATTTTGCACCGTGACAGAAGACAATGTGCACACAGAGGGTTGTATATACAAAGTGCAAACATTTGTATAGTGTATGTGCTGTGGATATTGCCACTTGCAACAGCTATTGGTTAAGGATCATCACTTGATGATCGTGGTTATTACCCCCTTACCTAACCCTAGGGTTAGGGAACCCAGAACATGAAGGCCTTCCTCAGCTGCCGATTGTCTGTGGTTTAGACAGATACCGATCTTTGTGTTTTTGTATCTAAATCTGCTGCGCTTAGTAGGCAGATGCTACTTCTGGATTATGTACTGTAGAATGCACAAGTTATAATTGTGACACAATAATTTGTTGAAACAAGTGGTTAAATCTATAACAAGATTGTGCCTAAATTACCTGATGTAACCAAAAAAGTAAAAAAGCCAAAATGTCTTCTATTTAAAGTGAATCGGAAAGTCTGGGATAGATTAAGTATGCTGTACATTATTTAAAGTACTTAATGATGTGGTAACTGAAATAAAAACATGTTTTGTTTTTTGTGAACTTTTCTGTATTTTACTTGTTGCTATATGTATTTTAATGTTAAACACTTGAATATACCTGCAAAGCTACGTCAATGGAATTGTTTCCAATAAAAACTGTGAATTTGTATCCAAAATATTTTCAGATTCAGAATGACCTCATGGTGGCACTAGATAAAAAGTTAGGGGATCACCAACGTCATTAGGATCCATTTTCGAGAAACCATAAATATGTATGCCAAAATTTGTGGCAATCCATCCTTTAGATTATCAGATATTTCAGTATTGACCATGGATGGCGTTGGATTTATATCCCATTGATCTGTATACTGAGTGATTTATCAGGCTCCTTTTAATTGCTTCAGATTAAGATTTTTCTTTGTTTCTCACGTGATGTGTCTTTAAATACCTTGGATGTGTTCAGTGTTAAGCACAGTTCCCACACAATGACCAACCTTTCCATGTGTTGTAACTCAAATTTCATCAGTTGTAAATCAACTTAGCCTTTTTTCAATGAACATATATTTGTAAACCTCACCCTATTTCTGTGGATTCTTGTGTTTTGTGTGTCAGTGTGTCAGAATTTGTAACGAGCATGCACACTCAGCGCTCTCCAGTAGATGGTGGTAATGCAACAGTTATGGATGCCAACCACTGTTAAACGACATGTAAATAGATGAAGATGGAGAAGCCCGGTGCTGCAGGCATGAATCTGCTTGGCGTTCGTCTGGGTAGGTTGATATTAGGATTTTTTTTTCAAATAAATTGCATTTATGTTTTCAGCATCATTGTTGCAGTGTATAGCATTTGTGTTACGATGAGGTCACAGTTTGTTACTTTTTGGACCGTGATGACATTAACATTCTTGTACAGCTTGAACAGCGGGGCTGACGTTAGCTATTGTTTAGTCAGCCCTGTAACATTAACAGACAGCTATTGAAGCAACTAAGAGGGGCCTATTAAGGAAAATGTTTTTTTTTTCTTTGTTTGGAAATGTCTGAAAAGTTATTTAGTGCTGCTTAAACCCGTCGGCAATCTTGGTCGACATTACTGTTTTTTATCAGGCTCAGTTGTAAACCTAGGGCATTAAATTTGGTTTCAGACCATGCTAACCTTTCCGGAGCAGGGTCTGTTTTGCCGCTGTGTCTCTACGGTGACTGGCCCACGCCGACTTTTCACCGAAAAAGAATACATCTTTTAAAGCCAAGAAACTCATCTTGAACCAGCTATTCTACTGACACTAGGCTGCTATCGCTGGCATGGGGTACGTCCCATAGCACTTAAATTGCCTCTTCAAAGCCTCCACTTGCCTCCCTTCCTCGCATCTTAGTCCCTCCCACCGAGGAGAAAATCATGGAAGGAGAGAGGCAACGAGCAAATGTGTTTTAGAGGGATGAGACGTCCTTTCCTCTGAAGCGTCACATGAATTTGTCAGCTGTTTGGGCGGAGTTGGCAACTCCTTCAGCTGCACAGCTTCCAGGAAGGCTGCTCTTGTGTATCCTGGCCTATAGTTCCTCGATGATCCCTGCTCCATGCTCGGTCCTCGGGGCAGAAATAAGAGCTTTGAGACGGCCTTCACCAAGGAGGAACAGAATACCTTCCGGTTCAGCAGAGGACCGAGGAGTCGAGGAGCTGTCAATAAGGGTGAGGAGATTCAGTCTTGGTCATGTCTTATGCTCTGCATCAGCCAAACTGCTTGCTGCTCCTCCACAGCAAGGGAGAACTAATCACTCAACAAAATCCCGACTGTTCACTGTCCTGGCTCCCAAATGGTGGAACGAGCTCCCCACCGACATCAGGATGGCCGAAAGCCTACACACATTCCGTCGAAGGCTAAAAACACATCTCTTCCGACTACACCTCGGATAAAAAAAATAAATAAAAAAATCTTGAACCTGCACTTTCATTTGTCTCTTTATAGCTTTACTTATTTAAAGCTAATGTACTTGCACTTACTACTTGTTGCCTGGAGTTCGTACCTTAAGAGTTGAAAGTACTTAATTGTAAGTCGCTTTGGATAAAAGCGTCAGCTAAATGACATGTAATGTAATATCTCCATCCTGGCTTGGGAACGCCTCGGGATCCCCCCGTCGGAGCTGGTTAATGTGGCTCGGGAAAGGGAAGTTTGGGGTCCCTTGCTGGAGCAGCTCCCCCCCACAACCCGACAACGGATAAGCGGAAGGCGATGGATGGATAGATGGATAAACATTAATAGTCTGTGCATTGTGTAGCCAGGCTTAATAATGACAAACACTATTTAGCTGTCTAACCAAGTCACAAAAGGGTTAACTTTTATTTTCGTATCTTTGATGGACTTGAAAGTGAGCAAATGGGTGAACTCTGAGGCAGTGAGCTGACCAATCAGCTGCCAGCTAGGCTCCGTTACAGTTACACTTCTAGTTTTGCGTCTCTGCACGTTCTTTTGGCGCTTGCACTCGAGCATAGGAGGCTGCATTATCCACTTGGTAAGACGAAAAAACAACATGGATTGAATTAAATAAGTTCTGTAATCATTATTTCTTATACTGACTATACCTTGTTGTGATATAGAGTGTAAGGGAGAGATGTGCCTGAATCCGCTGTTGTCACGGAGCTAAAGGCAGTGAATTCCGCTAAAATGGTGAGTTGTTTATCTGGCGCTAGGCCTCTGAGTTTGCTAGCATTCATGCTAACAGGCCAGGTTTTTGAAACCCATTTGTATTTAACCTAGTCTGCTGAGGTTACTATGAGTTCGCTAGCAGTCATATTAATTGGCTCTAATGGGTAAATCAATACAAAGGTGCTGATTGTGTAAAGCCTGCTGTGTTCATATGTTGATAGGGTAGCAGAATACTGGTTAATGCCTGTGAAACCAACAAATTATTTAGTTTGTGGGTTATAAAAAGAAATGTTACTTTTTCATACTGTCGCTAAATAGTTAGTTTGTTAAATAATGATGTTAAAAATTGTGATTGATTGTGGATTGTGGTTGCTGGAGTTTTAAGAGGTGAATTTTTAGTGCATTCTCTCCACTGTTACCGGTGCAGAGGGGGATAAATAAGCACGCTAACGCCTTCATGCCTCTAATTTAAAGTGATAAAAGTTGATCAATGTTTATATGCAATTTTATTCTTCATACTGTTAATGTTACTAGGTTTTATGAAACTTGAATTAGAAAAAAATGTGTTCTTATGAAGGATGCAATTTTTGATGTAGATTTACTTTTGATACTAAAGAGAAATTCATATAGTTTTGATACCTAAAAAAGAAACATAAGAGCTGTTGTACAACGAGAGAGAGATCTTTATATTGCATTCTAGGTGTACTGAAGTATTATCTAATTTTACTTTGTAGTAGCCTGTAGCAGTCCATTTATTCACTGAATGGTAATTGAGAGAAATGATTTGGCCTTATTTATAGGTCAGGTTTTGGTAAAGAGTTGGGAACATCGTGCAGAGATCCTTTCCACGGAGAGATACAGTTCCACGAGGTCCAGACGTTCCCCCAGAGATTCATAGATTCCCAGTCCGGGTGGCTGGGTGGCGAGCCAATCGTGTTGTGACTCTGACTTTAGATGAATTGCCAGGATCATCTTCTGCATCTTCATTGTGGTGGGACAAACACTAACACCAACTGAAAAAAGGGCCCCTACGGTGAAAACTGAACTCTCATCAACAAAGGCAAGTCGAACCAAGGACAAACTGAGCTCAAAGAAGCTGGAAAAAGGTTTTCTTTTTGTTACGTGCGCACTTTATTATTTTAGTTTGTTATTTTTCATAAATGTGTTTTTTTTGTACGTATGTTCCAATCCTGTGTATTTAATACAGGTTTTGTAAACTGTCATTCTGGTGTGGTATTCATTTTTATTGGCATTCAATTCTCAGGCTCTTAACAATTTAGCGTCTTCTGATTTTGGTCCAAATTTTTATTAATGATGACGTCTAAGACTACTTCCGACTATTAAATCTATGTACATCATTACTACCACCTCGTAATAAGGGTTACATAATTGGCGAGCCAGCCAGGAGCCAGAGACATTGAATATCAATATTGAAGGAATATGCAAAATGGACTTCATACAGAAGTCAGGTGTTAAAATTCCGAATGCAGTGATCGTTAGTGGGGTAACCCAGGTAGCAGATCAGGATGAGCAAGTTGTTGACTTCCTTAAGAAGTATGGTTCCATCGGAAAAGCCCTTCTCGTTGATGATCCTAAATCTGAATTTTACCAAAACCTGATCATTGAGTTTTCGAGCGGTTCAGCTTTAGTGAACTTAGAGCCACTTTTGCCATACACGTACACAGTGCAGGGTGACCCATGTGCTAAATATGTTGTAAAAGCATTAAGCAGTGTGTACACTACACAGATTGGCACTGATGTTACAAAGACATATCTAGCTGAGTTAAAGGGCTTAGCCAAGCTAAGTGGCAAAGACTATGGGGAGGTCTTGAAAGAGATGATGTCTCAGATTGGTGAAGATATTGTAGCTATGAAACCCATAGGTATAGAAGTCTCCCCTTCACATGTAGAGACCCCAGTTGTAACACTTCAACCTCCTACCACTGAAGATCAACAGCCCCTCGTCTCACTCTTGGATGCCCCACAGGAAGGAAATTGCTTAAGTACCACTGATTCAGTCCTGTTCACTAATGGAGGGAAAGCTCCATCCCTTTCAGTGAGTGACATAAACCCAGCAGAAATACAGAAGGTGGTGGTTGAGCATATAGTAAGGAGAGAAGATGTTAGCTCACACTTGCAATCTCCAGTGAGGCTTCGTTCCTTTTCTGGAAAGATTCCCAGACCCAGTAACGAAGCTGATTACGACACTTGGCGCTCACACATTGAACTGCTTTTAAATGATCCCAGCATGTCCCATCTTCAGATCTCAAGAAGAATTCTCGAATGTCTACTGTTGCCTGCAGCCGATGTGGTCAAAGGGTTACGGCCTGGATCACCCCCCACCGCTTACCTGCAGCTCTTGGACTCAGCCTTTGGTACTGTTGAAGATGGGGAAGAACTTTTTGCCCAGTTTATGAACACCCTTCAAGATCCGGGTGAGAAACCCTCCACTTATCTTCATCGATTGCAATTAGCATTGAACCTAGCTGTGAGAAGGGGTGGGGCTGCACCTGCCGAAGTAGATAAACACCTACTCAAACAGTTCTGTAGGGGATGCTGGGACAATTCTTTGCTTTCTGGTCTGCAACTTGAGCAGAAGAAAAGCAACCCCCCTTCATTTGCTGACCTCTTGCTGTTACTAAGAACAGAAGAAGACAGACAGTTAGCAAAAGCTAGTCGCATGAAAAAACACATTGGCACCACCAGGCAACGTGGCCAGCTTCAGCTCCAATGTGCGTGGGCCTGTGCAGAGTCAGAAGAGAAGTCAGAGGTCAGTCTCAGTGTTATTGAGGATCTTGGGAGGCAAGTAGCCAGTTTACAAAGCCAATTAACCAATTTTATGGCACAGCAAAAGACAAAGGGGGCTGATAACAGGGGAACAACAGGGAAAGGTCCAGGCAAAGTACAACAACTAGACATGCTAAAACAGACCAAAAAAAAGCAGACTAACAGACCGAGGCCTTGGTACTGTTTTAACTGTGGGGAGGATGGGCACATTGCCCCAGTTTGTACAGACAGGGCAAACCCTGCTTTAGTAGCTGAAAAGAGAAAACAGTTAGAAGAGAAGCAGCACATGTGGGAAACACAAAACCGTCTCAACTTACCTTTAAACGACTAGCAGTTCCTGTTGTGGGACAAACAGGGGCTGAAGGGAGTCAAAAACGTCCCTCAGACGTAAACAGCGAAGGCGAGGCTGAAGTATGTGCTAGTCTAAAACATTCAAGTAAGAACCACCCTTTTAAACTACCTAAGGGGTTGGTTGGCACCAAGAGTACCGCTAAAGTCAACATAAAAGGTGAAGAAGTTAACTGCTTACTTGATACGGGTTCCCAAGTAACAACAGTTCCCCGGTCATTTTATGAACAGCACTTTTCAGAACAGGAGATTAAGCCACTACATGATCTCTTGGAGGTGGAAGGAGTGAATGGGCAGTCTGTACCCTATTTAGGTTACATAGAAATGACTGTAACTTTTCCGAAAGAGTTTATCGGAGCGTCAATGGATGTAAATACACTTGCTTTGGTTGTTCCTGACATTCGAGCCACTTCACAGTCTCTTGTGCTTATAGGCACCAATACGCTTGATGTATTGTATGACATGTACTTCGAAGCCGGATTGACACGCCATCAACCAATTCCACATGGCTATAGAGCAGTTCTTAAATGTCTTGAGCTTAGACAAGAACAGACCAATAACAGTCACCACAGTGTAGTGACATTGCAAGGCAGAAGCCTTAAAGTCATTCCAGCTGGTGAAACTGTAGTAGTGGAGGGAGTTGCTGTAGCTTATTGCTTTCAGGGTGAGAAGTCCGTAGTCATTGAGCAGCCATCCTTGCCCTCCTTGCCGGGTGGTTTGCTGGTAACAGCTAGCTTAGTCAACATCCCCCAGCAGCGGCCCTATAAGCTACCAGTGGTCATCAGTAATGAGTCTGACCATGATATAGTCATCCCCGCTAAATGTGCGATTGCAGAGATAAGTGCTTACCAGAGCATCTTGTTACAGGAGCACAGTGTAGTAAAACCATCAGAACCCCTCTCAAAGTCACCAGAGGCTCAGTCAACCAAAAAGCACGACCTAAACTTCAATTTCGGTGAGTCCCCAATTCCATCTGAATGGAAAGAGCGCATCACTCAGCAGCTCAACAATATGCCTGAGGTGTTTGCACAACATGACTTGGATTTTGGCAGAACAGATAAAGTGGCACACAGCATAAAACTCTCAGATGAAACTCCTTTTAAACAGCGTGCTAGACCAATACACCCACAAGATATCGAAGCTGTTCGCAAACACATTCAGGAGCTTCTTGATGCAGGAGTCATCAGAGAGTCAGAGTCACCGTTTTCATCACCGATAGTGGTGGTCAGGAAAAAAAATGGCCAGGTCCGGTTGTGCATAGACTACAGGCGTCTGAATCTCCAGACCATCAAAGATGCATACTCTCTTCCGAAGCTGGAAGACACATTCTCAGCGCTCAGCGGTTCCCAGTGGTTCTCCGTCCTTGATTTAAAGTCTGGTTATTACCAAATCGAAGTTGAGGAAGCAGACAAACCAAAGACCGCATTTGTGTGTCCTCTAGGGTTCTGGGAGTTTAACCGAATGCCTCAGGGAGTGACAAACGCGCCGAGTACATTCCAAAGACTAATGGAAAAGTGCATGGGGGACATGCATTTAAAGGATGTTCTAGTCTTTATTGACGACTTGATTGTGTTCTCAAAGACTCTAGAAGAGCATGAAGCAAGGCTAATGAAGGTGCTCACACGCCTTAGAGAGTTTGGGTTGAAATTATCGCCTGAAAAGTGTGTCTTCTTCCAGACGTCAGTCCGCTATCTTGGGCATGTGGTTTCCAGGAATGGCGTCGAGACCGATCCGGAGAAGATCACTGCTCTTAAGACTTGGCCAGTCCCAAACAACCTGCGAGAGCTGAGGTCTTTTCTTGGGTTCGCTGGGTACTACAGGAGGTTTGTTAAAGGATACTCTAGCATTGTGAAGCCCCTCCACCATCTAACCTCTGGTTACCCACCTTCTCACAAGAAATTAAAGTCGAATGAGAAAGTAGGTCCGTACTGCAACCCTAAGGAGGTCTTTGGGAGTCGCTGGACACCCGCTTGCCAGCAAGCGTTTGACCTGGTTATTGAGAGCCTTACCTCTGCCCCTGTGTTAGGTTTTGCTGATCCCCAGAAGCCCTATGTACTCCACACCGATGCAAGCACCACTGGGCTCGGTGCTGTTTTGTATCAGGAACAGGAGGGCCAGTGTCGAGTCATAGGCTACGCAAGCAGAGGGTTGTCAAGGAGTGAGAGTCGCTATCCAGCACACAAGTTGGAATTTTTGGCACTCAAGTGGTCAGTGACAGAAAAGTTCAGTGATTATCTCTACGGCAACCACTTCACTGTTATCACTGATAGCAATCCGCTGACGTATATTCTGACCTCAGCAAAACTTGACGCAACAAGCTACAGGTGGCTGGCAGCACTGTCCACGTTCTCATTCAAACTTCTCTATCGTCCAGGAAGGCAAAATGGCGATGCAGACGGGCTGTCCCGCAGACCTCATGGGAAACTGGCTGATGATCTGAAATCTCAAAAAGAGAGAGAGCGCATAAGACAGTTTACTCAGGGTCACCTCTCTGATCCAGAAAATATAGATGCTGTAGATCAAGCTGTTGTGCAAGCAATCTGTGAGAGACAGCTCATTTACAGTGTTGGTTATGATGGCCAAGATTGTACTGATGGTGTTGCTTTAGTTGAAACTCTTGCCATCTCAGCTACTGCTGTGCCTGACAGTTACGGGCAAGAAGATCACCTCGGTGGGTTGCCAGTTATCCCCCACTTAACTGAGACAGAGCTTGTGAGTAAACAAAGAGCTGACCAAAGTATAAGGCATGTCATTTCTCAGATCGAGCAGGGAGATAAACCCCCCCCAACTTTGCGACATGAACTCACTGAGCTTCCACTGTTGTTGAGGGAGTTAAATCGCCTTGAACTACTTAATGACATCTTGTATCGGAGACGCCAAGTGGGTTCTCGGACCTTTTATCAGCTTGTGCTTCCCGCTGAACTTCGAGACCTAGTTTTGACCAGCCTACACAATGATATGGGTCATATGGGGGTTGACCGTACACTGGATCTTGTAAGGACCAGATTCTTTTGGCCAAAGATGGCTTTGGATGTTGAGAGAAAAGTCAAAACATGTGGCAGGTGTGTACGGAGGAAGGCGCTGCCTGAGAGAGCTGCCCCTTTGGTAAACATTAACACCACCAGACCCCTTGAGCTCCTCTGTATGGACTTCCTCTCTCTTGAACCTGACAAAAGTGGGACCAAAGACATACTGGTGATTACAGATCACTTTACTAAGTTTGCGGTTGCCATGCCAACACCTAACCAAAAGGCCCGCACAGTGGCAAAGTGTCTGTGGGAGAACTTTATGGTGCACTATGGAATCCCAGAAAAGTTACACAGTGATCAGGGACCCGATTTTGAGTCCCACACTATAAAAGAGCTCTGTCGAGTGGCCAACATACATAAAGTAAGAACAACCCCATACCACCCTAGAGGCAACCCTGTTGAGCGATTTAATCGCACCCTACTAGACATGCTCGGTACTCTTCAAAGCCCAGAGAAATCTCATTGGCGTGATTTTGTAAAGCCCCTGGTCCACGCCTATAATTGCACCAGGAATGAGGTGACAGGATTCACACCATATGAACTGATGTTCGGACGTCAGCCTCGTCTGCCAGTTGATTTGGCGTTTGGATTGCCAGTGCAAGGGGGTCATCATACATCACACGCAGAATATGTGCAAAACCTCAAGTCACGACTTGAAGACAGCTACAAAATAGCAATTGATAATGCTGCAAAAATAGCACGCAAAAACAAAATGAGGTATGACAGGCATGTGACTGCTTCGGATTTGGAAGCTGGAGACAGAGTATTGGTCAGAAATGTTCGTATTCGAGGAAAACACAAGATTTCAGACAAGTGGGAGTCAGTTGTCCATGTGGTGGTGAAGAGAGCAGGAACTCTGCCCGTTTACACAGTCAAACCTGAAAATCAGGATGGTCCTTTAAGAACACTGCATAGGGACTTACTACTTCCATGTGGTTACTTGCCTACAGAGGTCAATAAGGCGCCTGACCAGCAGCCCGTGCGACGCAGGCCAGCAACCCGCGCAAATCCTACTGTGGATGAGAATCATTTCTCAGACGATGAAGATGAAATCGTTCCTGTTTACTGGTTCAGAGAACCCCCAAAGGTTCCCACAGTCCGTGATAACCCAGTGCAGCCTGATCCAACTATGTCTGCTGTGCAGGATACACAGCATACTGAGCCTCCAAGCATTTGTCCTGTCGAGAGTCCTGCAAATGCTCAAAATGTGAATTACACTCCTGAAATTAACAAACCACCTGATATGTCCAATGGTGCCTCAGACAGTCCACTCACACTTAGTGATCCTAACTCCCACCGCCCCGACACTGAGGACCTATTTACCGAAAGAGTCATGCTTGATGAACAAGTTGACGAAATAGTAATGACCGAAAGCAACTTATCTGATAATGAAAACCCTGTTGAGGAACAAAGCTTACCTGACGATGACATCCAAAATGAGCAGCTTCCAGTGTTCTCTGACATGTTAAAGAGTGAAAAGGAGAGGAGTCGCAGTGGAGGTAATGAACCAGAAGAGGAAACAAAGAATGCAGCAGTCAGGAGATCGGAGAGAAACCGTCAGCCGCCGAAGAGACTTGACTATAATGAACTTGGAAACCCCTTTGTCACAGTTGTTAAATCATTCTTTCATGGGTTAACCACAGCTGTGGCTGACATTTTAAGTGAGGGTGAAAACTCAAATCCTTCTGTCCTGTACCCTGAGGTAACAACAGTTCAACCATTGCCATGTACAGGGACGTACATGAGTTCAAGGGGGGAGAGTGTAGCCAGGCTTAATAATGACAAACACTATTTAGCTGTCTAACCAAGTCACAAAAGGGTTAACTTTTATTTTCGTATCTTTGATGGACTTGAAAGTGAGCAAATGGGTGAACTCTGAGGCAGTGAGCTGACCAATCAGCTGCCAGCTAGGCTCCGTTACAGTTACACTTCTAGTTTTGCGTCTCTGCACGTTCTTTTGGCGCTTGCACTCGAGCATAGGAGGCTGCATTATCCACTTGGTAAGACGAAAAAACAACATGGATTGAATTAAATAAGTTCTGTAATCATTATTTCTTATACTGACTATACCTTGTTGTGATATAGAGTGTAAGGGAGAGATGTGCCTGAATCCGCTGTTGTCACGGAGCTAAAGGCAGTGAATTCCGCTAAAATGGTGAGTTGTTTATCTGGCGCTAGGCCTCTGAGTTTGCTAGCATTCATGCTAACAGGCCAGGTTTTTGAAACCCATTTGTATTTAACCTAGTCTGCTGAGGTTACTATGAGTTCGCTAGCAGTCATATTAATTGGCTCTAATGGGTAAATCAATACAAAGGTGCTGATTGTGTAAAGCCTGCTGTGTTCATATGTTGATAGGGTAGCAGAATACTGGTTAATGCCTGTGAAACCAACAAATTATTTAGTTTGTGGGTTATAAAAAGAAATGTTACTTTTTCATACTGTCGCTAAATAGTTAGTTTGTTAAATAATGATGTTAAAAATTGTGATTGATTGTGGATTGTGGTTGCTGGAGTTTTAAGAGGTGAATTTTTAGTGCATTCTCTCCACTGTTACCGGTGCAGAGGGGGATAAATAAGCACGCTAACGCCTTCATGCCTCTAATTTAAAGTGATAAAAGTTGATCAATGTTTATATGCAATTTTATTCTTCATACTGTTAATGTTACTAGGTTTTATGAAACTTGAATTAGAAAAAAATGTGTTCTTATGAAGGATACAATTTTTGATGTAGATTTACTTTTGATACTAAAGAGAAATTCATATAGTTTTGATACCTAAAAAAGAAACATAAGAGCTGTTGTACAACGAGAGAGAGATCTTTATATTGCATTCTAGGTGTACTGAAGTATTATCTAATTTTACTTTGTAGTAGCCTGTAGCAGTCCATTTATTCACTGAATGGTAATTGAGAGAAATGATTTGGCCTTATTTATAGGTCAGGTTTTGGTAAAGAGTTGGGAACATCGTGCAGAGATCCTTTCCACGGAGAGATACAGTTCCACGAGGTCCAGACGTTCCCCCAGAGATTCATAGATTCCCAGTCCGGGTGGCTGGGTGGCGAGCCAATCGTGTTGTGACTCTGACTTTAGATGAATTGCCAGGATCATCTTCTGCATCTTCATTGTGGTGGGACAAACACTAACACCAACTGAAAAAAGGGCCCCTACGGTGAAAACTGAACTCTCATCAACAAAGGCAAGTCGAACCAAGGACAAACTGAGCTCAAAGAAGCTGGAAAAAGGTTTTCTTTTTGTTACGTGCGCACTTTATTATTTTAGTTTGTTATTTTTCATAAATGTGTTTTTTTGTACGTATGTTCCAATCCTGTGTATTTAATACAGGTTTTGTAAACTGTCATTCTGGTGTGGTATTCATTTTTATTGGCATTCAATTCTCAGGCTCTTAACAATTTAGCGTCTTCTGATTTTGGTCCAAATTTTTATTAATGATGACGTCTAAGACTACTTCCGACTATTAAATCTATGTACATCATTACTGCCACCTCGTAATAAGGGTTACAATTGCGCTGCAATGTGATGGACTCATTTCATATAAATTCTGGAGCTAAATATTTGGGACACATTCATAGTTTTTAATGGAAACTTTTCAGGTAAGATTAAGGGAATTTCATTGGTGTAGCTAACTTCACAGCAGGTCAATTCAAGTGCTTAACATCAAACTGCATTTGGCAACACGTAACACATACAGAATAGTACAATAATACAGGAAAGTGAACATACAATATGATTTTGTTCATTTATCACATCAGTAAATACATTAAATTAGGTTCAATCCAATTCACTTTATTTATATAGCATTATTTTAACAAACAAGGTTTCCAAAGTACTGCACAAAAAAAACATAAAACTGAATAGATAGATAATGTAATAGAAGCACAATAAAAAGATCAGGTACCCAATAGAAAGATAAAAGCAATAAAATATAAAATAACTAAGTAAAATAAATGAAATGCACTGCCCGGGTAAGGTAAAAATATGCAGGTATAGGCATAAGGTCACACTCGACATGGTGTCAAAAGCTAAAGAAAAGAGGTGTTGTGTAAGAACAGTTTTAAAATGAGACGGAGAGGAGGCCGGTCTGATGTGCAGAGGCAGTCCATTCCAAAGTTTTGGAGCTGCAACGGCAAAAGGTTTCAGTATACCTCATCATTAGCCCAACCTTTCCTATTCATAAGAAGATGTTTTGACACAGATTGTTATCCATGAATTGTATTTTACTTTTCACAATCATAAATTGTGCATTCTAAAGTTGGCTTTATAGAGTATATAAATGTATATACACATAGTTATGAACACATAGTGTCTCTACTTGTCAGTAATGCATGCAAATAATCCTCCAGAAGTGGCATCTGCCTTGTAAACTCAGGAGATTTACATACACATGCAAAAACACAAAGATCGGTATCTGTCTGAGCAGTGGACAAACTGCAGCTGAGGAAGCCCTTCATGTTCTTCTACTGTTACCTACTACAAACATTCATTTAAATGCTGAGAGAAACACCAGAACTAGAGCTGCAATGACTAATCGATTAGTTGGCAACTTTTAAATTAATCACCAACTATTTTGATAATCGATTAGTTGGTTTGAGAAACTTTTTTAATACACAAGTAAAAAAAAAAAGATTTGATTACAGCTTGTTAAATGTGAATATGTTCTAGTTTCTTCTCTCCTCTGGGACAGTAAACTGAATATTTTTGAGTTGTGGACAAAACAAGACATTTGAGGACGTCATGTTGGGCGTTTGGGAAACACTGATCCACATTTTTCACCATTTTCTGACATTTTATAGACTAATCAATTAATAATCAACAGATTAATCGACTATGAAAATAATCAGTAGTTGCAGCCCTAATCAGAACCCTGTGTAAAACTTCAGTTTGTGTTGCTCATCTAGCTCCTGGATCATTCTATACTCTGTATTTCCAGCATGTCCTCCAGTTTTTAACTTTGTGTTCCTGAGTTTTTCCCAGTAATGACTCCAGTTTCCGTCACTGTCTGCTCCATAACCAAACACACTGACCTAGGAAAACAAAAGTTAACAATGTCAGAAACTGAGGATGTAGTACCAGCCTGCCTAAAATCTCGCTAAATAATGACATTACTTGGTTTTCCATCAGTCATCAATTATTTGCATCCACTTGTCAATCACAAGTCTGTTCAAACAACACTGGTGACATTCACAAGAAAATCTCTAATTTAAAAATAAATTTACCTCGTCACACATATGCAGGGCAAGAACCAAAGCCAGAAAGCCAGTGGAGGGGTAATAACCCTTCTTTTCCAGCCATGTGTGATGAACATACTTCATGAAAACTGGATTAAGGATCATCACCTGTTATGAATCATAATTTGGCTTTAAACTTGTTTTTTATGAACCATGCATAATAATATGCACTTTTGCAGACAATACAATTTAATGTTGAATGTATTCAAAATAATACTCACTAAATCCTTGTTGGCTGTGATTTTTCTTCTTACTGTCCACTCTGGCCTGTTAAAAAAAGCATGAAATGTCAAGCTCAACATCAAATGACTGTTTTGTCAGTAAAATAATTTATTAGGCATTTAATGAAGAAAAGTAAAGCAGTGATTGCTTTTAATATGAATGTCTTTGTTAGAAATTACAAAATCTGATGTCATTTTTTGATTAAGTTCCTACATATCTGTGCATCAGGACATTTATATCATAATACATTATACATATTCCGATTATGTTGTATTAACTAAAAGTACTGCATTTAACATCTTTAGTATCTGGATATTTGGATACTGGTTCCCAATGTTGTAATACT